>ONZH01006417.1:0-42156 GCA_900303285.1 Rhinella marina | reverse complement strand
GTCACATGGTTTTTCAAGCCAATGCATGTAGACGCCGTTTTCGCGCTGCCAGTGTGCTCCGCGGCCTGTCATACCCCCCCTGCATGGTGATTGGTGGAAAAAGAGCGCCAGGGAAGGTGGAGGGGAAACGAATTCTAAGTGCGCCATCGCCATTATACTCGATTGAAATCGAGTATGCCGAATAGCGTTGTATTCGATCGAATACCGGCTCGATCGAACACTACTCGCTCATCTCTATACATAACCTTACATTTGTCAGTGTTAAACCTCATCTGCCAATTCTCTGCCCAAGCCTCCAGTCTATCCAGATCCATCTGTAGCAGTGTTTACTGTCCTCTTCTGTGTTAATTACTTTATCTGCAAAAATTGATATTTACTGTGCAAGCTTTCCACAAGGTGACACTCTTTGTTTTGGAGTGTCTGAAGATGACCCTCCTAAAAAATTGTTTTGGAGTGTCTGTAGTTGACCCTCATGTAAAATTGTTTTGGAGTGTCTGTAGTTGACCCTCCTAAAAAATTTATTGGAGAAAGGGCCTGTAGGTGGCCCTCCGTAAACATTGTTTGTAAAGAGCGCCAGTTGGCCCTCAGAAACATTGCCTGTTTGGCTCAGCGTTTGTGTGCGAAGATGAGGAGGAGGAGAGGATACATAAAGAATCTTCATGTTGAGAGCTGCTTTCCCCCGGTGGAGATTTGCATTCCGGTGAAATCCAGGCTTTATTCATTTCAATAATCGTCAGCCTGTCAGCGCTGTCAGTTGACAGGCGTGTACGCTTATCCAGTGATGATGCCACTAGCTGCACTGAAGACCCACTCTGACAACACACTAGCGGCAGGGCAGGCCAGCACCTCCAAGGCGTACAGCACCAGTTCGGACAACGTGTCCAGCTTTGCAACCCAGTAGTTGTATGGAGAGCAGAGTGATCACGCAGGATGTTGGTATGGTCATCTAAAGTAAATGTAGAAATCCACAGCACTCCTTCATTTGTTGCAAACCAATGTGATTTTTATTGCAAAAATCATTGTGGTAATTCACAGCAATGGCGACGTTTCGGCTACAGACAGCCTTTCTCAAGCAATGATTTGATACAAAATGCAGTCATTTATAGTTAACCTTGTGGGTGTGTTACCTTCCCAATGGGTGTGTCTTAACCCCTAAATACACATATACATTTTCTTTCCCCCTATTGTGCATTCAAAAATCCATATATATATACAAATGAACACATATAGTGTGATATATAACATATGCTAGTGTTCTCACCGATATAAGGTTGATCTCCCCTGAATTATTTGATCTCTATGCCCCCAGGGTCCCTTAAGGGATCAAGAGGACATTAGATTTTTTTCATGATATAAAGGGCTTTTGCCCCAGGTGCCGATCTATCTTCATCTCAGTGAAAGCATGTATAAACCATGCCTCCTTGCGGACTTGATGTTTTGTGATGCCGGGACCATTACAGTGAAGCGGCTGCCAAACACTGAGCTGGTTAAGAGATATATTGAAATATGGCTGTAGCTGCCGATGGAGACTGTTTACATGGTCTCCTTGACAACAGCAGCAGCTGACAGACTAACGGAGCTGGGGAGGATGCCAATGGAGTATACGTCACAGATGTCTCTAGCCTATCACGCGCCGACGCGAACGCGCCTTCTCCGCCCCCCTGCGCATGCGCAGGAGCGCGGGATGACGCTACACGTGGAGGCAAGCGTTACCTATGGATCTGGAGGATCTTCAGGGGAGATCAACCTATATCGGTGAGAACACTAGCATATGTTTATATATCACACTATATGTGTTCATTTGTATATATATATATGGATTTTTGAATGCACAATAGGGGGAAAGAAAATGTATATGTGTATTTAGGGGTTAAGACACACCCATTGGGAATGTACACACCCACAAGGTTAACTATAAATGACTGCATTTTGTATCAAATCATTGCTTGAGAAAGGCTGTCTGTAGCCGAAACGTCGCCATTGCTGTGAATTACCACAATGATTTTGCAATAAAAATCACATTGGTTTGCAACAAATGAAGGAGTGCTGTGGATTTCTACATTTACTTTGGATTACTACGGGACCATAAAGCCAGGACCCGAGTTCCACGTGCACCACTATATCCCACCCAGAGGAGGATATCGACATGGTTTTTTGAAAAAAACCTCTTTGTAGGTACAGCAGTGCTGCTTCTACCCATTTTTCATTATCTGTACAGGTATGGTCATCTAGGTACTCCCTCACCATCTTTCTGAACAGCTCCCCCCTACTGGGGGACAGGTGACATAGTCTTACTGGGGTGCCATAAAAACTGGCAAAGGCCTTGGAGAGTGTTCCCCTGCCAGTGCTTGACAAGCTGCCTGCTCCCCTCCTCTCCCCCGCTAGTTGGCCCACAGAACTACGTCCTCTTCCGCTAGCAGTGTCAGATGGGAAGGATAGTTTCAGCTTGTGCACCAGGGCCTGTTGATATTGATTCACTCTCATACTCCTCTCCTCTACAGGAATGAGAGTGGAAAAGTTCTGCTTGTACTGGGGATCCAGGAGGGTGAACACCCACTAATCGGTGTTGTCAAAAAATGCGAGGGTCACGGGAAAGGCAGCCTAACATGAAGTCAGCCATGTGCGCAAGAGTCCCAACACGGAAGAATTCCCTTTCCTCAATAGGCTGACTCTCCATTTCCTCCTCCTCCAACTCCTCCTCTTCAGCCCATACATGCTCAACAGATAAGGCTACTTTCACACTAGCGTTTTAAAATTCCGGTATTGAGTTCCGTCATAGGGGCTCAATACCGGAATAAAACGCTTCAGTTTTGTCCCCATTCATTGTCAATGGGGACAAAACTGAACTGAAGACAACGGAATGCTCCTGAAAGCATTCCGTTCCGTCTTCAGACCGGAGAACAAACCGCAGCATGCGATTCCACCAGGCGCCCAGCAGAGGGCGCTGTGGGGAATCGTGACCTGTGTGAGCCGTCCTGTCCCTCTGACGCTCCGAAGACCTGCCGGGGAGCATGTAAGTATGTATGTGGGTTTTGTATGTCTATATGTGTGTGTATGTTTATGTTTATGTGTATGTATGTACTGTGTGACATGTGTGGGGCCGGAGCGCGGTTCCGGCTCCACACATGTCACTGCGGCAGGCCTGATCCCGGCAGCACCCTTCACCTGCCGGATCAGGCCTGCCGCCAGTGTGAAAGTAGCCTAAGAAGGAATGAGCATAGGTACCCTCTTCAGTCTCGCCAACAGTCTCCTTCTCTTCCTCCTCATCCTCCTCCTCCTCCTCCAATACGCGCTGAGAAACAGACCTGAGGGTGGTCTGGCTATCAAGCAACGTATCTTCTTCCCCCATCTCATGTGACAAGCGCAAAGCCTCTGACTTCATGCTGAGCAGTGAGTTTTTCAGCAGACAAAGCAGCAGGATGGTGACGCTGATAATGGCAGCATCGCTGCTGACCATCTGTGTTGACTCCTCAAAGTTGCTTAACACCTGACAGATATCAGACATCCACGTCCACTCCTCATTGTAGACTTGAGGAAGCTGACTAACCTGACTACCAGTTCTCGTGGAAGTTGTCATCTGGCAGTCTACAATCGCTCTGCTCTGCTGGTAAACCCTGGCTAACATGTGTAATGTGGAATTCTATTGTGTGGGCACGTCGCACAACAGTCGGTGAGCTGCCAGTTGTAAGCGCCGTTGCACTGCCCTGAGAGTGGCAGCATCTGTGGTTGACTTGCGGAAATGCGCACAGATGCATCGCACCTTGGTGAGCAAATCAGACAAATTGGGGTAGGTCTTGAGGAACCGCTGAACCACAAGATTGAACACGTGGGCCAGGCAGGTTTTATATGCAGTGTTTATATGGGTTGTTGTTACTTTGGGAAATAGTATTGGTGTATAATGGCACAAGTGTGAGTCTGCCGAGTTGCAGAGCCGCCACCAGGTTACGCCCGTTGTCACACACAACCATGCCTGGTTTGAGATTCAGTGGCGCCAGCCAAAGATCAGTCTGCGCTGTGATGCCCTGTAACAGCTCTTGGGCGGTGTGCCTCTTGTCACCTAAGCTCAGCAGTTTCAGCACCGCCTGTTGGCGCCTGTTCTGCTGCGCCTAGAGCTACCGACTGAAGGTGCCGTACGACAGATTGTATTTGAGAGTAGGAGGAGGCGGAGGGATTGGAGGAAGAGGCATAATAAGTCTGAGAAACCGTGACCGAGGTAGGCCCCGCAATCCTCGGTGTGGGCATTACATGAGCGGCCCCAGGGTCAGACTCAGTCCCAGCCTCCACCAAGTTAACCCAATGTGCCGTCAGGGAGATATAGTGTCCCTGCCTGCCATCACTTGCCACGTGTCCGTGGTTAGGTGGACCTTCTCAGCCACCGCATTGGTCAGGGCACGGATGATGTTCTCCGACACGTGCTGGTGTAGGGCTGGGACGGCCCATCGGAAAAAATAGTGGCGGCTGGGGACCAAGTACCGAGGGACAGCCACCGCCATCAGGTTGCAGAAAGCCTCAATCTCTAACAGTCTATAGCGCAGCATCTCCAGGCTCAGCAGTTTGAAAATGTGGACGTTTAGGGCTTGTGCATGTGGGTGGAATTGTATTTGCATTTGCTCTTGCGCTCCAATGTCTGATGCAAAGACAGCTGAACGCTGCGCTGGGACACATTGGTGTAGGGTGTGGAGGATCGTGGAGGTGAAGGAGTGGTTGTAGGGGCGGAGGTGCTCGTGCAGGGGTCCTGGGTGGGGGTTGACTCGCAAAGCCAGCATGTGACACAGGGGAAGGAGCAGTGGTGTGATCCGCAGGAGGTGAACGGGCTTGGTTTCATTGAGTCGTGTGTTTAGCACTCATATGCCTGCGCATGCTGGTAGTGGTTAGGCTGGTAGTGGTGCCTCCCCTGCTGATCCTGGTGTGGCACAAGTTGCACACCACAGTCCGTCGGTCATCCTCACTTTCTTTAAAGAACCTCCAGACTTGCGAACATTCTAGGCCTCGGCACGGGAGCTTCACTCCATGAAACAGTTGCTGATCTACTTGCTCTGGCCCTGCTTCTCCCTCTGGCCACCCCACTGTCTCTTCCAACCTGTTCTGGTGCTGTACTTGCCTTCCCCTCAGAAGCACTGTCTTGACTAGGCTTACCAACCCAGCTCGGGTCAGTCACCTCATCATCCACCTGCTCTTCCTCCGATTCCTCACTCTGCTTTCCCCTGGGACTTACTGCCCTGACAACAACGTCAATGTCTGACAAGCGTGTCTCATCATCATCCGACACCTCTTGATGCACTACTTGCACTAAGTCTACACTCTCATCACCCACAGACTGCGAAAGTTCTAAATTTTGGGCATCGGGACAGAGCAACTGCTCAGGTTGCTGTTGAGCAGTGGTTTGTGTCTCTGGGTAGGGTCCTGAAAACAGTTCCTGTGAGTATGCCGTATGTGAATCCATATTTTCCATGGTGTGGGGGCAGGCTGGGGGAAGGAGGTTGAGCTGGAGGAGCCAGAGGTCTACTCCCTTGGCTAGCGTGGGTGGACTGCGTGGAAGACTGGGTGGTGGATAAATTACTGGACACATTATCCGCTATCCATGTCATCACCTGTTTGCACTGTTGCGGTTTCAATAGTGGTGTACCACGTAACCCTGTAAGTTGCGAGATAAAGCTAGGGAGCGAAACTCAGCGGCGTTCCACTGCTCCCTCATCAGTAGGTACTGTGTCACCCTGCCCAGGACCATGGCCTCTGCCCCCCAACATCACTTGGATGCCCACGTCCTCGACCCTTAGCCCTTGAGTTCAACATTTTGTGTAATCACTAAACTGTAGAATTAATATCTGAGGCCAAAAATGTATTCTCTAGATTGCGGCTAGTGTACCACACACCACAGAATTTTTCACTGGACTGTAATAAATGTACCTGAGAGAAAAAACGTATTCTCTATACTGCGGCTAGTGTACCGCACACGACAGAATTTTGCACTGCACTGTAGGATATATGAATGAGAGAAAAAACTTATATTTTCTACACTCCGACTAGTGTGCAGCACACGACAGAATTTTGCACTGCACTGTAGGATATATGACTGAGAGAAAAAAGGTGTATTTTCTAGACTCCGGCTACCGTGACTGAGAGAAAAAAAACATATATTTTTGTAGACTCCGTCTACTGTGCAGCACACGACAGAATTTTGCACTGCACTGTAGTATATATAACTGAGAGAAAAAACGTATATTTTCTAGACTCCGGCTAAAAACATATATTTCTAGACTCCGGCTAGTGTGCAGAACACGACAGAATTTTTCACTGCACTGTAGTATATATAACTGAGAGAAAAAACTTATATTTTGTAGACTCCGGCTAGTGTGCAGCACATAGCATAATTTTTCACTGCACTGTAGTATATATAACTGAGAGAAAAAAACATATATTTTCTAGACTCCGGCTAGTGTAACGCACACCACACAATTTTTCACTGGACTGTAGTATATATAAAAGTGATAGAAAAAAACATTTTTTCTAAACTGCGGCTACTGTACCGCACACCACAGCATTGTTCACTGAACTGTAGTCACCGCTATGCTTCATCAGGCTAAATTTTTGGGGGGTTCAGCTGCTATGTTAGTCTAACCAAGCCACTCTGGGGTTCACCGTCAAGCTGTACACTGCAATCTCAGTCTTAACAAGTCATCCTGTGGTTCACCCCCATGCTGTACACTGCAATCTCAGTCTTAACAAGTCATCCTGTGGTTCACCCCCATGCTGTAAACTGCAATCTTAGTCAAACTTTGTAATTTAGGGGTTCACCACCAAGGTGTGCTAGACTACAATTTTAGCGGGTTCACCTGCAATCTCAGTCACAGACTGTCATTCAGGGGTGCACCACCATGCTTTTTTAAACCATTTGTTTCTGTGCGTCACCCCCAGGCTCTCACCCATGATTTTTTGGAGGCTTGCCACTGCACTGTCAGCCAAAATTGTCTTCAGGGTCACTGGCGGCCTCTCCAACAACAACTTCAAGGATGGTTACTACCAGGACCTGGCACACAAACATTGTCTTGAGGGGCACTAAAAGGCTCTGCACCCACCCACGTGTGGAGACTAATAGGTGGGTGCAGTGTGCGTGTTAGCCCATCTGGAATTAGGAAAGCTGGGCACTGTGCTTGGAGGTCTGCCGTGGACAGGGTGGGTGGGTGGAGGGTGCGTGTTTGCCCGTCTGAGATGGAGAGAGCTGGGCACTGTGCTGGGAGAACTTTGTGTACGCTGTGGACTACTGGGTGGGTGCGGGGAGGGAGACGCTTAGGCCTGTGTCCTGGGGCGGGGGATAGGACAGCAGTGCCAGCATGAGCAGTGGTGTCACCCGCAGGCGGCGATGGACCTTTGTTGCACCTAGTTAGGTGCTTTCCTAACATGTGCTAGTGCATGTGCCTTGCCTATCTTGGTCTGGGTCAGCACAATTGTCTTGAGGGTCACCACCAGGCTGTTGCCCAGAATTTGGCGTAATGGTACGATTAGGCAGCCTCAGAGGCATCCATGCATGCTGCTCCTGCTGTTTCCTGTCCATTTCCGTGGTGTTTCCATCATTTTCTGAGGTTTCCAGGTTTTCATGCAACCTTCCCTGTGCAGAGCTTTGGTCCCCTGCAAAAAATGCTCGAGTCTCCCATTGACTTCAATGGGGTTCGTTATTCGAAACGAGCACCCGAGCATCCGGAAAAATTAGACTCGAATAACGAGCACCCGATAATTTTAGTGCTCGCTCATCTCTAGTCTTAATATTTCAATGGCAAATCAGATGTTTGATTGCAGATATTTTAGTCTTAATGTTCCAGTAAAGGATATATCTTTCTTAATATTCCAGTAAGGGATATCTTAGTCATGTATTTTACAGAATGTTATCCACAGAATATTATCCCAAATCAGGATTGATACTGATATAGATAAAATTGATACAAATATGCGCAATGGATTTATAGTTCTTAATGTACCAAGTTGTGCAGGTACGTTACCCCCTCCTTAGTGATCGATGTTGTTCCTCTGTCCCTCCGTGCTGCAGCAATGCTTCTACCAGCCGCGCGCTTCCTCCTGTTGCGCACGCTGTTCAGCATTCACAACGGCGTCCCATGTGGCGTCCCACGTGGACGCTTCGCTGACAGAGAGAATCGGCGGCTGAGCGCGCGGGTGGTTTACTTTTAGGAGGTCGGGGATAGCATCTTGGGGGTCACTTATATATTTTCGTGTTGTCTTTAATAAAAAAAAAAAACGTCTTCCATAGAGCAAATAGTCCTGAGCCAGATTCTTGGATCCACAGACTGGGAATATTCATGATTAAGTCTCTATTATTATCTTTTATCTATCCTAGTGTATTTGATTATTTATTTATTCATTAATTATTTATTGTTTACATCCTTATTGTTGTGATTGACCTTTGAAAAATATGGGATAAACAAATTCCCCTTAAATTATTACATGATTATATATTTCCTGGGACTATTACATTTTCCAGTTAAGATTTTACTTTTCTCCTTTTACTTCACCTTTTGAAATCAGAATGAACGCCACTCCCCTATATTAGGTAACTATTTAAAGTAGCCAGATTCTAAGGAAGGTCTACTGATTACTGAGGAAGGGGCAGAAAAGTGTGGCCCCGAAAAAGCGTTTGGACAAACAGTCTGTGGATCCAAGAATCTGACTCAGGACTATTAGCTCTATGGAAGACGTTTTTTATTAAAGACAACACAAAATATGTAAGTGACCCCTGCCGATTCTCTCTGTCAGCGAAGCATCCACATGGGACGCCACGTGGGACGCCGCTGCGAATACCGAACAGCACGCAACAGGAGGAAGGTAGGAGCATTTCTGCAGCACGGAGGGACAGAGGAACAACATTGATCACTAAGGAGGGGGTAACGTTCTGGCACAACTTGGTACATTAAGAATAGAGATGAGCAAATCTATTCGCTGCTTCGTAGATTCGTATCGAATCCTCCATTTTTTCTACTCCGAAGCGAATCCGTATTTTGTCAGATTCGTTTCGTATTATTTGTAAATGTTCTTAAAATTGTGAACACTAACGCTACGTACGCTATGTACGCAATGTACGCATTCTTCTTGCCCGGCCCCCCGAGGCGGGAAAATGATGATACACCCCCCTTAGAAGCGGGAAAACCCAGCCCGGCCCATCGGGAACTAACTATTTGCACGTATAGGGATTGAAGATTCCTCCCTCATTACTCCGCCCTCCACTCCAGTTCAAGCCAGCGCTGAACAATATCCAGAGTCAGACCACAGAAAACAGCAAGGCGAAAGAACTGTGACCCAAGTGGGGAGAGATGGTCTTTGGGGACGAGTACGCCGAACCACCGCCCGCTCCAGAAGTCAGAGCAGCATAACTGTGCAAGAGAGTCTCACCGGCTCCTGACTCCATATTCGCCTTGCCGGCTGGTGCAGCTGCTGCGGGTAGTGTGGCGGAGGCGGCTGGAGCGTCCACTTCGCCGCCCAGGAGGAGAACAACACCTTCCATTCGGCAGAACCCCGATTGTGCCAGCATCGTGACGGCGCCACGCCCAGACCCTATGGGACTACAAGAATGCAGTGGGAGGACTGGGTCATCAGTACTGGACCATCTAAGGCCAGGAGACCCTACGTGGAGTGGCAAAAGGGAACCGTCCTGTGGTTTTCAGTGGAGCGAGCGTCTGGCTTCCTGGCGGATGACGAGACAGCAAGGAGTACTTTGTGGGCAGCAGGTCAGTGAAATGCCCATACCTGCCCCAACCCCGTCACAGCCTCTGGTACCTGCTTCACCACCTGACGTTTGGCTGGAGGAACCACCAGGCGAAGTACTTCAGGAGTCACCAGATGGCACCCTCCATTTAAGGGAGAAGCCACAGCCGGAGCCTCTGATCCCTGGACTACCACCACCACCACCATTCACAATCCTTTCAGCTGGATCAGCTGACGACTTAATCGTTTTAGTTCCAGTCCACGGTGATCGACCAGTACAAACTATCCTGAAAGATGAAGCCAGCAGCAGCCAGGGGAGCTGGGGCTTCTTCCGTGGGGGCAACCTTGCCTCAACCGCTGCAGGCCAGAAGTCCTTACCCCTGCTGTCCTGGCAGGAGAATCCAGAAAAGTAAAGGCGCAAGTGGCTGCAGCGCTCACCAGCGTGACCACCACCCGGACCCAGCCAAGTCCGACTTCTGGAAGAAGGCAGTGGAGTTCCACCACGGCAGCGAGCTTGGCCTACAGGAGGCAGGAGCGTCCTCTGATGTCATTCATCAGTAGCTCAAGCGAGGAGGACTTCAGGTCCCTCATCTGAGGAACCCCACTACTGGCTGATTTAAAGGACACTTCAGGAGGACCTATGGGAGCTACACCATGGACTGCACCTGACGGGTGACAGCTAGTTTGGCACTTGTTTTGTTTAGTTTGTATTGCCCCTTGTTTGACTCTCACCCAGATGGATATGGCTTGTCAGGACTCCTTCCCCCCGCCGCCTATTTTCCTTTCCCCCCTTCTCAGGTTATTTGGGAGCCCCCTTTGCAAAGATGGGTTCTCTATTTGCTGATATTTTATATTATCCATGTGGATTAGACGTTACTGTTTGGATAGCAAAATTACTCACGTGGATTACAATTGAATTTTGAACTGTGTGTGCCCAGTGTTTTATGCCAAGTAGCCACAAGGAGAGACTCAAACAATATCTGAGCCTTTTATGCTTGCAAATGTGAAATTGCACTAATATGTTTGCATAATAGTTCTTTGCTGTATTTTAGCAATAATGTTTTTACAGGTTCAGCAACGTTCAAGCACTTTAGCCCATTGTGTGTATTCTTTTTCAGGTACTGCAATGTGTCCTATTATGCACTTATTGGTACGGTGTTTTTCAGTAAATTGTACACTTAGCCGGATAGCTAGCACCTTACTTTTCTACTTCATATGGACTACCTTTAAAGACTGTACGCCGCAGACTAGCTTTGTGTGTATGACGCATTCGCGAGTTAATAGTACGCTAAGGATTTGTACGCACTTTGCACGCTAATGGTTAATGTATGTTCGTAATTTGGTAGAAATGTTCGCAAAACAACGATTATTTTTTTAACGGCAAATTAGACCGAATAAATTTGTATTAAGAACGAATCTTATCAGAAATTTGTTGATTATTCGCCGAAGCGAATTTTGGATGATTCGCTCATCTCTAATTAAGAACTATAAATCCATGGCGCATATTTGTATTAATTTAATCTATATCAATCCTGATTTGGGATAATATTCTGTGGATAACAGGACTAAGATATCCCTTACTGGAATATTACGACTAATATATTCTTTACTGGAACATTAAGACTAAAATATCTGCAATCAAACATGATTTGCCATTGAAATATTAAGACCATTATACCTGCAACTTGAGCATTTGCGCTGAGTACTTTACAATTTAGAGGGACTACATCTATACTTGAAGGACTCTAATAGCAGATATAACGCCGCACTTTTATGATATTGGTTATTCTTTATTCTTTATTATGTTTTATCTTTATCCCTTGATTTATGATATACTAATCACCCAGCGATGGGATTTTTACATTTTATTTTATTGATATAATATTCTATTTTATTTTAAATTATCAACAGATTAAATATTTTCCCTTATTTCAGATGAGAGTGTATATAATTTTGTACAAAATATATTTGCCAAGAGTCTCTAATTTATTAAACAAGCATAGCATGAGCTTTAGAATACCTTGTATCACTATGGCATTTGTGCTTTATCTGGTTAGCGGTGTGTGGTTTCATTGTATGTATTTTCCTTTGACATGTATTTAGCCATTGCAACCATCACCTGCGCTCTGGGATGTGCTGACTGAAATTTCTCTTTTTTTCTTTGTGCCTATCAGTCCTTTTTATTTAGATTCCTCTTCCTATCACCACCAAGTCTCCAGGTTATAGGTGGTGAGACACAGTTATGTCATGTGGATCTAATAGAGAAGGAAACACATTGTCATACAGCTTAGCCCATGGATTCCCTTAGATCTGCGTTGCTGCTTATTATTTACAGACAGAACTTGTACCTACGGATTTTACACAAAGATCTTAGCTATCCCACTTTTAAGATACCATTTGCTCTTTCAATTTTCCCTGATGCTTGTGGATAGTAGGGAGTATATAGTACTGGTTGATTTGCAGTTCTTTCAGCATTTCTGCAAATATCTGTCCCATGAAGTGGGTCTCTTGTCAGACTTCACTGTCTTAGGTAGGTCATACCTCCTGTATACAAAGTTTCAGAGTAGTTTCTTAGCTATTGTAGAATTGTAGGGGTTACAGTTACCAGTGGGGTGCCACAGGGGGCAACATTGGAGGTTTCAGTTACCACTAGGGTACCACAGGGGACAAAATTGGAGTGATTACAGAAAAAAAGTACACGCCAAGACCAATGCACAACATATAATAACAAAATATAGTTTTGTTGTCTAAAATAGATATTTTTTTATTATACAGGGTGCATCTTTCTTGGCATGTAATTTTTATTCTTTTTTCTGGTCTTGACATTCTACATATGGATGGAACATGCATTACTTGCATTGTTAATGGTGCCCACCCTTCCTTATATATATGGTACTAGTTACCAGTGGGATACCACACTGGGCAGAATTGGAGGGATCATAGTTACCACAGGGGCAGAATTAGAGCTGTCAAAGTTATCAGTTTGGTATCACTGGTGGTAGTATTAGAGGGGTGACTGTTACTATTAGGTTACCACAGGGGCATTATTGGGCCCTATGCTCTTCAATATATTTATTAATGATCTTTGTAGAGGGGCTGCACAGTAAAATATAATTTTTTGTATATATATATATATATATATATATATATATATATATATACACACAGTGCAGAGGACAGTATACTGTATTTATATACTACAGAGGACAGTATAATGTATATATAACACAGTTTTCACTTTATAAGACACTTAAAGTGGGGGGAAAATGACATCTTATTCAGTGAATATTAAGTGAACGCTGAATAAGGCACAGTGAGCTGGGAGTGAAGTGCTGAGAGTGCTGCGAGGACTCTCCAGGCCGAGCTGCGATGTCCTGACAGTGTAAGGACGTAGTGAATGCACTATGACTTATACTGTATGCAGTTAGGTGAGAGCACAGCATGGCCTGAAGAAGACAAGCAAATGTGACTACAAGGGAGACCGCCGGACCTGGTGAGTAGTGTTGAGTGTATTGTAGTCCACAAATCTTTAATCCAAACTTCAGGGAAATTCGATTCGCCACAAAAGCTGAATGTCCTGGAAAGCGGGGTACAATGATCCCGAGGGGTACAATGATGGGGGGCGGCACAATTGCTGCTCCCTGTCATTGCACCCACTACTTACAAAGAAATATGGTTTGTGACAAAGTAATTCGTCTAATACAAAACTAATTTTTTAAATAAAATTTGGTAAAGCAGTCAAATTGAATTTTACAATACTTCGCTTATCACTACTGTTGAGTATTGGTGGAGCAGGAGAGTGAAGTGAAGTTATATATTTTATCTCTGATCTGAGGTCTGATGGGGGTCTAACATGGAAATCTGATCTGAAGTCTGATGGGGGTCTAACATGGAAGTCTAATTCTGAGGTCTGATTGGAGGTCTGACATGGAGTTTGGATGAGGGTCTGATATGGAGGTCTGATCTCAGGTCTGATGGGGGTCTGACATGGAGGTCTGATCTGAGGATCTGATAGGAGGTCTACTAAAAAATATTTTTTATTTTCCTCCTCTAAAACCTGTGATGCATTTTATCATCAGGCGTGTCTTATAAAGTGAAAAATATGGAGTATGCATATATATGTATATACAAATGTAAGGCTATGCACATGGGAAGGAAAAATGCAAATCGCCTGTACATACTAAATGGTAACTAAACTGTAGAAACCAGTGTCAGACAGCTGCTGCCAGGCCAATAAGATAATGGGTTGCATAAAAATGAGCATAGATGCCCGTGATGAGAACATAGTCCTGCCACTTTACAAATCACTAGTCAGATCCAGGGGCTGACACAGACAGCAGAGGGCCCCTGTGCAAAGATTATGCCTGGGCCCCTCACCCCCCATGCCAAATTGTCAACTTAACCTATTCCCTCCTAACATTACATACAGCAATACAAAACATAGGGTAAGGCTACTTTCATACTCGAAAACCATAAAACTATGAATACAACGTGTTTTTTCTTCCAATTCCACCACATATAGAATTGTTTCCAGCTTCTTACTACATTGTATGCAATACTACATGATGGCATTGGAAAGTGGAACTTGTGAATTGAAAAATAAAAAAAGTTATGGCTCTGGGAAGGCAGGGAGTAAAAAACAAAAATGCAAAAACTGAAAATTGCTGTCAGGGAGGGTTTAAGCCACCCAGTCATTGTTACATTATTACTATTGTACCAATTTGCATATAAAGGGTTAATCCACCATCTTTGATAGGTTCTGTTCTCTATTACTAGTATACATTTTTGTATACAGAGGGTGCAACACTTGGCAATAACCATTACACTGGTGCAAATGTCATTTAATAAACTAACTAGTAATAAAGTGCCTTATCTATCTTAGAGATGAGCAAATTGATTCTAAACTAAAAATCTAATTTCTTAAAACTTTAAAAAAATGTATACGCCAAATGAATTCAAAGCTTTTCCGATTTACCTCAGACGAATTGCATAAAAATCACAAGGGAGGAAGACAACGGAGGATCACATGACACTAGGAGGAAGTGGGAAGTAGGACTTGCCCTGATTGGCTCAGAGCTTCAAGGACAGCCTAATCAGGGGTAGTAGGCAGAGATATCCTTGTACTGAACAAGCAGAAGAGCCGTAGTGTGTTTAGCCTCTGACCAGGAAGGAGTGTGTCTGGTAGTGTCTGACCCAAAAAATGATTAATACTAATTTAGTGTGATAGAGACACTATAGGGAGAGATTGGGGGATATAGTTGTGTAGATATTAAGAAATTTGATCAGGTAAAACTTTAGGGGAAGATTTGAGAGATTAAATACTTAACCCCTTCACGACCGCCATACGGCTATATACGTCCTATCTGCACATGCCCCGTGCAGATAGCACGTATATAGACGTGCAGGCGGCCCTTTAATCCCAGCGCTGATCAGCGCTGGGATTAAAGCTCCTGCTCCTGCAATCTAGCAGGAGCAGGTCGGGTCCCGGCTCACAGACAGAGCGGGGACCCTGAGGAGAAGACAGGAGCGGTTATTACCACTTCTGTCTTCTCCTAAGCCGGAGGAGAGACTTACCTCCTCAGCGGCACAGCAGGAAAGAAGCGGCAGCGCCGCTTCCTGTGTTAGACCCGGCGGTCACGTGACGCCGGGTGTCTCAGGGCCAGAGCAGTGCTGCAGGGTCTAAGGAGACCCTGATCAGCTCTGCCTGTGTGTAATGAGCCCCCAGGGGGCTGTTTTCCCCTGTAACTGGGGCTCCTGTGGATGCCCCAGTTACAGTGGAAACAGTGGGGAAAAAAAGTGTAAAAAAAAGAAAAAAAAAAAAGTCAGTCCTCCAGAGGTCTTTTAATGACCTCCTGGGGGACATATTAGTTGTCAAAAATAAATTAATATATAAGTAAAAAAATAAATAAAAAACAAACAAAAAAAGTGTAAAAAAAAATTAAACATGCAGTCGCCAATAGAAACAGTCACCATAGTCGCCCCGTCAAATAAAATCTATACATGCTATATATCAAAATGATCGTCATCAAATAGGGAACCCATTGCAATAATTAATTTGTGCGTCAGTTTTAATATTTAAAAAAAAAATCTATAATTAAAAAAAAATCATTTTTAGCGGTTTTTGTCTAAATTAAACCTAAAAAATATAAAATATCTTTTAAAAAAACATTCTAATAATAAGTCCTAAGTGTCAAGTAAAGAAAATAGCAAAAATTATTTTCGTATTCAAACGGAAAAAAAAATTAGGGTCACTAAGCCACCATGTGCCCAAAACACAAAAAGTTGCCTGGACATTCAGGCCTTTTATAGGTCCGGTCATGAAAGGGTTAAAGGGGGTTTCTGAGATTTTGATACTGATGACCAGTGTTAAGCAAACCAAAGTTAACAAAATGATTTGAACTCTGTGGAGATGCACCAACACAGATTTCTGCCTAGTATGTCACGTTATCACTCACAGATACAATATGCAGGTAGCAAATGATTATAAGAAATGTACAGTATATTCAACCCCCCACAAAGTATTTAATATAAACTGTATGGTGATGCACCTACACTGATTTATGCATAACATTTCATGTTAATATTTGCAGATATTATCGCCTGCTTCCCTATGTATTTTAAAACATGTATATGCTGTGTTTCCAAAAATCAACCCTCAAAAAATATTACATTCGAACCATGTGAAGATGAACCCATACATAGATTCATGCCTAGTATGCTACGTTATCAATCACAGAAATTATCATCTGCTACCCTGTGTATTGTAAGACATGTATATGCTGTTTTTGCCAAATTTCAAACAAAAAAAATTTAATTTGAACTATGTGGAGATGCACCAACACAGATTTATGCCTAATATTTCATGTAATCATTGACAGATATTATCTTCCATTACACTACGTATTATAAGACACGTACTTTACAGGCTGTTTTCCCAAACCTCAACTCCAAAAAATGTCAATTTGAACTGTGTGGAGATGCAACAACACAGATTTTTGCCTAGTATGTCACTTTATTACTTACAGATATTATCGTAAGACACGTACAGTCATGGCCAAAAGTTTTGAGAATGATACAAATATTAATTTTTACAAAGTCTACTGCTTCAGTTTTTATAATGGCAATTTGCATATACTCCAGAATGTTATAAAGAGTGATCAGCTTAACAGCAATTACTTGCAAAGTCATTTGCCTAGAAAATGAACTTTATCCCCCAAAACACATTTCAACATCATTGCAGCCCTGCCTTAAAAGGACCAGCTAACATCGTTTCAGTGATTGCTCCATTAACACAGGTGTGGGTGTTGATGAGGACAGGGCTGAAGATCAATCTGTCATGATTAAGTAAGAATGACACCACTGGACACTTTAAAAGGAGGCTGGTGCTTGGCATCATTGTTTCTCTTCTGTTAACCATGGTTATCTCTAAAGAAACACGTGCAGTCATCATTGCACTGCACAAAAATGGCCTAACAGGGAAGAGTATTGCAGCTAGAAAGATTGCACCTCAGTCAACAATCTATCGCATCATCAAGAACTTCAAGGAGAGAGGTTCCATTGTTGCCAAAAAGGCTCCAGGGCGCCCAAGAAAGACCAGCAAGCGCCAGGACCGTCTCTTAAAAGTGTTTCAGCTGCGGGATCGGGCTACCAGCAGTGCAGAGCTTGCTCAGGAATGGCAGCAGGCAGGTGTGAGTGCATCTGCACGCACTGTGAGGCGGAGACTCTTGGAGCAAGGCCTGGTCTCAAGGAGGGCAGCAAAGAAGCCACTTCTCTCCAGAAAAAACATCAGGGACAGACTGATATTCTGCAAAAGGTACAGGGAGTGGACTGCTGAGGACTGGGGTAAAGTCATTTTCTCTGATGAATCCCCTTTTCGATTGTTTGGGACATCTGGAAAACAGCTTATTCGGAGAAGACGAGGTGAGTGCTACCACCAGTCTTGTCTCATGCCAACTGTAAAGCATCCTGAAACCATTCATGTGTGGGGTTGCTTCTCAGCCAAGGGAATCGGCTCTCTCACAGTCTTGCCTAAAAACACAGCCATGAATAAAGAATGGTACCAGAATGTCCTCCGAGAGCAACTTCTCCCAACCGTCCAACAGCAGTTTGGAGATCAACAATGCCTTGCCATAAAGCAAAGGTGATAACTAAATGGCTCAGGGAACAAAACATAGAGATTTTGGGTCCATGGCCTGGAAACTCCCCAGATCTTAATCCCATTGAGAACTTGTGGTCAATCATCAAGAGACGGGTGGACAAACCAAAACCTACAAATTCTGACAAAATGCAAGCATTGATTGTGCAAGAATGGACTGCTATCAGTCAGGATTTGGTCCAGAAGTTGATTGAGAGCATGCCAGGGAGAATTGCAGAGGTCCTGAAGAAGAAGGGTCAACACTGCAAATATTGACTTGCTGCATTAACTCATTCTAACTGTCAATATAAGCTTTTGTTACCCATAATATGATTGCAATTATATTTCTGTATGTGATAAAAACATCTGACAAACACACATAAAAACCAGAGGGCAGCAGATCATGTGAAAATATAATATTTGTGTCATTCTCAAAACTTTTGGCCATGACTGTACATGCAAATGCAGCCAACGTTAAATTCACTTCTATAGGACCAACGAAGGACACTGGCTCAGCTATTTTCAGCAGTCTCATGGAATTGAATGCACAACGACCGTGCATGCGCAGTGCACCCTGCTTCACTTTGTGGGCTCTGATATACAGACAGCTGCAAGTCCCAGAGGTGGGTGCTGCATATGCCATACATTTGGGGCATATCCTAGTGATATGCCTTAAATGTATGAGATGGGCCAACCCCTTTAATGAAAGCAGCTTTGGATGTGAATGGAGACTAAATTAATCAGTGTTTGCCACGTTCCTCTTCTTTTCATGGAAATTGAAACAGAGAGAAATTGTTAGGGTCATTTATGAAACTGCCCATAGCAACCAATCAAATTCCACCTTTCATTTTGGACAGCTCCTTTGGAAGTTGAAAAGTCGAATCTGATTGGTTGCTATGGGCAGCTAGGCCAGTTCTTCTGTACGCCAGTTTGATAAATGACCCCATATATTTTTATTTATTACCAGCACTGTATAGTTCATATTTCTCCTATAGCAGAGGTATTAAGCGGTTTACATTCCTCTCTCCGCAGTCATGTGTAGGGTGACGGTCCTGCTGCTGTGGGCCTTCCTGGCGCTTCAGTGTGGTGAGTACACAGACTAATTACTATACAATATCTGCCTGCTGATAATAAATCTGTCATCCAGTGTATGTTAAATATTAGTCTATGCTGTAAACCTCCTTCTGTCTACAAACACATCCCC
Organism: Rhinella marina; assembly: GCA_900303285.1. NCBI lineage: Eukaryota > Metazoa > Chordata > Amphibia > Anura > Bufonidae > Rhinella > Rhinella marina. Next base: position 23,110 of record ONZH01006417.1, on the reverse strand, counting down.
CCACCCCCCGCAGTATTCAAGAAAAATGCTTGTTCTCTAATTATATCTAAGGACAAGAGCCACCACTATTATACAATAGTACCAGTCATACCAGTGCCAGTATACTAGTACCATTCAGTTTAGTACAGGTGCAGTAGACATATTACTTTCTATACAATAGTACCATTCTATATAACTGCCTATACAATAGTATCATATATTACAGACTATACAATAGTATCATTACATATTAGAATATATGACAATATCAATACTCTGACATGGTAATGGTCATACAGACGTTGGATGTCCACCTGTGGTACTGTATATTATTCCAAGCTTTTCGCTTGGATCCATAGTTCGGACAATGTGGTTGTCAGCTGCTGTACATGGGAGATTCATCACCCCATCCATTCCCAGACGTTCTCCACAGGAAAGAGATCTGGCGATGGAGCTGACAGGGGAGCTGCTGGAGACCCTGAAGAGCATGTTGTGTAGAGCGGGCAGTGTGTGGATGGCCGTTATCTTGTTGAAACCGAATGTCTCAAAAAAAGGCAGTAGACTGGTTCCACGATTTCCTGGACAAACCAATGCTGCTCAATGTTCCCTCCAAGAAAATCAGGTAGAAACAGCCATGGTAGCTAATGGCGACCCACACCATGACACCGAGTACTCGTCCAGTGTGTCTCCACACTATGCATGATGTCAGTAGGGGCTCTTCAGCCCCCCTGTGATCATATTACTACCAGTACAATAGTGGCAATCTTATTACCATCAATAAAATACTCCAAATCATATTACTGCTGACACAATAGTATCAATGATACCTGTCAACATAAAAGTATCTATTGCATCACTGCAAATACAATAATACCGATCATATCACTGCCTATACAATAGTACCATCTATATCGTTGTCCATCAAATATACCAATTATGTCACTGCCACTGCAATAGTGCCAGTCATATTACTGTCAATAGAACAGTATCAGTATGTCAGTGCCAATACAACAGTTTTATTATACAGTGTATTACTGCTAATACTATAGTACTATTCTGATTGCCGTCTTTACAGTAGTTTTATCTATTCGGTGGTCTAAAAGTATGGAGACACCTAAATAGTTGGGAATGCCATTTTGTGTGTGGCATGTTGCTAAGGGGAAGGGGGCAAATTTGTGAGGGGTGCATATGTATCTGATAGAGAATTCAATTAGGAATCCAAACCTGTGCTTACACATGACAAGCCTTTATTCCTGAAAAAAGTTATTAGCAATTTTTTCTTTGTTACAGACTGCTGATCTCCGGTGAGCACAGTAACCGAGTCATTTCAGTGGATTTCAAGGCTCGGCAAGCCAACCATCCATCGTAGCACAGTTGGCAAATTTCTTACCAAATTTTGCCAAACAGGCTCTGTGTTGCCCCTGTCAAATATGGTTCCCATTGCAATTGCTGTGAAACCCATTCTACAAATTCAACATGGTGATTGGGATCTTTGAGATGATGCAGCAATTGGACCTTGTACAGGTGCCATTTGTGCGTAGCCAGTATCCACCTGATGGTGGGTCAAAAATGCCAGGTGCTACTATGTGGGCTCTTCATGAGGGATGCCATTATTGTTACTTTCGTCTTGTTACATCCATTGTTTCTCAGGTCCAACAAAGAACCTGTTTGGCAAAATTTCCACCATTTGACATGGTGGATGGTGAGTTGGTGCACCGAGTATTGAAATCTGCTGCAATAACTCCAGTACTAAGCTCCACAGATATAGGCACAATCTCTGTTCTCTCCTCGGGTTTTAATCTTGCAGCCATATCTGTGTCTGTAACAACGAGAACGTTCTTGATGACTTTAGAAGGAATAGATATTCATGCATTTGTCACATGCACCCCTTCCTATTTGAAAATATTAACTTTGATCCTAGATTGCGGCCTTCAAAATGGCCGCCACATTAGACACTGCCTCCCTTCACATTAGACACCTTGCTCTCTTCACCTTAGCAACATGCCACGTCCAGGATGGTGTTCCCAACCACTGTTTTCCATTTATTCAGTTATTACTAGAGATGAGCGAACATGCTCGTAACGAGCACTGTACCGCTCGGCTCCCCTGCGCTCGCATGGGCGCAGGCAGCCGCTTCCGCTTCCATCTACCACGAGCACGTTCGCTCATCTCTAGTTATTACCATGCTTTTGGACCACCCTTTATACCACTACCTATACAATAGTACCATTTACATTACTATCTATTCAATAATACTGTATGAGCAAGCACAACCACCACTTACGGATAGTAGGGTGGTCTGTAACCATGGAAACAAGCTGCGTATAATGTGATAAGAAAATGAATCCAGCCAGCAAAGGAGGCAATATCGACAATCACAATGCATTATTAAATGCCTTGTATTAACTTTCTCTAAATGATAAATGCCACTTACTAAAGTGAGACAACCCCTTTAATTTCCCTGTCTGTCCCTGCTCAGGAGTGAAGGCCATGCCATCCTGCTGTGCCTGAGAGGAGGAGTTACCCATCCAATTCCCAATGCCTGTCTACAGACAGAACTTGATGTTTAATGACCCTACTGCAAAATCTGTAATCACCATCTACCACCATGCTGGTGTCTTTTATAACAGAGGCTCCTTTAGGTATCATAGTTTGCTTGCTATAGCTCCCTCTCCAACTTCTGCAGCTATGTTCCTATGGTCAAGGCTGAAGTTCTTGATCACACAGGCTATAAAACATCCATACATGGATTCTCTGCATTCTGTCTTGGTAGGTGTGATCGGTTCGTCTATTGCTTCTGAATACCAGTTTCCCAACATTGCTGAAATGCTGGTGCATACACCAGGAGATACAGTATGCTGTGCTAAGCCTTTTCAATCAGTGTGATAGAAATCTATAGAAGTTAATTTACGATCTTGAATGGAATGTCTCTTTAAAGGGCCCAGAATTGAACTTATCTCACATTGTGTTTATATAACGTACACGCCCTTCATTCCACCATATGAATATACTACTTTAAACTACCCTTGTGTTTTCTTAGTATATATCCTCAGAGTTGTCCCTTAAAAACATATCCCTTTGACTATGTAAAAACTGTAAGTCCAAGCTTAAATTGTATTTACTGTACCCTTAGCCTCAAAGAAAATCATATGAACACGCCTCAGTAGACTGGGGTCTTGGGATTGTTGGCCAAGCTTTCGGGAGGCATAAATTGAAAAACGTCCATCAAGCTCAACCCACTGTGACATGGGTGGAGATGCGAAGTAAGGGAAGGGGAGTGAGAAACCAGAATTCTAAATATTTGCAGTAGGATTAAAAGGGTTTTCCAACTCTGTACAACTGATGACCTGTCCTCCGGATAGATTATCAGTATCTGATCAGTGGGGTTCTGACAACCGGGACCCCTGCCTATCAGCTGTTTGAGAAGGCAACGGAGCTCCCGTGAGTGCCGTGGCCTTCTCTCAACTCACCAAGCACTGTGCCATACAATCTATAGTGGCTGTGCTTGGTTTGGCGCTCAGCCTCATTCACTTCTATAGAGTTGAGCTGGGCCTAGGTCACATGACCAATGAACATGTCGTCACTGGCATAGAAAAAGCTGAGAGAAGGCCATGGAGCTACTGTAAGAGACGATGCTGTCTCAAACAGCTGATCCCAGGAGTCACAACACCACTGATAAGATACTGATGACCTATCCTAAGGATAGGTGAAGAGTTGGAAAGTCTCCGAAAACCCCTTTAACATTATCTAGTTGTTGGAATGCATCTAAGATTTTTATAAAACAGATTCCATTGCCTGCACCCCAATGAAAAGTAGGATGCAGCAAATGTGGATCCAGTCACTGCTTCTACAGTGATAGGAGTGCTGTAGTTAGCCAGGTGTAGCGCTTCAATATCTCTGGCAGTCCAATTAAGACTGAATGGATGAGGAATGTTCTGGGGACTTGGGATCTCCATTCTGAATGCCCTGCTCTTCAGATGTGAATCATCGATTGATTTGCAAATAATTTGTCCAAATAATCCACTGTCACTAAACTATCTAAACAGAATCAATATTTAAAGGGTTATTTCCATGTCAGTCATTGGGGGCATATCACTAGGATATGCCTCCAAAGTCTGATAGGTGCAGGTCCAACCTTGCAGACACCTATGCTCAGAATGGAGCCACAAAGTTCTAGAGGGCGCACTGCTCATTTGTGACCACTGGCTTACCTCCATTCATTCCTATAACAACGCTGAAAATAGCGCTGGCTCTGCTATTTACATCAGCACCTTAGAAATTAATGGAGCGGAGGCCGCACTCCCACGGTGCACCTCCAATTAGTTTTAAAGGGACTTCTGAAAATAACCAAGCGTGCCACTTATACTTATAAGTCCCGGAGGGTGCACCGTGTGGCCACCTTCCACTGATTCCTATAGAGCGTTGAAAATAGCCGAGTGGAATGGGAGTAATTCTTTTAATAAAAAGTAATCTCCAAAGTAATTATTATAGTCATAGCGCCTCTGGGTTCTGAAGGCTTGGACCTTCCTCTCTCCCCTCATTCCTGGTCACTGGACTAGCTCTGTTCCTCTATGCAGGCTGCTTAAGCCACCTTCCCCTGTGGGAGTAGCCTACTCCAAGAGCTAGTGGCCTATTGGTTCCCCTGCAGAGCAGTTCAGATCTCCGAATAGGGGTTAAAGGGTCAAGACCTGGGGGCCACTTAGATAACACTTTTAAGAGTAGCCCCAAGTCAAATCTTTTCAAGTGACAGAGATCTAGATCCACTTTGAAGCAATAATGTATCCACAAACCATGTAATATAAGGTCCTAAAACTGTTCATCTATGGTGCCAATAATAAAACTATATACATTTCGTAAGACCAGTATTCTCCAAATAGTAGCCTGGAAGCCACATATGGCTCTTAGGTCCTCTGCTTGTGGCTTCTTGGTTGTTGGCAACATTAAAAACCATATCTGACAGTTAAAGGGATGTCCACGATTTTCAAAGAATTGGCAAAGCACATGAAAGATGATTAAATCAAGAAAAAAAACTATACTCAGGGTACATTCACACGTCCTGTTTTTCTTTCCTGATCCGATCCGCATCTGATCCGCAAATCATGCGGATAGTATGCGGATCCATTCATTTCAATGGGTCCTGAAAAAATGCGGACAGCACGTATACTATTCGCATCCGTTGTTCCGTTCCGTTCTGCGGATCCGCAAATAAGATAGAGCTTGTCCTACTTTTGTCCACATATGCGTTCCGTGGTCCCATTATAGTCAATGGGTTCGCAAAAAATGCGCATGATATGCGGAATGCATCAATATGTCATCCGCATATCATCCGCAATTGCGGATCCGTTTCCAGGAAATAGAAAGAAATACCCTACCAACATATATTCCTCCTTCCTTTTTATTGTGGAAAAAACGAACGGATGTACAATTGATAAAAACGGAAGGTTTTTGCAGAAACACGGATCCGCAAAAAACGGACCGAAAATCTGGAAAAGAAAAATACGGACGTGTGAATGGAGCCTCAGTATTATGCAAGCAGATGAGGACTGGAGGGCCGTGACTAAGTAACTACCAGGTCTTCACTACAGCCTCTGATAGTGAGGATAGGCTTGGGCCATCAGGGTAGTCACCAGGTGCCACTCCTGAGCAGTCCCAGAGTCAGTGGCAGCTGAGATACCGGTGCAAGCACTGAGGGTAAGGACCTGGTCAGGAAGTTCGAAGTCAGGGCAGGCAGCAATCAAGCAAAATCCGTAGCAAAGCCAAGGTCAGAGGCAGTGGGCAAACAAGCAAAATATATTAAATCAAGAAGCAGGGTCAGGAACAAAGAAAAGCAGAAACTTCCGAAACACCTTCACAAAAGGAAGTAGACAAGCTAGCGACCAAGATTGCTCAGGCACCTTCCTGGGGCAGGAAGCACCTTTAAATACTTCCTGCAATCCAGCCACAGGCTGGGAAAATAGAGGGAGTGCCCATGCTGCCTCACAAGGGAGGAGAGACACGCCCATACAAGCCCTAACAAACCATACAGGACTCAAGCAGAAAGTTCTGGCAATGGAGCGCAGATACAACATTTCAGCTACCTGCTGCCCATGCTTGTCAGCACAGCACATGGCAGCAGGGGGCAAAGAAGGAGCCTGGCGCCCGTATATGTGTTTGTATATCCTGCACAACTCGCTACTATAATAAGAGCCATTCCATGTGGTCATGAATTTTGTAGGCTTTAACATCACTTATGAAAGTAAGTCACAACCTACAAAATTTGACAGCCTATTCCTAGACATTCCTCAGAAAATTGCTAATCCCCAAGTAAATGTTGAAAGGTCTTTCACTGGGTTATTATTTCACGATATGTTTTGTGCTCTCTTTATAGGAACCAGTTCTGCTGGCCCACAGGGCAAGGACTTTGTCACCGTCTTTATGCAGAACTATCAGGTAACTTACAGTAAAGGCGATTTCAAGCTCTTCATCACTGGGTACAGTCCCTCCACCACTGTAACAATATGGATGAACAAGTCCAGTTTTAAAACAGTCTTGACAGTGGATGAAAGATCAAATACTATAGCCCAGATTCCCACAAATGCAGAGTTATCTGGTACTTCTAAGTCCCTCAATGTGATTGGTATCAAAGCTGATAAACCTGTCTCAGTTCTATCTCTCAATTCGAAATTACAAAGTGCTGATACTAGCATTGTGTATCCCATTGAAGATCTTGGTACGGACTATTATGTGGTGACACCTTTAGATGGCCCTGATGATTCATTTAAAGAGTTCTCTGTGGTCAGTTATGAAGAATCTACCAATGTTGACATCTTCTTGACTGGATCAGTTTCCTACCAAGAGAAGATCTATGGAGCTGGTAGCAAGCTCACTGTCCTCCTAGATCCATACAATGCCCTTCAGCTCCTCAGTAGAGATAACTTGTCCGGTACTCGTGTAGTATCTCAAAAACCTGTGGCAGTATTGAGTGGTCACACATGCACATGGAAGAACACAAAGTGCAATCATGTATATGAGCAGCTCAGACCGGTCTCCAGTTGGGGTACCAGCTTCATCATACCGCCAATATCTGTGCAGTTGAAATCTGATATTGTATTTGTGGTGGCCGCTGAGAAAACAGCAATTGAATATCAAGTTGAAACCAAAAAGTCAAGCCAGAACTTAAATGCAGGTCAAGTAATTCAGCTGGACGTCCTTGTCCAAACTTCCATTTATCTCACTGCTAGTGCTGGAATCCAAGTCATCTACTACTGTACTGGTTGGCAAGACAAGAGTAGGACACCATATGACACTCTTCTCATGACGGTTCCTCCAGTGAGCAGTTACTGTTCCGCTTACTACATCTACGGTCAGCAAGATTTTGAAAACTACGGATCCCTAGTAGTAAGGACCAAAGACATCAAAAGTGTCACCTTCAATAAAAGTCCAACTGCAGACCTGATATGGAGCGCGATTCCAGGTTCAGATTACTCCTGGGCCACTCAAAGTTTAGGTAAAGGATTTAGTTTTCAACTTCTGGAAAATCCATCTTCACCCTTCCTGTTGCTGTCCTATGGATTTGCATACATGAACGCCTACGGATCCCCAGCAGTATGCGCTAATGGTGAGTTTCTCAGTTGTTTCAATGAGGGGGGAAGGGAGGTGGATAAAGTATTGATGGATAGTTTCTATCAATCAATGTATAATCATCTCATTTCATAAATTCCTCAATTTGTTTTGTTCTTCCATCACCTCAGGTCCATCGTGTAGCACTATAAAATGCAGAACTAAAGAGAAGTGCCAGATGTCTAATGGAAAGCCGATATGTGTTCCAGAATCGGAAAGTTACTGCCACGCTGTTGGTGACCCCCACTACCGCACGTTTGATGGCCGCTTTTACGACTTCCAAGGAACTTGCACTTACACAATTGCCAAGACCTGTGGCAGTGATAGCAGCCTCCCAGTTTTTAACATTGAAGCTAAGAATGAGAATAGGGGAAATACTCGTGTGTCATATGTCAGTTATCTTTCCATACAAGTCTATGATGCCTCTATATCCATTGTGAGATATGAGTATGGATTTGTGAGGGTAAGTTTTTGGGGATGTAAGGATAGATGCCATTTGTTCTATAAATACCTCTAATAATGAACAGTATTATATCCAATAACCTTCCTTCATTTCACATCTCCTCAGGTGAATAACCAACGACAACGTCTCCCTATTATTCTGAATGATGGTCAGGTCCGCTTATATCAATCTGGTGGCTTTGTCGTCATTGAAACTGACTTTAGCTTAAAGGTATACTATGACTGGAACTCAGTCCTAAAAATATACATCTCCAGTAGTTATTTTGGAAGTGTTTGTGGAATGTGTGGAAACTATAATGGAAACCCTTCCGATGACCTAATGACACAGAGTGGTATCCAAGCTCCTAATATAGTTGAATTTGGCAAAAGTTGGAAGGTTGAAGATGGAGACAGGTTCTGCTGGCACAACTGTAATGGGGAATGCAAGACATGTCCTCTTGAAATTCAAAAAACATACTCAAGTGAACAAAGTTGTGGCTTGATCTCAAAGGCCCTAGATGGTCCATTCCGTCAGTGTCACTCTGTAATAGATCCCAAACCATACCTGGATAACTGTGTATATGATTTATGCATGAATGGAGGCTCCAAGCAGATTCTGTGCCAGAGCTTAAAAACCTATGCTGATGCCTGCCAGAGAAACAAGGTGACAATTGAAGAATGGCGGCAACTTTCTGGATGTCGTGAGTTAAAGACTTATTTGCCTTAATTTACATGCATTCTAATACAGTGCATTTGGAAAGCTTTCCGACCCTTTTATTTTTTTTTTACATTTTGTTATGTTGCAGCCTTCTGCTAAAATGCAAAATTTTCACTGTCATTCTACAATCAATAACCCATGACAGAATTTTAAAAATATTTGCTAATTTGGTGAAAAGGAAAAAACTACTTTACTCAGGACTTAGTTGAAGCCCCTTTGGCAGTGATGACAACCTGCAGTTTTCAGGGAGATGACGCCTTAAGGCTTCCACACCTGAATTTGGGTATTTTCTGCCCTTTTTCTCTTTGCTCCATTTAGCTTTTACCTCAGTCTTCCTGTTGTAACCACTGAAGAACACCCCCAATACTGCTGCCACCAGCATGCTAATCTGTAGGGATGGTATTGGGCAGTGCCTGGTTTCCTCCAAAATATGATGCTTGGAATTGAGGCCAAAAAGTTTAATCTTGGCTTCTTCAGACACATCTTCTGCCATAACGCCCAGGTTGGTGGAATGCTGCTGTATAGTAGATTTTCTTTTGTCCCCTTCTCCAGATCTGTGCCTCCACACAATCCTGTCTCTGAGCTCTACAGGCAGTTCTTTCCTCCTCATGACTTGGTTTTTGCTCTGATGTATTGTCAGCTGTGAGATCTTATATAGACAGAGCTGTGTCTTTTAAAATCATGTCCTATCAAGGTGAATTTACCACAGGTGACTCAAATCAAGGTGTACAAACATCTCATAGGTGATCAAGAGAAATACTGTAGGAGGACCCAGCTCTAAATGTCAAGTGTCATAACAAAGTGGCTGAATATTTAAGTCCATGAAAAATTTTAGTTTTAGTTTTACGAAATAAATTTGCAAACATTTCTGAAATTCTGTTTTCACTTTTCACATTAAGGAGAATGGAGTTCAGATTTTTAATTAGCACAAGGTCACAATGTAGCAAAATTTGAAAAAAAGTAAAAAAAAAAAGACTTTCCAAATGCACTAAAAGTGTTCCTAAATGAGTTTATGAGATTTTAGATTTTTTTTTTCCCAGAAAGACCACTAACGTTGTCCATAGCAGGGCTTTGGTTTTGCTATTTCAGAAAGATCATCACCCAAGTCCTTGGGTTTTATATAAATTCCATATTCCAGAGAGGACCACCCTTTTTCATGGTCCCCATCTGGTTTTGATAGTCCAGAAAAAGCTGTACCCTTGCCTATGGGTTGCTTTTAGTATTGATAATTCAGGAAATTCTCCACCCTTTCCCATATAAGGCATCTAGTACTAATACTCCAGAAGAAGCACTAACTTTTGCTGTGACTTATACTAGGAAAGCAAAGCAGACCTATTTTCTAATCTCATATTGCTAGCTTACATATTTTTATGTTTAGACATCTTATACAAGTTCTTCTTCTCTAGAATAAGTAAAACACAAACATAAAATTGTACAAGATATTGATATTAACTGTAAGATGATGTCTCCTCAGCAATGCAATGTCCCGAGAACAGCGAGTACAAGCTATGTCCACAAGCATGCCCAGCCACCTGCAACAATGACGCAATGCCTTTCACATGCTCCGATTCATGTGTAGAGTCATGTCAGTGTAAGGCTAGCTATGTCCTTGATGAAGGAAAATGTATACCAAGGTCCAGTTGTGGATGTGTCTACCAAGGCAAATTATATGCTCTAAATGAAAAGTTCTGGGGTGATAAAAAGTGTGAGCAGCAGTGCATTTGTAATCCTTCCACTAGAAAAGTTGAATGCAAAGCCACCAAGTGTAAGTCTTCAGAGCAATGTTCTGTTGTAAATGGAATCCAGAACTGTTACCCTGTATCATATGGCACTTGCTCAGCATCAGGAGATCCTCACTACATCACCTTCGATGGCGTGAAATATGACTTCCAGGGGACATGCATCTACCAGTTTGCAGGACTTTGCAAGAAGTCAGATGATCTGGTAGACTTCCAGGTCAATGTACAAAATGAAAACAGAGGCATCAATGTTGTTTCCTACACCTCAGCCGTCCAAATCAACATCTTTACGTTTGATATTGTCATCAACAGCAAGTACAAGGACAGGATTGTGGTGAGTTTTTATTCTCATAAATGTCTAAAATAGACAGCATGTGGTCCTCTTTTGTATAGGTCCATTGGTGAGTCTTCAGTAATTAATGGTTCTCTCTTTCCAGCTTAATGGAGTCCTAACAAACCTCCCTTTTATTGTTGAACAAGGCAAACTCTCAGTCTACAAGCAAGGTTATTTTGCCATACTTCAGACAAACTTTGGTCTACGTGTCTCCTTCAACTGGGACAGTCGGGTTGCTGTCACCGTTCCAAGCACCTACGCTGGAGCCATCTGTGGTCTTTGTGGCAACTTTGATAATGACAAGAATAATGATTTCCTTATGAAAAACAACCAGTTGGCCACAACACCAACAGTTTTCGGAAAAAGTTGGAAGGTGCAAAATGTACCTGGCTGTTATGAGGAAGACAAGGGAGATTGCTCAAGGTTAGCAGAGCTGGAACTCCGCCACAATAACAACAACCAAGGATGTGGAATCATAAAGGATAAGAGCGGACCTTTCCGTGAGTGCCATGCAAAGATAGATCCAGAGGGGCACTTTAAGAGTTGTGTATATGATGCTTGCTTCTATGAAGGTAGGGAGGATGTACTTTGCAAGATTATTGCCAGCTATGCCACTTTATGCCAAGAGGCTGGAGTCACCGTATACCCATGGAGAACCTCAAAGTTCTGCAGTAAGTTTAATTGAGACTATTCAAGTATATTGCACTACTTAGTACCTAATATGAGAATTTTTGCATGGTTATGTATTTCCAGAAAGATTCTGACTTTCTCAATTTATTTTTAACTACAGGTCCAGTTTGTCCAAAGAACAGCCACTATGAAGTATGTGCCTCTGGCTGTGCTTCAACATGTCTTTCACTTTCTCCTCCATTGGGATGCAAACCTGGTTGCTCAGAGGGATGTGAATGTGATGATGGCTTCATTCTGAGTGGTGGAGATTGCGTTCCCATCTACCAATGTGGCTGCCAATACAATGATAAATATTACAAGAGTGGTGAAGTATTTTTCCCCAATGGTTTATGCAACCAGCAGTGTGTATGCACAGCCAGTGGATTTGTGGAATGTAAAGCTTTCAGCTGTGGACCCAATGAAGAGTGCAAAGTCGCAGATGGAGTCCAGAAATGTTTCCCAGTCGGTTCCGCCCAGTGCTCTGCTGCGGGTGATCCTCACTACATGTCATTTGATGGTCTGGCCTTTGATTTCCAAGGCACCTGCACCTACACCCTCACTAAAACTATTACAAAGAAGGACAACTTGGTACCTTTTGCCATTAATGTTAAAAATGAGAAGTGGGGCAATGGGAGGGTTGCTGTCATTAAACTAATCTCTTTTGATGTCTATGGATACAACCTCATTCTTGCGTATGAAGTAAGAGGTAAAATCTTGGTAAGTGATCATTTTTCATATTAACTTGGATAACAGATGTCATGTCTGCAGGGAAAAAGTGAAGACTACAAGCACTTGAAATAGTTACCAATTTAAAATATTACAAAAATGCAATAACCTAGAAATGAGCAAAATGTCCTATTTCAGAGAGAACTTTTAGGTACTTGAATTATTTTAAGAATCTAGAGGATAACTCATTGAAGCCCTCTTCTACCCAATCTGTAATATTTTGGCTATGAGGACCTGGTTGCTCTTATATAGCCCCCTGTATTAAAAGCATTTCACAAAGCAAAGTCTTCAGTTGCACTGTATTTACCTTCTTCCCATACAAAGTTGGGATGAGCCAAAATGCAAAACATGCAATGGGAACTCTCACCTACCATGTCCATTACAAATATTTTTGTCTTCTTATGGATCAGAGGGGGCTTTGGGTCACTTCAGGCTCCAGGACCTAGTAGAATACTGAATAGATCCTTCCATGTTTAGACATTTCTTACCAATGGAAGCCATGATATTCAGTTGGTGTATACAAGCACCTCCTTAGGTAAAACTACTAGATATATTTCACAGGGATAATAAGAACAGTTACAAGTGGATCTCAATAAATTAGAATATCATTAAAAGGTTTTTTTTTTCAATAATTCAGTTCAAAAAGTGAAACACGTATATTATATAGAATCATTACAAACAGAGTGAACTTTTTCAAGTGTTTGCTTATGTTAATGTTGATGATTATGGCTTACAGCCAAGGAAAACCCAAACTTCATTATCTCAGAAAATTAGAATAATTAACCCAAAACACCTGCAAAGGCTTCCTAAGCCTTTAAAAAGGTCCCTTGGTCTGGTTCAGTAGGTGACACAAAATTGGGGAAGACTGCTGACTTGGCAGATGCCCAGAAGGTTGTCATTGACACACTCCATAAGGAGGGTAAGCCAAAAAAGGTCATTGCTAAAGAAGCTGGCTGTTCACAGAGTGCTGGATCAAAGCATATTAGTGGAAAGCGAGGTCTATAGAGAATTTATTGAATTAAGCAGACAGCTTGTTACTCTTACACACTGTATTCTGGTGTAAATATAGGCCAGTCAAAGAAAATTCTCATATATTTGTTCCAATTCCCACACAGGTTAATGGTGAATACTTCAGCCTCCCAGTAAACTTGGAAGACGGAAAGATCCGCGCTTATCAGCATGGCATAAGAGTCCTTATTGACACAGATTTTGGTGTTAAAGTCAATTATGATCTTGTCTATCATGTAATAGTCACCGTTCCTGGAAACTACAAGGATCAGTTGGGTGGCCTGTGTGGTAATTATAATGGTGATAGAAAAGATGAGTTCCAGCTACCTGACAAGACGCTTACCACAGATGCCACCAAATTTGGAGCCTCTTGGAAGGTCCAGATTCCTGGTGTAACTTGTGATGATGGCTGTGGTGGAAGTGGAAATGCTTGTCCACCATGTGATGAAAAAAAGAAAGAAATCCTTAAGACTGAGAACTATTGTGGATTCTTGAAGAAGCCTGGCGGTCCATTGAGTGCTTGTTATGCCACCATAAACCCTGATCCCTATTTCAACAACTGCATCTTTGACCTGTGTGCAAGTGTGGGTGATGGAAACATTCTGTGCCAAAACATTCATAGCTACGTGGCTGCTTGCCAGGCAGCTGGGGTAACTGTCCAGCCATGGAGGACTGATGCCTTCTGCCGTAAGTTAACTTATTTGTTTCGAAAGTACAGGTACAAAATTGGGCAAAATAATGAATCTGTTTTTAGCATTGGTGAGGGTCTATCCAAAAAGTCACATAATCAAGAATGAGATCATTTCAATAGAACTGTTTTATGCAGCCCCAGTATTGCACTGTAGTATTGTCCAGTTTAAGAAAAAAACATTTATAGGCCAATTTATGTCCTTCTAGAGTAGTCATTTCTGCTACAGAACTGCTGTTCACACTACATCTTGCAGTTATAGTCAGCCATTTTGAAATTTTGGTCACACAGAACCTCCCTTCTCTCTAATAATCTTGCTCTTGGCTAGCTCTAGGTGTATGTGGGCCCTTGGGAAAAAGTAACAATGGTGCCCAAAACCTTATTTTGACAAGCTTAAATGGGGCATGTCTTCTTCCAGGTTTGCAAAAATCACTCCTATACCAGGAACACTCACTTGACAGTATACATGTACCATGGGATCCCACTAGGGCTGAATGGATTACTCAAATCAATCAAGTAACTCGACAAATTTTTGCATTGAGGATTCATTTCTACCATTAACTATAGACCATGAGTGAAGCACTTGCAATTACTCAATGTTCCGTAGTCTCTGGCTAGTTGGCTGTCCTCCTGACATACACACATCGTCAGGATGTAGTGCATGTAAACGCACACTATGACCTGACATTGTGTGATATTAGGTCCCAGTGTATCGCGTAAGGAAGAGGATGGAAGAGCTGTGGAGTGTCGGTGGCACCCCTAGCAGGAAAGGTAGGTATTTGATTTCAGTGGCACTGTGGCTGGGCACTGATGACTTGGAGGGGAATGGGGGAACTGATGGTATGGGGGAGTTCATGGCAGTGGGGAGAGATTGTGGCACTGGGGGATGAACTGATGGCATGGGGAGCTCATAGCACTGTGGTGGGTGATGGTATAGGGGAGCTGGTGGCACTGGAGGAGCTGATGACACTGGGGGGGGGTGGAACTAATGGCACTGGAGGAGGAACTGATGGCACCGGGAGGCTGATGACATGGAAGGGGGCTGATGGTGCTAAGGACTGATGCCATGGGGTGAAGACTGATGGCGGGGGGAGGGGATTGATGGCATGGGGGACTGATGAGTTTTTAAAGAAAACATTATTTTATTTTTATATTTTCTTACTAAAGTACTCAATTAATTATTAGATTAAACCAGTAGATTACTTGATTACTAAAATAATTTGCAGCCCTAGATCCAGCAATGCAAATTTGTACTCAATGAGTTTTCAACTACAACATTTTCATAAAGCCTAGGAGAAAATTAGCGTAAATGGAGCCCACTTGTGCTTCATTTAATAATCTCCACTGAGGGCTCCAAATGCATTGGTGCAGGAAACACTGACTTGTGCAAGAAAATCCAAGTAGAAAAAAAAGATTTCTGCACGTCAGGATAAAATCCAGTTCATGTAGGTACAAATAGCACAATGCAGCAGCACCTTCAAAATGTTTCAGACAGATGTCAATAATCATATCATAACAATGCAAATCAGAAGGTGACAAAAACACGTATTCATCCAATAGGATCAAATTACATCATGCAACGTCATCTTGGAGGCAGAGCTATCCACCTGCAGCGAAGGTCATAGAGATCAATGGAGATATCACAGGAAAAATCCCACAATTAAATATATAAGATATATATATAATATATAACACATCACTTCTAAAGTTGAGTCCATTGAGATATCATGTGTTCAACTTAAGTATCCAAAATGTCTCCTATAACAGTAGCTTTTTTCTTCCAGTCCCCATTTCGTAAAGGACATTTTAGGCCACTTTCACACCAGCGTCTTTGCTGAAACCATCATGGATCAGCAAAATGCTTCCATTACGATAATACAACTATGCATCCAGTTGTATTATGTTTAAGATAGCAATGATGGATCCATCATGAACACCATTAAAAGTCAATGGGGGACAGATCCGTTTTCAATTGTGTCAGAGAAAACGGATCCGTCCCCCCATTGACTTACATGATGGATCCGTCTTGCTCCGCACCACATCGTGGACAGAAAAACACTACTTGCTTATTCTGTCCGCGATGGGGACGCAACCAAACAGAACGGAATGCATTCTGGCGCATTCCATTTCATTCAGTTCAGTTTTGTCCACATTGACAATAAATGGCGACAAAAGTGAAGCGTTTTCCCCTGCCATTGAGATCCTATGAAAGCGGAAAGGGAAAGCGTGGATGTGAAAGTAGCATAAGTGTGAGTTCACATCACCGTTATGGATTCCGTTATTGTTTTCCGTTATAACAGAAAATAACGGAATCCATAAGATGGAAGTCAAAAACTGAAGCCTTTAAGAGGCATTCTGTTTTGATCCTTCATAATACGTCTATGGGCAGCATAACCGATCTGTCCTGGTTTCCGTTATGCAAGACGGAAAACAAAGTCCCTAACCCATTCTACACCGAAGAACCTAAAGCATTCAGTAGAGCATTCATGTAGGTCAATGAAGTGCTTGGCAGCTCCTGAAGCAGCACCAGATTTGTTGCTAATGTAAGATATACGTATATATATGTTTTTTGAGTTTCCTAGTACAACGTACATAATATAGATCAAATTGACGAATTTATAGTTTTCTGTTCACATAGCTTTATGACAGCTTTTTTTTGTATAGGACAAGTTATACTTTCTAATGGCACTATTTAATATTGCATAGAATGTGGTGAGCAGCTGAGAAAAATTGTAATGGGATGGAATAAAGTGAAGAAAAAATGGCGAATCGGCCACTTTTTATTTTTTCCCCATTACATCATTCAACCGTATGGAATAAGTGTTTTTATATGTTTAATAGTACGGGGATTTTTGCATGCCGCAATGCCCATAATGTTTTTTTTTTTTAATGGTGGTTTAAAAAAAAAAAAATATATATATATATATATAATATACCGTATATTTCGCTTTATAAGACGCACCCGAAGATAAGACGCACCCCAGATTTTAGAGTAGGAAAATGAGAAAAAAATATTTTTCATCAGACCTCATATCAGACCCCCATAAATTTCAGGACATCACATCAGACCCCCATCAGACCTCAGATCAGCCCAGTGTACCCCCATCAGACCTCAGATGAGCCACTGTGCCCCCATCAGACCTCAGATCAGCCCACTGTGCCCCCATCAGACCTCAGATCAGCCCATTGTGCCCATCAGACCTCAGATCAGCCCATTGTGCCCCCATCAGACCTCAGATCAGCCCATTGTGCCCCATCAGACCTCAGATCAGCCCATTGTGCCCCCATCAGACCTCAGATCAGCCCACCCAGCCCCATAACAATAAAATAAAAACCAATCTTACCTGTCCTGCGCCGCGGCACCGCTCCGGGTCCGGTGCTCCTCTGGCTTTTAAGGCCGACACTGCACTGTCACCTGACTTGGCCAATTGCAGACATTAGCCGCGGGTGTCTGCTGTATGAAACATCAGGTGACTGCTAGCTATGGTGCTCACTTTGCTCCAGAGCGGACACTGTCTTTAAAGACCGAACATCCATCGTACATGCACAGTGGATGTTGTGAAGGGGTTAAAGAAACCCTTTAAACTAAGGTCTCATGCACATGACTGTAGCCTGTTTTGCGGTCTGCAAATTGCGGATCTTCAGAACACGGATACCAGACATGTGCGTTCTGCACTTTGCAGCATGGAATGTCCTAGCCTCTATAGAACAGTCCTATCTTTGTCTGTAAAATGGACATTTTTTGGCTGGTGCCATGGAAAGGACTTTCGAAGTGGAGAGCATCTTTTATGAATGGGTCCGCATCCAACCCACACAAAATTTAGATCAGACGCAGGAAAAAAAATCATGCGCATGAGCCCTAAGCCAACTTCTGATTCCCCCCACTGTTGTAAACAGACTGGAAGACATCCTCCACCAATAATCTTAGCTAACGTATTGTCTTGGTTCAAAATAGGCCCTCAAGTCCTGCAGTGAATTATATTTAGGGCATTGCTGATGGTTTTTCTTTTCTGGTCCCTATCCTGTAACCTCTGACTAATAATATCACATTGTGCATCAAATAAAGTATGTACCATTGGAGCATGATTATGGCTTCAGCGGTATGTAGAGATGAGCGAGTAGTGTTCGATCGAGCTGGTATTCGATCGAATACTACGATATTCGGCATCCTCGATTTCTTTCGAGTATAACGGCGTTGGCAACTGTACTGTGCGTTCTCTTGCAAAGTAATTTCTCATACCTGGTGTTCATACACACCGTCTGATCACTTAGTACACGGCTGTGTACCTTGAAATATACAATATATAGGCCTTTCAATTGGCAACTGTACTGTGCGTTCTCTTGCAAAGTAATTTCTCAAACCTGGTGTTCATACACACCGTCTGATCACTTAGTACACGGCTGTGTACCTTGAAATATACAATATATAAGCCTTATAATTGGCAACTGTACTGTGCGTTCTCTTGCAAAGTAATTTCTCATACCTGGTGTTCATACACACCGTCTGATCACTTAGTACACGGCTGTGTACCTTGAAATATACAATATATAGGCCTTATAATTGGCAACTGTACTGTGCGTTCTCTTGCAAAGTAATTTCTCATACCTGGTGTTTCATACACACCGTCTGATCACTTAGTACACGGCTGTGTACCTTGAAATATACAATATATAGGCCTTATAATTGGCAACTGTACTGTGCGTTCTCTTGCAAAGTAATTTCTCATACCTGGTGTTCATACACACCGTCTGATCACTTAGTACACGGCTGTGTACCTTGAAATATACAATATATAGGCCTTATAATTGGCAACTGTACTGTGCGTTCTCTTGTAAAGTAATTTCTCATACCTGGTGTTCATACACACCGTCTGATCACTTAGTACACGGCTGTGTACCTTGAAATATACAATATATAGGCCTTATAATTGGCAACTGTACTGTGCGTTCTCTTGCAAAGTAATTTCTCATACCTGGTGTTCATACACACCGTCTGATCACTTAGTACACGGCTGTGTACCTTGAAATATACAATATATAGGCCTTATAATTGGCAACTGTACTGTGCGTTCTCTTGCAAAGTAATTTCTCAAACCTGGTGTTCATACACACCGTCTGATCACTTAGTACACGGCTGTGTACCTTGAAATATACAATATATAGGCTTATAATTGGCAACTGTACTGTGCGTTCTCTTGCAAAGTAATTTCTCATACCTGGTGTTCATACACACCGTCTGATCACTTAGTACACGGCTGTGTACCTTGAAATATACAATATATAGGCCTTATAATTGGCAACTGTACTGTGCGTTCTCTTGCAAAGTAATTTCTCATACCTGGTGTTCATACACACCGTCTGATCACTTAGTACAACGGCTGTGTACCTTGAAATATACAATATATAGGCCTTATTAATTGGCAACTGTACTGTGCGTTCTCTTGCAAAGTAATTTCTCATACCTGGTGTTCATACACACTGTCGGATCACTTAGTACACGGCTGTGTACCTTGAAATATACAATATATAGGCCTTATAATTGGCAACTGTACTGTGCGTTCTCTTGCAAAGTAATTTCTCATACCTGGTGTTCGATACACACCGTCTGATCACTTAGTACACGGCTGTGTACCTTGAAATATACAATATATAGGCCTTTCAATTGCAACTGTACTGTGCGTTCTCTTGCAAAGTAATTTCTCAAACCTGGTGTTCATACACACCGCCTGATCACTTAGTACACGGCTGTGTACCTTGAAATATACAATATATAGGCCTTTCAATTGGCAACTGTACTGTGCGTTCTCTTGCAAAGTAATTTCTCATACCTGGTGTTCATACACACCGTCTGATCACTTAGTACACGGCTGTGTACCTTGAAATATACAATATATAGGCCTTTCAATTGGCAACTGTACTGTGCGTTCTCTTGCCAAAGTAATTTCTCAAACCTGGTGTTCATACACACCGTCTGATCACTTAGTACACGGCAGTGTACCTTTAAATATACAATATATAGGCCTTTCAAATTGGCAACTGTACTGTGCGTTCTCTTGCAAAGTAATTTCTCAACCTGGTGTTCATACAACACCGTCTGATCACTTTAGTACACGTCTGTGTACTTGAAATATACAATATATAGGCCTTTCAATTGGCAACTGTACTGTGCGTTCTCTTGCAAAGTAATTTCTCATACCTGGTGTTCATACACACCCGTCTGATCACTTAGTAAACGGCTGTGTACCTTGAAATATACAATATATAGGCCTTTCAATTGGCAACTGTACTGTGCGTTCTCTTGTAAAGTAATTTCTCATACCTGGTGTTCATACACACCGTCTGATCACTTAGTACACGGCTGTGTACCTTGAAATATACAATATATAGGCCTTATAATTGGCAACTGTACTGTGCGTTCTCTTGCAAAGTAATTTCTCATACTGGTGTTCATACACACCGTCTGATCACTTAGTACACGGCTGTGTACCTTGAAATATACAATATATAGGCCTTATAATTGGCAACTGTACTGTGCGTTCTCTTGCAAAGTAATTTCTCAAACCTGGTGTTCATACACACCGTCTGATCACTTAGTACACGGCTGTGTACCTTGAAATATACAAAATATAGGCTTATAATTGGCAACTGTACTGTGCGTTCTCTTGCAAAGTAATTTCTCAACCTGGTGTTCATACACACCGTCTGATCACTTAGTACACGGCTGTGTACCTTGAAATATACAATATATAGGCCTTATAATTGGCAACTGTAACTGTGCGTTCTCTTGCAAAGTAATTTCTCATACCTGGTGTTCATACACACCGTCTGATCACTTAGTACACGGCTGTGTACCTTGAAATATACAATATATAGGCCTTATAATTGGCAACTGTACTGTGCGTTCTCTTGCAAAGTAATTTCTCATACCTGGTGTTCATACACACTTGTCCTGATCACTTAAGTACACGGCTGTGTACCTTGAAATATACAATATATAGGCCTTATAATTGGCAACTGTACTGTGCGTTCTCTTGCAAAGTAATTTCTCATACCTGTGTTCATACACACCGTCCTGATCACTTAGTACACGGCTGTGTACCTTGAAATATACAATAATATAGGCCTTCAATTGCAACTGTACTGTGCGTTCTTCTTGCAAAGTAATTTCTCAAACCTGGTGTTCATACACACCGTCTGATCACTTAGTACACGGCTGTGTACCTTGAAATATACAATATATAGGCCTTTCAATTGGCAACTGTACTGTGCGTTCTCTTGCAAAGTAATTTCTCAAACCTGGTGTTCATACACACCGTCTGATCACTTAGTACAGGGCTGTTACCTTGAAATATACAATATATAGGCCTTTCAATTGGCAACTGTACTGTGCGTTCTCTTGCAAAGTAATTTCTCAACCTGGTGTTCATACACACCGTCTGATCACTTAGTACACGGCTGTGTACCTTGAAATATACAATATATAGGCCTTTCAATTGGCAACTGTACTGTGCGTTCTCTTGCAAAGTAATTTCTCATACCTGGTGTTCATACACACCGTCTGATCACTTAGTACACTGCTGTGTACCTTGAAATAATACAAATATATAGGCCTTTCAATTGGTAACTGTACTGTGCGTTCTCTTGCAAAGTAATTTCTCAAACCTGGTGTTCATACACACCGTCTGATCACTTAGTACACGGCTGTGTACTTGAAATATACAATATATAGGGCCTTTCAATTGGCAACTGTAGCTGTGCGTTCTCTTGCAAAGTAATTATCTCAAACCTGGGTGTTCATAACACACCGTCTGATTACTTAGTACACGGCTGTGTACCTTGAAATATACAATATATAGGCCTTATAATGGCAACTGTACTGTGCGTTCTCTTGCAAAGTAGATTTCTCATACCTGGTGTTCATACACACCGTCTGATCACTTAGTACACACGGGTTGTGTACCTTGAAATATACAATATATAGGGCCTTTTCAATTGGCAACTGTACTGTGCGTTCTCTTGCAAAGTAATTTCTCAAACCTGGTGTTCAATACACACCGTCTATGATCACTTAGTACATGCTGTGTACCTTGAAATATACAATATATAGGCCTTATAATTGCCAACTGTACTGTGCGTTCTCTTGCAAAGTAATTTCCTCAAACCTGGTGTTCATACACACCGTCTGATCACTTAGTACACGGCTGTGTACCTTGAAATATACAATATATAGGCCTTATAATTGGCTACTGTACTGTGCGTTCTCTTGCAAAGTAATTTCTCATACCTGGTGTTCATACACACTGTCTGATCACTTAGTACACGGCTGTGTACCTTGAAATATACAAATTATAGGCCTTATAATTGGCAACTGTACTGTGCGTTCTCTTGCAAAGTAGTTTCACGGCTGTGAAGGCAAAATATTGTAACCAAAAAAAAATAAAAATGCGGCGGGGGCTAGCGGAATAGGACGTGGACGAGGACGGGGGCGCGGAAATGCTGTTGGGGGCCTTGTTGAAGCCAGTGGGGATACAATGCGTGCTGGTGAGGGTCAGCCAGGATCCCGCTCATCCAGAATCCCTGCCTTTATGGGACAGTTAATCAGGGGCGGGTTACAACCGCTGTTGAGGCCTGAGCAGGTTGAACAGGTGGTGCAATGGATAGCCGATAGCGCTTCCACAACAGTTTGTCCACCAGCCAGTCATCCACACAGTCTCACTCTGACCCTCCTTCCTCCACACCTGGCCAACAGAGTCATCCCACCATTGACCCCTCCCAGGAGCTCTTTTCGGGTCCTTTTTCAGATGTGCCAGAAGAATCCCAGGAGCTAGCAGAGGAATTTGTTTGTAGTGATGCCCAAACACTTGAGTTTTCGCCATCTCCTGCTGATGTGGACCCTGAGCCAGCATCTGTTATCATGAGCGATGATGATGATGAGACGCAGTTGCCATCAAGGGAGGCTGTTGGAATGTCCAGTGGGCAGCAGGAGGAGCAGAGTGAGGAAGAGGAGGTGGTGGATGACGAAATGACCGACCCCACTTGGCCAGGGGTGATGTCCAGCGAGGAAAGTAGTGGAGAGGTGGTGGTCTGCGCAGCACCGAAAAAGGCAGCAAGAGGCAGAGGGATGTCCAGAGGCAGAGGGTCCAGAGGCAGAGGGATGTCCACAGCAGAGGGATGTCCAGAGGCAGAGGACAGTCCAGACAGAGAAGTGA
>ONZH01006416.1:0-40757 GCA_900303285.1 Rhinella marina | reverse complement strand
TATGTACAAGAATATAACTACTATAATACTGCCTCCTATGTACAAGAATATAACTACTTATAATAACTACTGTCCTATGTACAGAATATAACTACTATAATACTGCTCATGTATAAGAATATAACTACTATATACTGCTCTATGTACAAGAATATAACTAAAATAATACTGCTCCTATGTACAAGAATATAATACTATAATACTGCTCCTTACCTACTATAATACTGCTTCTATGTAAGAATACTGTCTCCTATGTATAAGAATATAACTACTATAATATGCCCCCTATGTGCAAGAATATAACTACTATAATACTGCTCCTATGTTACAGGAATAAACTACTATAATACTGCTCCTATATACAAAATATAACTACTATAATACTGCCCTATGTACAAGTATAACTACTATAATACTGCTCCTATGTACAAGAATATAACTACTATAATACTGCCCCTATGTCAAGAATATAACTACTATTAATACTGCTCCTATGTACAAATATAACTACTATATCTGCCTCCTATGTACAAGAATATACTATATAATACTGTCTCCTACAAGAATATAACTACTATAATACTGTACCATCCACTGCTCCTATGTACAAATAAACTACTATAATACTGCTCCTATGTACAAGAATATAACTACTATAATACTGCTCCTACGTAATATACTATAAATGTATAATAATATAACTACTTAATACTGCTACTTATGTACAAGAATATAACTACTAATAATACTGCTCCTATGTACAAGAATATAATACTATAATACTGCTCCTACGTACAAGAATATACTACTATAAATACTGCTCCTATGTATAAGAAATAACTACTATAATACTGCCTCCTATTGCCTCTATGTACAAGAATATAACTACTATAATACTCTCCTATGTACAAGAATATAACTACTATAATACTGCCTCCTATGTACAAGAATATAACTACTATATACTGTCTCCTACTAATACTGCCTCCTATACTGCTGCTCCTATGTACAAGAATATACTACTATAATACTGCTCCTATGTATATATAACTACTATAATACTTACTATAAATACTGCTTATGTACAAATAACTATATAATATGCCCTATGTACAAAATATAACTACTATAAACTGTCTCTATGTACAAGAATATTAACTACTATAATACTGCTCCTATGTACAAGAATATAACTGCTCAATATATATGTACAAGCTGCTCCTATGTACAGAAATAACTACTATAATACTGCCCTATGTACAAGAATATAACTACTATAATACTGCCCTTCCTATGTGCAAGAATAATAACTACTATAATACTCTCCTATGTATAAGAATATAACTACTATAATACGCTCCTATGTACAAGAATATAACTACTATAATACGTCTCCTATGTACAAGAATATATAACTACTATAATACTGCTCCTATGTATAAGATATAACTACTATAATACTGCCTCCTATGTACAAGAAATAATACTATAATACTGCTCCTATGTACAAGAAATAACTACTATAATACTGCCCTATGTAAGAATATAACTACTATAATACTGCCCTATGACAAGAATATAACTACTATAATACTGCTCCTATGTACAAGAATATAACTACTATAATACTGCCCTATGTACAAGAATATATAACTACTATAAATAGCTGCCTATGTACAAAAAATAACTACTATAATACTGCCTCTATGTACAAGAATATAACTACTATAATATGCTCCTATGTACAAGAATATAACTAATATAATACTGCTCCTATGTACAAGAATATAACTACTATAAATACTGCTCCTATGTACAAGAATATAACTACTATAATACTGCCCCTATGTACAAGAATATAACTACTATAATACTGCCCCTATGTACAAGATATAACTACATAATATACTTCCTATGTACAAGAATATAACTACTATAATACTGCTCCTATGTACAAGAATATAACTACTATAATACTGCTCCTATGTACAAGAATATAACTACTATAATACTGCTCCTATGTACAAGAAATAATACTATAAACTGATATGTACAGATATAACTACTATAATACTGCCCTATGTACAAGAATATAACTACTATATTACTGCCCTATGTACAAGAATATAACTACTATAATACTGCTCCTATGTACAAGAATATAACTACTATAATACTGCTCCTATGTACAAGAATAATAACTACTATAATGCTGTCTCCTATGTACAAGAATATAACTCTATAATACTGCTCCTATGACAAGAATATAACTACTATAATACTGCTCCTATGTACAAGAATATAAACTACTATAATACTGCTCCTATGTAAAAGAATATAACTACTATAATACTGTCCTATTGTACAAGAATATAACTACATAATACCTCCTATGTACAAGAATATAACTACTATAATACTGCTCCATGTACAAGAATATAACTACTATAATACTGCTCTATGTACAGAATATAACTACTATAATACTACCTCCTATGTACAAGAATATAACTACTATAATACTCTCCTATGTACCTATAATACTATGTACAAGAATATAACTACTATAATACTGCTCCTATGTAACAAGAATATAACTACTATACTGCTCCTATGTACAAGAATATAACTACTATAATACTGCTCCTATGTAAGAAATATAACTACTATAATACTGTCCTCCTATGTACAAGAATATAACTACTATAATACTGCTCCTATGTACAAGAATATAACTACTATAATACTGTTCCTATGTACAAGAATATAACTACTATAATACTGCTCCTATGTACAAGAATATAACTACTATAATACTGCTCCTATGTACAAGAATATAACTACTATAATACTGCTCCTATGTACAAGAATATAACTACTATAATACTGCTCCTATGTACAAGAATATAACTACTATAATACTGCTCCTATGTACAGCCTCCTATGTACAAGAATATAACTACATAAATACTCCTATACAAGACTATAACTACTATAATACTGCTCCTATGTACAAGAATATAACTACTATAATACTGCCTCCTATGTACAAGAATATAACTACTATAATGCTGCCTCCTGTGTAGAAGTTCGTACACGATGTTATAATGCTATTATTTTGCAGTAATCATGTAGTTAAGTCTCCAGGACAATAGATTTGAATAGGGGAAACAAGTTACTCAAGATTTTACCTAAAGTGCCTTCCCTCTGGTTCGGAGCGCTGCAGGCGCCCGTTATACGAGCTGCGCTGGCGTCATTTGTGGCGTTAAGTGCCCGCTGCACCTGGATACAACAATGTCTATTTCTGATGCATCGGTGGATTTACGTGATGGTTTACCATAGTGATCAATGGTCTCTATGGCAACTGACATTATAAATCCATTTGGCAGGTTGTTGACAGAAATATATCGCAGCTACAATGTAAGATATTTATTCAGGACATTGCTACATATGTGCCGTGCATAACAGCACCGACTCCCCTATGTCAACTCTTCCTGCAATGTCCCGCTAGATGCCAGAGTTTAGGGCTCATGTACACGACCGTATGTATTTTGCGGTCATCATAAAACGGAACCGCAAAAAATCCGAACAACATCCGTGTTTTACGTAACAGCTGGCCCCTAATAGAACAGTCCTATCCTTGTCCGTAATAAGGACAATAATAGGACATGTTCTATTTCTTTGCGGAATGGACATACGGAAACAGAATGCACATGGAGTAACTTCCGTTTTTTTAAATTAATGGTTCTGCATATGGTCCGCAAAAAAACGGAACGGATACGGAAATAAAATACGTTCATGTTCATGAGCCCTTTTAGTAGAACTGACTGACCACTGACCACCAGGGACAATATGAATATTATCTGCACACATTAGGGATACCATTTCTCTTCCCCACCAGGCACTTGGGAATTTTATTATCCCTACTCACCTGTCCTCCAGACACTAAGGGGCTCATTTATTAAACAGAAATATGCATAAATTAGGCGGTCCTTTGTGCCAGTGCCGCTACATAACTGCGGCAGTTTACGGCTTTATTAAGACCGGCGTCTAAGTATTAAACACTGACCACCAGGGACAATATTATCCCCACACATTAGGGATACCAGTCTCTTCTACTGTCCCCACCCTCTTGCCCACCAGGCACTAAATAATATGAACAATGGAGACACCACTGACCACCAGGAACAATGTGAATTTTATCCGCACAGAAGAATGATACTACCGTAATTCTTTCTTTTATCTCCTTTTCCTCCACACCTTTGGAAATATTACCACACTACTCACCCAGCCACCCATCAGATGTTATATAAAGCAAACATTCAGTGCACCACTGACCACCTGGGACAAGGTGAATATTATTCCCACAGATTAGAAATACCAATCCCCTCTCTTTTCCATCCGCCACCAGACCCTTGGGAATATTACTACTCCTACTCACCTACCCACCAGACATAAAGCTATACAGCAAACACTGAATACACCACTGACCACCAGGGACAATGTGAATATTGTCCCCACAGATTAGTGAAACCTGTCTTCTCTTTTATTCCCTTTTCTTGCCATCCCCACCCTCCTGCACACTAAGTAATAAGGCACACATTGAAAGCACCACGGACCACCAGGGACAATGTGAATATTGTTACTACAGATGGGTGACACCAGTATTCTCTTTTATTCCCTTTTCTTGCCATCCCCGCCCTCCTGCTCACCAGACACTAAGTAATAAGGCACACATAGAAAGCACCACTGAACACCAGGGACAATGTGAATGTTATTCCCCTAGATTAGGGACACAAATCCATTCTTTTATCTCTTCTCTTCTCCACCAGACTTTTGGGAACATTACCACCTCTACCCACCTGTCCACAGTATAGTAAAGACTGAAGGCACCACTGACCTCCAGGGACAATGTGACTACAAAGCCTAGTGAATGATACTGCAGCCTCTGTCATGTCTTTACATCTGCTTTAGTAACATAGTAACATAGTTTATAAGGCCGAAAAAAGACATCTGTCCATCCAGTTCGGCCTGTTTTCCTACAAGTTGATCCAGAGGAAGGCAGGGTTTAGGTTGAGGTGAGTTAACGAGGACCTCTCACCGCTCCTGACATGTCTGTTTTAATAGCTTCATGCATTCCCCAAGTAATAACAATTCGGGAGCATCTATTCTTATGTCTCTATGTTGTACCATTCCTTTATTATTTCTGCTAGAAGTTATGAATGAATTGCTAGCAGTCTGCAGTAAGGGTACAGAGGGGAGGTAACCAGTTGGGGGCGTGTACCTGCACAGTCTGACAATGACAGCACTGATTGGATAGAGTCAGTCGGTGCAGGTACACACCCCCAACTGGTTACCTCCCCTCTGTACCCTTACTGCAGACTGCTAGCAATTCATTCATAACTTCTAGTAGAAATAATAAAGGAATGGTACAACATAGAGACATAAGAATAGATGTTCCAGAATTGTTATTACATGGGGAATGCATGAAGCTATTAAAACAGGCATGTCAGGAGAGGTGAAAGGTCCTCTTTAAGAGGCTTGTTTGAGCACGACAATATATCCACGTAGGCTACTTTCACACTAGCGTTTTTGCTGGATCCGGCAGGGTTCATCAAAAACGCTTCCGTAACTGATAATACAACCGTCTGCATCTATTATGAACGGATCCAGTTATATTATCTTTAACATTGAGCCAAGACAGATCCATCATGAACTCCATTGAAAGCCAATGGGGGACGGATCCGTTTTCGATTGTGTCAGATTGTGTCTGAGAAAACTCATCCGTCCCATTGACTTGCATTGTGAGTCATGACGGATCCGTCTTGCTCTGCATCCCAGGACGGAAAGCAGAATACAACATGCTACAGTTTGTTCTCCGGTCTGGGAACGCCACCAAACGGAACGGAATGCATTTTGGAGCACAGCGTTCTGTTCAGTTCAGTTTTTGAGAACGATATTGAGACCCTATGACGGATTTCAAAACCGCAAAATAGAAACGCTGGTGTGAAAGTAGCCTAATCTGTTAGAGCATAAATATATCCTGAAGGGGGTCTGACCCTCGTAAAGAGGATCTTCCTCTCAGGCTTTGCTTTTCTTTTATATCTAGAACATATAGTGACCGTACACAGAGCTTCCCGGCAATTACCCCATTGTAACGCC
This sequence comes from Rhinella marina, assembly GCA_900303285.1. Classification (NCBI taxonomy): domain Eukaryota; kingdom Metazoa; phylum Chordata; class Amphibia; order Anura; family Bufonidae; genus Rhinella; species Rhinella marina. Next base: position 34,595 of record ONZH01006416.1, on the reverse strand, counting down.
GGTTGTCAGGATTAGAGCGCACTTTACGTTTTGGGGGCTCGCTCATTCTGTGTGTTGTTTTCATTTTGGCGTGCATCTATTCTGAGTTCCTGGCAATCAATGACTGTGCCGCCTGCAGGATTGCTTCCATCCATTACTATAAGGAGATTTACACCAGGAAATCAATGAACATTGTTCGCTCAATGAGGCACAAAACATAAAATCTACCAACAAACACAGATGAGGAATAACAGGACGCCGACGCCGCAGGAAAACGTGACATTTATGGTTAAAGGGGTTTTATAGGGGATGTCTGGTTTAGGAAACCCATCTCCACCCAATCAGGCAATTCTGGGTTAATAAGGGTGCGGGTGGATTTTTTTGCAATTCCGAGGTCACGGTCGCGGCACACATAAGAGTCACGTTGCGACCCAATCAATTTCTATATTTTTCTATAGCTTTTCCTATTTATAGTGGGGGTGTCATGTGACTGGTTTTGGCTGTTTTAATTGGTTGAGAGGGTCACAGAGAGGAGGAGATGTTTCCAGCCCCCTGACCAGCACTTTGGGAAGAAATTTGGTGGGTGCAGTTTGCACACCCGCTAAGCCAAGATTAAGGCCTCATGCACACAAACGTATTTTGTTTCCGTTTTTTTATTTTTTTTTTTTGCGGATAGGATGCAGACCCATTCATTTCAATGGGTCCGCCTCCGTATGTCCGTTACGTACCCCTGCAAAAAAGATAGAGCATGGCCTATTCTTGGGCGTTTTGCCGACAAAGATAGGCATTGTTACCATGAATCTGCAAAAAAAAAAAAAAAAAACGGATGCAATACAGATGCCACATGGACGTCATCCATATTTTTTGCGCATCGCAAAACACATACGGTTGTGTAAATGTCACCTAATAGACATATATCAGGCGTAAAGGACCTTATGAAGGGTTCAGCTTAAAAGGATTTTTGTGAATAAAGCTGATTTTTCTAATATTCTACAGTTCCTTATCACTTTTATGATCTCTGCTTGCTGTGAGTGAATGGAAACAGTGTTTACATTCAAAGACTCAAGACCTCACAGCTGGGAAACACATCAGACACGCCAATCTCTTGCTACAATGTATCAGCGCAGGTCAAATATATAGCTTACAGAGAACTGGATACAATTGTAGCAAAGTCCTTCGGCCTCTGGAAGGGAAAAGGTTTTTATTCACTGACAGCAAGCAGAGATCTTAAAAAAAATGGATACATAAAGTATATCAGAAAGTTGCAGATTACACACGAACGTATTTTCTTTCCGTGTCCGTTTCGTTTTTTTTTGCGGACCGTATGTGGAAGCATTCATTTCAATGGGCCCGCAAAAAAACGGAAGGTACTCTGCGTGCATTCCGTTTCCGTATGTCCGTATTTCCATTCAGCAAAAAAATAGAACATGTCCTATTATTGTCCGCATTATGGACAAGGATAGGACTGTTCTATTAGGGGCGAGCTGTTCAGTTCTGCAAAATACGGAAAGCACACAGACGTCATTCGTTTGCAGATCCGTTTTTTTTGCAGACCGCAAAATACATACGGATGTGTGCATGAGCCCTTACTAACATAGGAAAATCCCTCTAAATATCCTCATCACGCCTACGGCCGGGTACAGAGCAGTACATTTGTGGACTTGATACTTCGGCTTTATTTCCAATGTCCAGACCTAAATCTGTATTCCATCCGCCGCGGTAATAATCTGGCGTCGCGCTAACCTCGTCGTCACATGTCAACCTCAAGGCCGCTCATCCTGGATCAATCCTGCTACTCCCCAGCTGTAATTATACTACAACTCCCAGGAGGGTCTTTCAGGTCAAATATCTGTATGCCTGTGTCTGTAATGAACGCGCCGACACTTAATAACTGAAGGGTTAGAAGCGCGCGGCACACGTGGGGTTAACGCTTCACAGCCGCAGCTGCCTCCAAACTGCTCATTAAGTGAAACAGATCATTACGTTAATTGTTAAAATAATTAACGTAACTGCGAGAAAGAACAGAGACATGAACCAGGGAGGCATCCAGGGGAGACTGGCAGGACAGGAGGTATCTTCCACGAAGAGAGGGCCGCAGGTGTGAAGAGGTAAAGATAGAGAAAATGATAGGGGTGGTGCGGGGGAGGGACAGGTGCATAGGTGCTGCTCCAAAACAAAAAAACAAAAAAAAATAAACCAATGAGAGTATATTCACATGTGCAGGTTTTGATCATGTTTTGTTCAGTTTTTTTTTTTAGAGAAAGTGTTGGCCTTTGCAGGCCATTATTTTACTTGAAATAGGTCAGAAATCAGTGATCCAAATTCTGGTTACCAGCAGCCACCACTAGAGGGAGCTAACTGCACACTGACCATACATGGCTCTCCATAATAAGCTCCCTCTAGTGGCTACAGGAATTAAAGCACTTCATTATTTAGATGGGTTTTCCAGGAGTAAAATATTGATCAGAATAGGTCATCGATATCTGATTGTGGGGGTCCGATTCTCATCGCTCCCACCGATCAGCTGTTTGAAGAGGCCATGGCGCTCTATTAACCCCCTAGTTGTTTTGCCAGAGTGGAGCTCCAGCAGTGGGAAAAGTTAACTGGAGGGGGAAGGGCTGATTTAGATGTTGCTACCTCCTGAATGGTAGCAGCTACAAACATCTTGTTTGAAAGCTGACATTCCAAGCTTTCAGCCAATACCAGAATAACAGCAATATGTTCAGGACAGAGGAAGATATCACTGATAGAAATCGGGAAAATTAAAGTAAAAACAGGTTTTACAGTCGATTTTTCTCAACTTGATTTCTAACAGTGATTTCTCCTGTGTTGCTTGGACTTTAGCTGTCATTTTGATCTTGTACGCAAGCCTGACTATGAGTGGATTGTCAGCTTTCAAACAAGACCAGTAGCATGTTTCTAGCTGCTACCATTGAGGAGATATCACTATCTTAAACAGCCCTCCCCCCTCCAGTTAGCTACTTTTCACACCGCCCCAGCTGGACTTGGGCAAAACAGTGGGTTAAATGCTGTGGACTCTTCCTAGGCCATTGATATCACGCAGGTGAATATGGGCTGCAATACCAAGCAAAATCACTATACAATGTACGGCGCTGTGCTTGGAATGCTGCGTGGAGGCTGCAGCCCCTTCAAACAGATGGTCGGCATGGGGTGTATGGAGTCGGATCCCTACAGATTGGATATTGATGACCTTTTATGAGGAGAGCTCATCAACATTGTACTCTCTTAACTCTCTTAATTGTATGGAACTTCTCCAGTTCTCCAGATTCATCCAGTTCTATAGAATAATAGATATACATGCAATGGGCGCACTCTAGTGGTGGCTACAGGCAGGGAGAACTTTATCATTTATCTTTACAGCATTCTATCTCATCATATTACTGGTTCCCTCCGGGGAAAATCTTTATGACTGTGACCCTACAGCTTAGAGCTGGATCCATTTTTAAAAAAAAAATGCTTACCCCCTATTTTTTCCTTAAAATCACCCCCCCTTTCCCACAGGCTGTTCATTATGGATCCCATTTGAGGCTCCCTTGTCCCAGTGGTTTCCTCAGCCGCCTCCTACACCTCGTCCCGGCCCAGAACCTTTAGAATTACCCCCAAATACTGGCACTCATCTCCCAGAGCGATCCAAGACAATTAAAACGAGAAGTGTCAATTAAGAGAGACAGATTTGGATGGTGAATTATTGGAACGGGTGCGAGCTGGAAGCTCATTACTGGAGCGAAGGTGGCGAGAGGCGCACACGAGAGCGAAGCCGTGAGTGGGAAGATAAGAACATGGAAGCAGATTGTGTAAGAGAAGTGAGTAGGTGTTTAGAGGAAAAATACCAGTGAGAAGGTAGAGGCAGGAGGAAAGATCAAACAGGACAGGGGCGTCGCTATAGGGGGCAGAGACGTCGCCATCGCAGCCTGGTCCTGGCACCCGAGGAGCCCAAAGGTTCCTCCTCAGGACTTTTCAGGATGGAAATGAGACGTCTCCACAAGAATGAGAAGCTCTCAAGAAAGTGCTTTTTGTTATTGGTGATGGTACACCTTTAGGCCACCTGCGGAATACTTACGTTTTTTCCTCGCGGATAAACCGAAGCCTATTACATTACCAGCAAATTGAATGAGATCACACAAATCTCATGTATACTTTACGTTTTTTTTTTTCTGTCTGGAAATTGCCGTGCCAGCGGATTTTTATAATAAATAGCATAGTAGATACGGTATGTGGTATTAGCTACGGATTTCGCGCCTCCCGATTAAAGGGTGAGAAATGCGGCAAAAACGCATCTAATCCACAGCAAAAGCCGCTATTGGACATTGTGGATTTAGGTGCGGATGTGCTGCACGCACATAAATCCGCATGGAAATTCGTCGGGAAACGCACATAAATCCGCATGGAAATTCGTCGGGACCTTATGTGTGTTCACCCGCACTCGTGTGCAGATGGCCTTGAGACCTTGTCCACTCCAAAAAACGCGAGATAGCCGCGTGGAAACCGTCTCCAGTCCTTTTCAGTGGCACGCCGTGCTGCCGTTCATGCAGCCATGGTTTATTTCCACGGCTGTGCCAAGGAGCAACATGCCTTGTCTTTGCGCCATGTGGGCACTGCTGCGTCAAGGGTCCACTCGCGCCTTAGCCCCATTCAGTAGGTGTAAACCTCGAACAGGTCAACCTCATTCAAATTAAGAAACCACCGAAAATAAACCCAGAAGGTTTCTGCCATGGAGTCCGCCATATTCTAATCCTGCACTCCCTAGCTCAGAGGACGTGTCCTTTCTGCTGCAGCTCTCTCCCTATCACAGCTCAGAGGAATTGTGCTTGCTGCAGCAGCTTTCTTCTTATCACAGTTCAGGGGTGTGTGTCCTTTCTGCTGCAGCCCTCTCCCTATCGCAGCTCAGGAGGCATGTCCTTTCTGCTGTAGCTCTTTCCTTATCACAGTTCAGGGGGTGTGTCCTTTCTGCTGCAGCCCTCTCCCTATCGCAGCTCAGGAGGCATGTCCTTTCTGCTGTAGCTCTTTCCTTATCACAGTTCAGGGGGTGTGTCCTTTCTGCTGAAGCTCTCTCCCTATCACATCTCAGGGGGCGTGTCATTTCTTCTGTCCGACCACTTTAGTAGTTGGACGTGCACATAACTATACAGATTAAAAAACGGGGCGCCATTGTAATGAAGTAGAGGGAATATCTCACCACTGAAGCATTCTTGTAAGAGAAAGTAAATTACCAAAGTCATTTGTTTTTCATGCTAAATAATATGAAAATAACATTTATTGGTGGCGTGGCCCCTTTAAGGGAAGATGTGCCATGTCACCACATTGGCCTTTGTATTTCCTGCAGTGTTGTCTAAACCCCTTTAATAATGACTCCCTCAATACGGACAAGAGTGATTTTTTTTCATAGGCCATATAGCTGAGGCAACCTACAAGAAGATTAGAGAAGAAAAACTTAAAGGGACGTTCCAGCCGCCATCATTTATCACCTATCGCACATCTGCAGTGGGAGGAGTCACTCTATATCCGCACCTCCCATACAGTATATGATCATCCATGTCTCTATACAACTCCTCCCCTCCACCATGGATGTAATGGTGGGGGGTAATGGGGTCCCATTAGTTGGACCCCCCCTCTGGTTCACTGATGACCACTATAAACCCATTAAGAGGCAAGAAATGTTCCAAAGGCAGAAAATTTCTGAAAAATTGTGATCCGAATGTGGACCACGGATGGGAGCTTTCCGGACCCCTGCGTGGTCCGATTTCTACTGAATCTGTGCCCTCAGAACGCAGATTAAATGCACTGGTTAAACCGCTGTCATCTCCCTTGTCCACCATTTCCCGGCTGTTGGTGGTTCTGCATAGGCGTGCACAATGCATGACGTCATCACGCTCCTGCCCCGCCGAGCCACAGACAGTCACAGCACAGACTGGGGCAGAAATCCTCTGTTTGGTTTGTCAGGGGAAAATAGGGTAGGTTAGTATTCAGACTGTATGCAATACGGGGCAGCACTATGTGAAGGGAACTTAAAGTGTAGCTGTAATTTTTTTTTTATTTTTGTAATGTGTAGGGCAGTGATACTGACCATTTTTGTAATATACTTCAAATACTGAAATCATACATTTCTACTAGAAAAATAGCTGTAAAGTGGCCCATTTGAGCCTTAGCAACGCTCCTCTGTCTTCTGTTTACACAACACAGTCAGTGTTCAGCAGGTCTCCACAGTTATGTAAACAGAAGACAGAGGAGCGTTGCTAAGGCTCAAAATGGGCCACTTTAGAGCTATTTTTCTAGTAGAAATGTACGATTTCAATAATTAAAGTATATTACAAAAATTGTCAGTATCACTGCCCCTATACATTACACAAATAAAAATAAATATGAAAGTTACACTTTAAGGTGACATCATACTCTATGTGGGCACTTAGAGGGCATCACTCTGTGAGGGGTGCACTTAAGGGGACAACCTACTGTGTGTGGGGTGCACTTAAAGGGGTTGTCCGAGTTATTTTTTTGTCCTTTGTATGCTTCTAACTAGTCAAATACAGCAGCTTTTCCATACACGTTCTGCTTCTAAACTTGCTGGTTTATCAGATTTCACTCAGGGCCACATGACCTGTGATGTCAGCTTGCCTCCCTGCTAATCTTGTATTTGTGCACCAGCAGATTAGAGCCTGTACACTAAACGTCACTGTGCTGGCCACCCCCCCCCTGCACTGCCGGCTCCTGCTATCTGCTCTCTCCATGGATTCCTTCAGATAAAACATTAACCCCTTCAGCCAGAACACACTGAAGGCTTTACAACAGCAGCTGCAGATGTAAAAAGACACATCTGCCCTCCGCTTCCTACAGACACAGAACTGACACTGGAGCTGATCTGGGGGAGATGCAAAGTACAAGAAAGGTAGGGGGAAGATCCTGTGTGTATCAGTAATGTCATTGTACAGCTGGGACTTGTAGTTCTACACACACAACATGCTGCTGAGTATCCCAGCAGACATGTCACTCAGGGCAGCTTTTGTATTCACTCCCTTTGCAGAGCAGGAAGGGGGAGGGGCAGAGATTGTTATTACTGCAGGTAAACAAAGACCAGAAGAGAACCAGGGAAATGAGGAAATATAGATTATTTTTTGCCTAAAACTTGCTTAACTTAGTTATATATTGCTGCCCATCAGATTTACAGCACTATATATTTTTTTTTCATAACTCGGACAACCCCTTTAAAGGACATTACCATACCTCCCAACTTTTAAAAATTGCCAAGAGGGACAATGTGTGCGGTGCGCATCACGGCAGTTTTTTTTCATACTAGGCCATGCCTCTAACTCCGCCCAAAGCATAATTACTGGAGCCCCTGCGGCAATTTTTTTATTGCACTTCATTGTCCTTTTAAATATTAGCACATAAATCAGCAGATTATAGATATTTTAAGGTCCAAATTGCACCAAATAATGAAGTTCTGGTCTAATATACAGGTAGAAACCATACACATAGTTTAGTAAGGAGCAAATTTAGTAAATTTATTAATGCACATTTATGCATTAATTCTTCAGGTCAAAAAGAGGGACATTTAAGGAGCAAAGATGGACTTGGGTCAAAAAGAGGGACACTTGGGAGGTATGCATTACTCTGTGTAAGGGCCACTTATTCTGTGTGGGGTGCACTTTAGGCAGTATCATACTGTGTGGTGGGCACCAAGGGATCCTCCTGCTGTGATGGGGGTACTTAGGGACCATTCTACTTTGAGGAGGACACTTATGGGCATTACTGTGTAGGGGGCACTAAATTGGCATCATATTGGGTGTGGGGCACTAAAGAGACATTATTACTGTCTGAAGGGCACTAAGGGGAATCATCGCAGTCTAGTGGTTGTCACTATTATGAGGTGGCACTAATGGGACATCCTTACTGTGTTGGGGGCACAAAGGGATTGGATGGGATTAGAAGTATACGCCACTAGTGTTTGTCCCTCCTCCTTTTTGCGTCTCGCACCCTCACTTGACGAGACCTTTACAAAAAATACTTGAGTACCCCTGATATAGAGTATATCCACTAACACTGACACATTGTCAACAACAGTTACCTACAAACAATGACTTGGGCAACTTACTACCTTCTGACGCTTCCTTTCCAATTCATTAGAAAACATAGGGGGTCATTTATCAAACTATTGTAAAGTAGAACTGGCTTAGTTGCCCATAGCAACCAATCATATTACACCTTTCATTTTTCAAAGGAGCTGTCACAAATGAAAGGTGGAATCTGATTGGTTGCTAAGGGCAACTAAGCCAGTTCTACTTTACAGCAGTTTGATAAATGACCCCAATTGTGTCAATTCATTTACAAATACAATGAAAATGTGCAACATACGATCACCGTTCACATCTACACGGAGCAAGAACACCGGGAAACGCTCCTCATCTACTCGCTAAGCATGTCCAAAGGGCTCCATTCACCCAACAGAGGCCACCATCAGACCACATACCTGGGGGTATGGAATTGCATAGTAGACTACACTGTTCCATATACTGGTATATACATTTTTAAGCCTATGGAGAATAGCATCATGTGTTGGATCAAGATCAGGGAAGAAATTCTATCACATGGAAGAAAAACAAGACTGGTAAATATAAAAACATGAGACCCCATCCCTCCATCTCACCAATATGGGTAGCCCAGTCAGTGCATCATACAGCAGCACAATGCCCCCAACCAGTCCGGTGACCTGCGCTGCCGTCCTTGGTGATTCTGACCCATCCAATGATGAGCGTCTCTTTCCCTGAGCGTCCTGTACTACGATGGCTGGTACTTCCAGCATCCCTTCTGCCCCACCTTCCCCCGTCCCTCCTCTGTTCCCAGATGCAGGACAGCAGCAAGCGTGGTATATAGTCACTCCTAAACATCCAAGACCCGTGCCCACCCCACCTAACAACAGTAGCTGGAAGCACAGCCCGAAGCCCAATCCAATCCGACTGGCCAGGAAGTGGCAACCACGCGTATAGAACCTGCGGGCATTGTCATGCCACCCAATGGACGGCAAGGTGGACAGCACAAAAGAAGCTGCCCAGATTCCGAGAGCCCCCTGCAAGGCCTGTCTTCGTGCACCACCCAACCTGTAACTAACAGGCCAGCGCACCATCCACATCCGATGATATGAGAGGCAGGCCACAGTCAAGCACGTGGACAGTGCAAGCGTGTAATACGTGGACACAAACACCTTGCACAAACCCTCATTCCACTCATAACCAGGAGAATGTCTTCTTCTCAGCTGCACCACGGAAAACAGTGATAGGGGCACAGCAGCCATGAGTAGATGTGTTCCCGCCAGCAAACAAAGGAGAAGTTCCAGAGGGCGAGGGCGCTGACCGCTCCCACCTCGGCTGGCTAAACTCAAGATGCTCCAGGCGTTGGCAAGTAACGAGAGGGCACCACATGCCAGCCATGAGACAGAGTTGTTTTGATATAGCTCATCGGCCTCATCCTGATCAGGGGTCCGTGGCATTTTTTGGGCAAAATTTCTGATATTACGTCGTCAATTCCTTCTTGAATTTTTGTTCTTGGTTGCTCTTGGTTTTTGTTTTACCTTTTTTGATTTTCTTGGTAGACTGAAGTCTCAAGTTCTCAAATCTACTCCTTGTTCTTCTCTTTGCCACCTAAAATTGGACCACTTTTCAAAAATTCTCAAACCTGAATCTAAAATATTTTTAACCAGCCAAATGACTCTCTTAGTAGCCAAGTCTGTTACCACCCTTTCTCATTGTTTCCCTCATGTTTCCCATAAACCCCCTGTGTCTTATTACTCCTTGTCTCATCAATATCTTATCTCTAGTCTTAGACTTACTCAGTCTTTAGGACTCTCTCAGCCACTTACTTTGCCCAGCTCCCTACACTTTTCACTCCCACAGTCACCTTTCCCGCTGACTACACTTTAAAAAGTTAATATAATTATTGGTTGATCTTCTTTATAAACTGCTCTCCTACCAAGTTGTCTTCTCCTCAGTTTCCCCACCCGTGACTTCCTGAACTGTTTCCTTGACCAGTTCTTACAAGCCTTTTCTACCAAGACTCTTCTCTTGGTTTCTACTTTCTTTGCCCTTGGACTCCAGACAATTTCTACTCTTGCCTTGACTCTTTCTTCCATTCACCCTACCACCCTCTTCAGTCTCCAAGTGCCTTCAGTCCTTTAAAGGTCTCTTATGTCCACCGCTAGAGTGCCCGTGCATATCAGTGTGTCCACCTCTTTGCAACTAGATGTCCCTGTGCTCTACCCTATATTCGGCATCTCTTGGTTGATCAACTCTCCATGACCTTGGTAGGAACAGTCTTGATCAGAAGGATTTTTGAAAATCACTGTTTCGGTAGGCAATCTCTCTGTGCAGTCTCTTTCAGGGAGCGCGCGCCTTCTTTTTCTCCACTGATTCCTGGTAGCGTCTTGGGAGTTGCACACAGTCTTGTGATAATTGCAGTCACTCTCTGTTAGAGAGCTCATACCACTTCTGATGCTTGAAGTGGAATCCCCGAAGAACTTCTCCTGAGGGAAGACAGAGAAAAATATCATGACACTGCTCGTCAGTCTGTCTCTCTCCTTCTGATACTGATGATGGTGTACCGTAAGACTAAGAAATGATGCACTAAAGAGTACGAGACGTACAGACGTGAACACAATGATGGAACAAGAAGCTGAGTTCTGGGAAGGACTGAAATGGAGGGGTGACATTTCATGCCAGACTTTCTGGTCCGATTTTCTTTTGGCTGACCCTCTTTTGCTCCAAGAAAGAATGTGTCACAGTGTGGACCATACCGTATTAGATCCTACCCAAAAAGACAAGGCCTGTCCATTTAGAGCTGGACTCCAATGATCAGATATTGATGGTCTATCCTAAGGATACAAACAAGGAGGGAACAGTTTCTCGGGACTAGGGATGAGCAAATTAATTTGTCTCATTGGCAAGAGTTCTTCGCCTATGAGGGGCTGTCCCCAAAGGTGATGAAGCACCCACCTGCCTGTCGATTGACAGGACTGGACATGTTGTCCAGCCCTGACAGTCTGTCGCCTGTACTGCTACTCTGAGTTGTGGCGTAAGCGCAGAGGCAGTGCTCCCTACTTGAGGAGCAACAACACATGCGCTGCTAGCGGAAGTTGATATGTGGCCATTCCTGAAATGGAAACAAAGTCTCAGCACTCGGAGCAGCGGCACAATGTCACCCTATGGAGACACATAGGTTCTTGTTATTAGGTTGTAGCCAACATGGTTAGATCTCTAGTTTAGGGTTTATACAAAGATTCTACCATGACAAAGGTATGAGATGTTCAAGGCTGGGCGAGATGTCCGATCCTGTCGCTCAATAGACTGGTGGGTGCTCCTTCACCAGTTTGAGAACTCTTGCTAATGAGTCAAATCGATTTGTTAGAAATCAATTCACCCATGCCTATTTGGGATCCCTGTTCTAGTGTTCGGTGGAGGTCCGGGTGGTGGAGCCTCCAGTGGTCACACACATCACCAATACTGTAGATAGGTGATGGGACAAACCATAGAAATCTGGGGCAATTTTCAGACGTAGGCCAACCGAGATTTCCCCTTCGATGGCTGATGTGCCTGATATAAGATTGACTGAAAATTTCATTATGTGAAAATCCAATCAGATAATCTCCTGATACGCCCTAGATACTTGTGAGGAGATGACATAGGTGAAGTCTATGACCTTGAATTGCCACTGAGTGATAGGGCTCTATGGAGAGATCAAATCCCTTTGGCACTGCTCAGAGATTTCCGTCTAAGACTTTCAGTAACAGAAACCTCTAGGACATTCGAAAGGGGTATGTTCTCTCTACAGAGCCTTCTATGACGGAAGATCCACAGTAAGGGCATACCAGAGGTAGTAAGCATTCTAGGTGAGACTGAATTCTTTATTCTTGTCTAAAGCTTGCCTTACACATTAGGCCCCATTCACATGACCGTATTTTTGATCTCCATCCGATCCGCATTTTTTGCAGATTGGATGCGGACCCATTCATTTCAATGGGGCCGCAAAAAAATGCGGACAGTATACCGTGTGCTGTCTGCATCCGTATGTCTATTCTATGGCCCTGCAGAAAAATAGAGCATGTACTACTCTTGTCCTCAAAATGCGAACCACAAAACACACACGGTCATGTGAATGGGGCCTTCAATGAACCAGCCGAATTTGGTGGGACCAGCCGACCATCGAATGTGTATGGAGGGTTTACCAACTCTCTCCTGGCTGCAGATATCAGAGGATAGAAAAATTATCCGGCGGACTTTTGCTCCCAATGGAGATGAGCCACATGCAGAGATGTCTGACTATAATACCTCCCAACCGTCCCGGATCCAGGGATAGTCCCGGATTGCAGTGGCTGTCCCGCTGTCCCGGGTGGGGGAGGTATGTTCCGCTTTCAGGCAGCTGTCCCTGCATCCATAGGACACAGAGACAGCTGCCTGTAGACAGATGCCAGCTGTCTGCTTCATCCATCATCCCTTCATCCCCCCCCTGCTGGCTTTCCATACCTGGTCTATGCAGGGGGCAGGGCCAGCTGGCAGTCAGCCTTGGCTCCGCCCCTCCACAGACTAGAGCAGCTGTCCTGCTACTGCTGCAGCTAGGAAGAAGGTACGTATGTGGTGTTTATTTTTTTTTAACTTTCTGTAACTGACACAATGTGGGCATATTACTGGGGGTACAACATATTACTGGGGGCACAATGTGGCCATATTACTGGGGGCAAAACATATTACTAGGGGCACAAGGTGGGCATATTACTGGGGCCACAATGTGGGTATATTACTGGGGGCACAGCTGGGCATATTACTGGGGGCACAGCTGGGCATATTACTGGGGGGCACAATGTGGGCATATTACTGGGGGCACAATGTGGGCATATTACTGGGGGCACATAACAGGGCATATTACTGGGGGCACAGCTGGGCATATTACTGGGAGCACAATGTGGGCATATTACCGGGGCACAGCTGGGCATATTACTGGGGGCACATAACAGGGCATATTACTGGGGGCACAGCTGAACATATTACTGGGGGCACAATGTGGGCATATTACTGAGGGCACAATGTGGGCATATTGGGGGCACATAACAGGGCATATTACTGGGGGCACAGCTGGGCATATTACTGGGGACACAGCTGGGCATATTACTGGGTGCACAATGTGGGCATATTACTGGGGACACAGCTGGGCATATTACTGGGAGCACAATGTGGGCATATTACCGGGGCACAGCTGGGCATATTACTGGGGGCACAACTGGGCATATTACTGGGGACACAGCTGGGCATATTACTGGGAGCACAATGTGGGCATATTACCGGGGCACAGCTGGGCATATTACTGGGGGCACAGCTGGGCATATTACTGGGGGCACAACTGGGCATATTACTGGGGACACAGCTGGGCATATTACTGGGAGCACAATGTGGGCATATTACCGGGGCACAGCTGGGCATATTACTGGGGACACAGCTGGGCATATTACTGGGAGCACAATGTGGGCATATTACCGGGGCACAGCTGGGCATATTACTGGGGGCACAGCTGGGCATATTACTGGGGGCACAACTGGGCATATTACTGGGGACACAGCTGGGCATATTACTGGGAGCACAATGTGGGCATATTACCGGGGCACAGCTGGGCATATTACTGGGGGCACAACTGGGCATATTACTGGGGGCACAATGTGGGCATATTACTGGGGACACAGCTGGGCATATTACTGGGAGCACAATGTGGGCATATTACCGGGGCACAGCTGGGCATATTACTGGGGGGCGCAGCTGGGCATATTACTGGAGGCACATAACTGGGGAATATTTACTATGCGGAGCAGTAAGGGGACTGGGTGGGATTAGGTGTATAGTTATGTTTTGGGCAGAGTCAGAGGCGTGGCCAAGTGCAGAAAAAAATTGCACAATGCCACACAATGTGTCCCTTTTTGCTCATTTACAGAGTTGGGAGGTATGGACTATGGCTATTCCCATCACCTTTTCAGAAGACATAAATGCTCGGCTGAGCATGCATGTGTATGAGGAAATATGGAGGAGTAGCTGTCAGCCGAATGAGCGTATTCAGTTTATGGGCAAATATAGAATTGTGAAAGATGGAGAAAAAGTCATGTGAAAAAAATCTCATATATTCATTATACCAAGGTATTTTGTAAAGTTCCTCAGGACTCAAGCCATCCGTGTTCTGCAGGGAGGAGCCAAGAGTTGGAGGGCTGCAGAATACAGACTAGAACTGAGCATTCCTGGACCACTTCACTACTCTTCACTAGTCCATCTGTCAGCAGATCTGTACCTATGACACTGGCTGACCTGTTACATGTGCACTTGGCAGCTGAAGACATCTGTGTTGGTCCCATGTTCATATGTGTCCGCATTGCTGAGAAAAATGATGTTTTATTATATGCAAATGATCCTCTAGGAGCAACGGGGGCGTTACCATTACACCTAGAGGCTCTGCTCTCTCTGTAATTGCATCGCCTGCTCCATTGTGATGGACATGGTCAAGCATGATGATGGTCCTATCAATCAAAGTGCAGAGGATGTGGCAGTTGCAGAGAGATCTGAGCCTTTATGTGTAATGGTAACGCCCCCGTTGCATATAATAAAACATCACTTTTCTCAGCAATGTGGACACATATGAACATGGGACCAACACAGATGTCTTCAGCTGCCAAGTGCACATGTAACAGGTCAGCCAGTGTCATGGGGACAAAACTGCTGACAGATGCCCTTTAATAAAACAAAACATTGTCAATAAATTAAAAAATGCAATAAAATAATAAAATAAAAAGTGTTTGGTATCAGCCACGCCTGTACTTAGCTCATCTACCACCCCAGGGAGGCAATCTCTCAGGGCTTATTGGCACATACGGAGATCTTCCTCTCGTAGATTATATCAGTACTCAGGCCTGTAGAATAATTTGGTTTTATGGAGCGTCAGACCTACTCCGCCTCACTTTGCGGATTTGCTTTTGTGTGAATGAGTCTGGCATTGTCAATGAGCCTCCTGCACACCGCCATCAATCATTCCTCCTGCTTGGCAGGAGCCGAGATGGCAGCGAAGGATTTTATCAATATTTACTGCTGCAAATAATGAGATCTACAGAAGAAATGACCATAAATCATCATTAGAAGTTCTCTCGTCTTCTTCCATAAAGTTGGATGGTCCTGGTTGACCTGCATGTAGGTAACAGTCTAAACTAAATGAAAAATAATAGAAGATCTCGCCATGGGGTCATAAGGGAGGACGGGCTGTCTACATAAGTGGTCAAAGTGGGTATTAGGATCGAAACGGGCAAATGTACCGTACTAAATGAATTACCATATAGTGTCAGTGTGTGCCAATGTCAGTAGGCTGCTTTAAAGCTCAGAAAGTTCATGTACAGTCCATTCATGAAGCTATCCTATGCACATCATGGTAGCCTAACATTATCTCTTATATAAGCCCTGTATATCTCTTATATACAGGGGCGTAATGGCCATAGCGGCAGACCATGCAACTTCTATGGGGCCCAGGGCAAGAGGGGGCCCAGTCTTAGTTGGGATCATCTCCTCTTCTACTGGAGGTAAAAAACTTGGTCAGGACTCTACCCTCTAAAGGAACAACTTTTAGCAAATGAGGCAGTGGAGAAATGGCCCAAGGGTCACTGAAAAGGGGTTTGCTGCAATATGGTATTGCTGGCCCTGCCTCCCATCAATTTGGACCCAACTACACAATGGGACCCCTTTTTGTATTTTTTCCAGGGCCACTTTCAGTTCCCAGTCTGCCCCTGCTTATATACCCCTATATATATCCTGTATAACCCCTATATATCTCTTATATACTCTCTATTGCTTATATACCCCTATATATCTTATATATCCTCTATCTCTTATATACCCCCTATCTATCTCCTATATAACCCTATCTATCTCTTATATACCCCTTATCTATTTCTTATACACCCCCTATATATGTCTTATACACCCCCTATTCATCTCTCATATACCCCATCTATCACTTATAAGCCCCTATCTATCTTCTATATACCCCCTATCCCGAATATAACCCTTATCCCTTATATACCCCCTATCTTGTATATACCTTGTATATACCCTCATCTTTCTATTATATACCCCTCTCTATACAACCCCATTTATTACTAAATTAACACAATTTTTGGTGAAAATCAATAAACGTTTTGGTAAAGACATAGATTCTTCAACCAGCAAATCAACATGTTTCCATACATACTTCCATAAACCCTTAGGGATGAGACGAGAGTTGTCAGCTAACGAGAGGTGATAAGACTTTGTCAGCTTCATATGGACCGAAATAAACTACATGGCCTGTCTCACCTGCTGGGAATGTTTAGGCCGGTGACTGAGGTCAAATATTCATCGTGTAAGAATGACTGCAGATTGATCCGGTAATTAGTATACTAATGGATAAGTCCCACAAAAGGTGACAAGAAGTGGGACTGAGGCTCCTAGTTGTAATGTTATAGCAGGTGACTGAGGTTATAAGGAGTAATGTTATAGCAGGTGACTGAGATTATAAGGTGTAATGTTATAGCAGGTGACTGAGGTTATAAGGAGTAATGTTATAGCAGGTGACTGAGGTTCCTAGTTGTAGTGTTATAGCAGGTGACTGAGGTTATAAGGTGTAATGTTATAGCAGGTGACTGAGGTGAGAGGTTCTAGTTGTAATGTTATAGCAGGTGACTGAGGTAAAGTTGTAATGTTATAGCAGGTGACTGAGGTTAATAAGTTGTAGATGTTATAGCAGGTGACTATAGGTAATGTATAGCAGGTGACTGAGTATTGTAATGTGTTATAGCAGGTGACTGAGGTTATAAGGTGTAATGTTATAAGCAGGTGACTGAGGTTATAAGGAGTAATGTTATAGCAGGTGACTGAGGTTATAAGGTGTAATGTTATAGCAGGTGACTGAGGTTATAAGGAGTAATGTTATAGCAGGTGACTGAGTAATGTACTGAGTTAAGGTGTAATGTTATAGCAGGTGACTGAGGTTGTTATAAGGTGTAATGTTGTTATAGCAGGTGACTGAGGTTCCTAGTTGTAATGTTATAGCAGGTGACTAAGGTTATAAGGAGTAATGTTATAGCAGGTGACTGAGGTTATAAGATGTAATGTTATAGCAGGTGACTGAGGTTATAAGTTGTAATGTTATAGCAGGTGACTGAGGTTATAAGGTGTAATGTTATAGCAGGTGACTGAGGTTATAAGTTGTAATGTTATAGCAGGTGACTGAGGTTATAAGGTGTAATGTTATAGCAGGTGACTGAGGTTATAAGGTGTAATGTTATAGCAGGTGACTGAGGTTATAAGATGTAATGTTATAGCAGGTGACTGAGGTTAGTAAATAGTAATGTTATAGCAGGTGACTGAGGTTATAAGGAGTAATGTTATAGCAGGGTGACTGAGGTTATAAGGAGTAATGTTATAGCGGGTGACTGAGGTTATAAGATGTAATGTTATAGCAGGTGACTGAGGTTATAAATAGTAATGTTATAGCAGGTGACTGAGGTTAGTAATAGTAATGTTATAGCAGGTGACTGAGGTTATAAGGTGTAATGTTATAGCAGGTGACTGAGGTTATAAGGTGTAATGTTATAGCAGGTGACTGAGGTTATAAAGTGTAATGTTATAGCAGGTGACTGAGGTTATAAGGAGTAATGTTATAGCAGGTGACTGAGGTTAGTAATAGTAATGTTATAGCAGGTGACTGAGGTTATAAGGTGTAATGTTATAGCAGGTGACTGAGGTTCCTAGTTGTAATGTTATAAGCAGGTGACTGAGGTTGTAAGTTGTAATGTTTATGAGCAGGTGACTGAGGTTATAAGTTGTAATGTTATAGCAGGTGACTGAGGTTATAAGGTGTAATGTTATAGCAGGTGACTGAGGTTATAAGATGTAATGTTATAGCAGGTGACTGAGGTTAGTAATAGTAATGTTATAGCAGGTGACTGAGGTTATAAGGAGTAATGTTATAGCAGGTGACTGAGGTTATAAGGAGTAATGTTATAGCAGGTGACTGAGGTTATAAGGAGTAATGTTATAGCAGGTGACTGAGGTTATAAGATGTAATGTTATAGCAGGTGACTGAGGTTAGTAATAGTAATGTTATAGCAGGTGACTGAGGTTTAGTAATAGTAATGTTATAGCAGGTGACTGAGGTTATAAAGGTGTAATGTTATAGCAGGTGACTGAGGTTATAAGTTGTAATGTTTATAGCAGGTGACTGAGGTTATAAAGGTGTAATGTTATAGCAGGTGACTGAGGTTATAAAGGAGTAATGTTTATAGCAGGTGACTGAGGTTATAAAGTAATGTTATAGCAGGTGACTGAGGGTTATAAGTGTAATGTTTATAGCAGGTGACTGAGGTTATAAGGTGTAATGTTATAGCAGGTGACTGAGGTTATAAGGAGTAATGTTATAGCAGGTGACTGAGGTTATAAGAGGTGTAATGTTATAGCAGGTGACTGAGGTTATAAGGTGTAATGTTATAGCAGGTGACTGAGGTATAAGGAGTAATGTTATGCAGGTGACTGAGTTATAAGGTGTAATGTATATAGCAGGTGACTGAGAGGTTATAAGGTGTAATGTTATAGCAGGTGACTGAGGTTATAAGGAGTAATGTTTATAGCAGGTGACTGAGGTTATATAAGGAGGTGTAATGTTATAGCAGGTGACTGAGGTTATAAGGTGTAATGTTATAGCAGGTGACTGAGGTTATAAAGTGTAATGTTATAGCAGGTGACTGAGGTTATAAGGTGTAATGTTATAGCAGGTGACTGAGGTTATAAGGTGTAATGTTATAGCAGGTGACTGAGGTTATAAGGAGTAATGTTATAGCAGGTGACTGAGGTTATAAGGTTGTAATGTTATAGCAGGTGACTGAGGTTATAATGTAATGTTATAGCAGGTGACTGAGGTTATAAGGTGTAATGTTATAGCAGGTGACTGAGGTTATAAGGTGTAATGTTATAGCAGGTGACTGATGAGGTTATAAGTATGTAATGTTATAGCAGGTGACTGAGGTAATTTATAAGGAGTAATGTTATAGCAGGTGACTGAGGTTATAAAGGTGTAATGTTATAGCAGGTGACTGAGGTTTATAAGGTGTAATGTTATAGCAGGTGACTGAGGTTATAAGGAGTAATGTAATGTTATAGCAGGTGACTGAGATTATAAGGTGTAATGTTATAGCAGGTGACTGAAGATTATAAGGGTGTAATGTTATAAGCAGGTGACTGAGGATTATAAGGTGTAATGTTATAGCAGGTGACTGAGGTTATAAGGTGTATAATGTTTATAGCAGGTAATGACTGAGGGACTATAAGGTGTTATAGCAGGTGACGGTGTAATGTTATAGCAGGTGACTGAGGTTATAAGGTGTAATGTTATAGCAGGTGACTGAGGTTATAAGGTGTAATGTTATAGCAGGTGACTGAGGTATAATGTAATGTTATAGCAGGTGACTGAGGTTATAAGGTGTAATGTTATAGCAGGTGACTGAGGTTATAAGTGTAATGTTATAGCAGGTGACTGAGGTTATAAAGGTTGTAATGTTATAGCAGGTGACTGAGGTTATAAAGGTGTAATGTTATAGCAGGTGACTGAGGTTATAAGGTGTAATGTTATAGCAGGTGACTGAGGTTTATAAGGTTGTAATGTTATAGCAGGTGACTGAGGTTATAAGGTGTAATGTTATAGCAGGTGACTGAGGTTATAAGGTGTAATGTTATAGCAGGTGACTGAGGTTATAAGGTAATGTTATAGCAGGTGACTGAGGTTATAAGGAGTAATGTTATAGCAGGTGACTGAGGTTATAAGGTGTAATGTTATAGCAGGTGACTGAGGTTATAGGTGTAATGTTATAGCAGGTGACTGAGGTTAGTAATAGTAATGCTATAGCAGATGACTGAGGTTATAACGGTGTAATGTTATAGCAGGTGACTGAGGTTATAAGGAGTAATGTTATAGCAGGTGACTGAGGTTAGTAAGTAATGTTATTAGCAGGTGACTGAGGTATAAGGTGTAATGTTATAGCAGGTGACTGAGGTTAGTAAAGTAATGTTATAGCAGGTGACTGAGGTATAAGGTGTAATGTTATAGCAGGTGACTGAGGTTATAAGGTGTAATGTTATAGCAGGTGACTGAGGTTATAAGGTGTAATGTTATAGCAGGTGACTGAGGTTATAAAGTGTAATGTTATAGCAGGTGAACTGAGGTTATTAAGGTGTAATGTTATAGCAGGTGACTGAGGTTAGTAATAGTAATGTTATAGCAGGTGACTGAGGTTATAAGGTGTAATGTTATAGCAGGTGACTGAGGTTATAAGGTGTAATGTTATAGCAGGTGACTGAGGTTATAAGGTGTAATGTTATAGCAGGTGACTGAGGTTATAAGGAGTAATGTTATAGCAGGTGACTGAGGTTATAAGGAGTAATGTTATAGCAGGTGACTGAGGTTATAAGGAGTAATGTTATAGCAGGTGACTGAGGTTATACGGTGTAATGTTATAGCAGGTGACTGAGGTTAGTAATAGTAATGTTATAGCGGGTGACTGAGGTAATAAGGTGTAATGTTATAGCAGGTGACTGAGGTTATAATAGTAATGTTATAGCGGGTGACTGAGGTTATAAGGGTAATGTTATAGCAGGTGACTGAGGTTATTTATAGTAATGTTATAGCAGGTGACTGAGGTAATAAGGTGTAATGTTATAGCAGGTGACTGAGGTAATAAGGTGTAATGTTATAGCAGGTGACAGAGTTTACCGGTTACAAGTGCATTTGTATTAGTACTTTGAGGTTTATAGCAGTTGAGAGATATATATTTTCATAGTAATCAAGGTCATGGAGGTTACTTGTTTTTGGCTTTTAACAGCTGACAAGGTTTACATGTTGTGTGCTTGTAGTAGATGATGGTGGTTTTATGTTGTGCACTCGGTGACATATTGTAGGGTTATAGGTGATGGACGGTGTTATAAGCTTCTGCCTGTGTTGGATTATTGCAGAATCATTTTAACATTTTAAGGTTTTAGTAAGGTCGTAGAGGTTACACGCTGCAGGTTTGTGACAGGTTGATGGCGGTTACATGCTTTAGTCTTATCATAGAGAGCAGGCTACCTAGTCTAAGGGTATAGAACGTAATGAAGGTAGCGGTAGTACAGTTATAGCAGGCTACATGACAGTATGGAGGTTTCATACTATACAGTTATAAATCATCGTTGTCTCATGCCGTTACAGAGACATAGAGCAGTTTTACTGTATACTGGTGGTTATAATAGGATGATGAAAATTACATTGAATAGAGTGATAGTACCATAATTACCTTAAAGGTGTATTTCCCATCTCACACATGTAGTTTGTATAGTTAGATATAGCCATACCAATATTACTACTAATAGAATGTATTTATATAAAATGTACCGTTTAGAAGATTTTCCTATTTGTATTTCCATTGTCCCACACACATCAGTCAGGCCGTTGCCCCTGGTTACGACCACCGCAGCCATGTAGTAGTGGTGTCCGGCTTGTTCCTGTTCAAACCTGCTCTGAGGTAACTGCTGTATTGTGAACGCACATTACATGATCATGCGGAGACACATCTTAGGGTTGTAGCATATTTGTCTGCGCTTCCAAAACACAGAGAAATGGATCCTGTTCCAAGATCAATTCATCTCTATGGAGCAGGATCCATTTATAAAGTCTGCCTTTTGGACGGATTCTGACCATTGTGTTTTGGACTGGTAGCATCCAAAACGCAGATGTGAAAGTGCCCTAAGATGTGTCTCCGCATGCTCATGCCATGTGCGTTCACAATACAGCAGTTACCTCAGAGCGGGTTTGAACAGGAGCAAGCCGGTCACCACTACTACATGGCCGCAGTGGTCGTAACCAGGGGCAACGGCCTGACTGATGTGTGTGGGACAATGGATATACAAATAGGAAAATCTTCTAAACGATACATTTTATATAAATACATTCTATTAGTAATAATATTGGTATGGCTATATCTAACTATACAAACTACATGTGTGAGATGGGAATACCCCTTTAAGTATTAGGTTATAAGTATTAAGGGGAGCAGTAGGATC
Organism: Rhinella marina; assembly: GCA_900303285.1. Taxonomy (NCBI): domain Eukaryota; kingdom Metazoa; phylum Chordata; class Amphibia; order Anura; family Bufonidae; genus Rhinella; species Rhinella marina. Next base: position 12,474 of record ONZH01006416.1, on the reverse strand, counting down.
AAAGGTTACTATATGGCGGTTTTACAGTAGATTGTGGAATTATAACCGGGAACAAGAGTAGTATGCATTACGTAGGGTTACAATAGGATAGTATAGGTTATATCGGCTGCTGTAGGGGAGTGATGGCTACAATTTCTAGGGTGCAGTAGGATGATAGGTGATATGGCAGTTATATATTTTAGCTGTACAGTAAAGAAGCAGAGGTGATATCGCAGTTATATTGTAGGGTTATAGTACGCTGGACCAAGGTTACATGATTTCAGATTATAGCAGAGGAATGGCACTTACAAACTGTAGAGTGACAGTAATCGGCAGAGGTTATATAGCAGTTATATACTGTAGGGTTGCAGCAGGATGACGGGTGTAATGGCAGTTGTATCTCTTGGTGGTAGAGTTGGGGCCAGAGGTCATACAACAGTTATATATTTTAGGGTTAGAGTAGGATGACAGGTGATGTGTCAATTATATACTTTAGAAGTACAGTAAGAGAGCATAGGTTATATAGCGGTTATATACAGTAGGGTTATGGTAGGATGGCGCAGGTTACATACTTTATATGGCTACATATGGTATCATTATGGCAGGGTAAAAGGGGTATGGTTATAGCTGGGGAATGATAGTCACATACTGAAAGGTTCCAGTAATGGGAAGAAGTTATATGGCAGTTTTATATTTGAGGGTTAGGATAGGATTGCAGAGGTTACATGCATGGGTTGCACTGGGTTTATATATCATTTATACTATGTAGGGTTATAGAGGCTATAAGTGTTAGGGTTATAACAGGTACATCAGGTTTTAAACAAGGGTATGGCGGTCACATGCTATATAGCGGTGGTAGACTTAAGAGGTTGGGCAAGGCTATGGTAGGTAGATGTGGGGTGAACTGTCATAGCATGATGATAGTTACACACTGTGGAGGTATGATGCATGATAAACGTATTCTAGGGGGTAGCGGTTATATACTGTACGGTTAATGGGGTGACAGTGCAGGGGGTCGTACACATCAACTATAGGGTTGTCTAGGTGGCGGCAATATAATATAAAACCGAGAGGCAATGGTTCTGTATTGTGATTGGCCCTAAGGTTACATAGGGTAACTGGTTATATCAGGTAATGGCAGGTATGTGCGGTAAATGACCCTGCCAGGTAAATTCACAAATGCAACAGGTACAAGAGCAGGTATCTAATGCCAGGGATGGAGGCGGGAATAGGGAATCACAGATTAAATGGAGGAATTAAAATGATCCCAAAATATAGATCCAGGGAGGATTTTAGGAAGAGTTCGGGAGACATTGATTTATATGGGGAAGAAGAATGGATTTTAGGGAAATAATATGTAACATATAATATGCGATAGTCGTAGGAAATAATAGGGGGAGGTCAGGAGCAATGATTAGGGGTATGTATTAGGATTGTATGGATTTAGGAATATAATGGGGAGGGGGTGATGGGGACTGACAGAGGAATGTAGGGGAATAGAAGCAGTGATAGAGAAGGAGGGAGTGATGGAGGGAATGACGGCGGAATATTAATTATAGGGCGAGTTATGTAGTAACCGGGAAACCTGAAATTAGGAGGAGAATAAGGGGAACAGCGTGGAATAAAGAGATGAAACGGCGGGGATGAAAGGAGCGCGGAGGAAGAAAGCAGATGTTGGGAGTCACTGAGAGCCGAGGACAAGTGATACGGAATAATGAGGAGACACAATGAGATGATAGGAGGGATGGCGGGATGGACAGGCATATGGCAGACTGACAGACGGATTAATTGGGGGGTATCACATCATGTAGATTATAGGGATAACTCACGTATTATGGGATGATATTTCTACATATATTGTCATTGCGGTTGATGGAGGTGAGAGGGTCCGGGTGAAGGTTATTGGGGATTCGGTGATGGTGAAGAAGGGGGTCGTAGGTATGAGTGGACGAGGGGTGAAGGATAGGGGGATGCAGAGGGAACGGTTAGAGGGGAGATGCTCCAAGCGGAGCGATAGAGGCTTACCTTCTAGTTAGTGCTGCCATGGAGACAGAAGTATCTCTGTGTGTCTCACTCAGTGTGTCATTACATAGCGCGCTCGCACACACGCACACACACACACACACGCGCACACACACATACACACCCCGAGGGGGATGCAAGCAGCAGCCAGCTGTATGTGAACACAGGGTACAGAGGAGAGGAGAGGGAGGAGGGACAGCAACAGGGCGGAGAGAGGATGGAGAGAGAAAGATGAAGGGGGAAGAGGGAAAACCGAACCAAAAAAGAACCATGAGGCAGAAGGAGGATTTAGATTGTCAGCTCTTGTGGCAAGACACTGGTCTCTATTGGGGCTTAGAGCTATAGAATATTATTACTATTTTATGAGGGGGGACGAGTAAAAAAGGGACAGGAATTAGAGGTTTATTTATGATCTATGAGAGATGGATACAAAGTATCAGCCAAGACAAAACGAGTTCTGAGACACATTGTAACAAAGCGGTCCCTACCTGTACCAGAGTGAGACATCCCCCCCACTACCTTCCTTTTCTATGAGGGGGTGGATGAGCAATGATGGTGGGAGTAGTACGGCGGCGTGATGTCAATCACTCCTGGAATATGACAGATTTATGGAATAGACAGCAATCACGGAGAGACAGCGGCAGATGGAAGCAGAGATGAGATTACAGAGCACAGGAGACATATGGACTGTACATGACCTGGGGGGGTCAGCCTAATCCTAACCCCAATACCTCAGTGCAGTGATATGCAGATGTGCAGGGGTGAACCAGATGGGGGGAGGGGAGGCTATGGTGGGGGGATAAGCCTGTAGGGAGGGGAGGGGGATTGTTCACTGAATTAATTTCCCTCGCAGGATTACACAGTGATTTAGGAGAGCGAGCTTTTCATAAGCTGTATCTGGCTCCCTGTGTCACATGTAGTGATCTCGGCGGTGGTGGCCCTGCTGAAAACCATCACAGGGAGGCTCATCATCCGCTCAGTCCGCCCACCCTCCTGAACACACCACTGATGACATCATCCGTCACCATCATGGTGATGCAATGCACTGACATTCAGGTTCCTGCCCAGTCATCCATTGATAGGGATTTGGGGGTGTTTCCTGAATTTAGGAGGTGGGGGCTCCTCTCCTGTTACCTTAATAGGCAACGGAGTGCCAGCTCTGCAAATCCAGATATGAGAACCTGCAAGTGCTGGGACCTGTAGTTCCACAACAACCCTTGATTGCTGGGAGTTGCAGTCCCACAGTTTCATGCAGATGTGAGTGCTGTGAGGTGGAGATAGGTTTTCCTTCACCTGGGGCAAAGATTACGTTTCTTTTTTTTGCCCTCACCCTGTTCTTAAATACCCTGGGAAGGCACAGTGGTTAGTTGGTGCCCCTCCACCCCCTGTCTGCACCCCTGCTGGGGGTAATGTCACCTCCATATCTTATATTGACCTTCATAAGCAGTAGATAGTCAGCGCTGCAGGACAGCATGCAAGGTTTTTGTTTTTTTTTTCCAGATCAATTCCTATCAATATTTGCTGTGACTTGTAGTTCAACAACATCTGGAGAGCCCTAGGTTGCTATTAGTGGTTAAGACAGAGATGTTGGGAGTTCTAGTTCTCTGTTCTTTACGGCCTATGTCTGAGATTGGCAGAGTTTGCTTGGATATCTATCTATCTATCTATCTATCTATCTATCCATCTCATATCTATCTATCTATCTATCTATCTATTTTATATCTATCTATCTATCTAATATCTATCTATCTATTAATCTAATATCTATCTATCGGTCTATCTATCTCTCTATCTATCTATCTATCTTTCTCCTATCTATCTATCTATCTATCTATCTATCTATCTATCTATCAATCTAATATCTATCTATCTATCTATCTATCTATCTATCTATCAATCTAATATCTATCTATCTATCTATCTATCTATCTATCTTTCTCCTATCTATCTATCTATCTATCTATCTATCTATGAATCTAATATCTATCTATCGGTCTATCTATCTCATATCTATCTATCTCTGTCAGGGTGTCACGGCTGCTTCCTTACAAGCACCATAAATCAAGTCAAGGTCAGTCCGGCCTCACAAGGACATAAATAAAACGTGGTCGATCTTCATTTCGAAGAAAAAAACTGAGAAAACCTGCAGGGAGATCAGAAGCGTTCACACCCCTGACTATGACATGCAGACCTGATAAATGTCTCCTTTATGGGGCACCACATCTAAAGGTCAAGTTTAAAGGTGTTGGCCCCTCAGGAAAAGCCCCTCTCATAATGTCACTGCCGAGTGAAGGCACCTGCACATTTGACAGCAGGTAACATACAGCAATCACAAGGCGCTCCTGCAGGGATGTGGCCACCCCCCAGGAGTGGAGGAGGATCAGAGGAGCAGCTACCTAAGACATTCATGTGCTATAACAGGGCATTGGAACACGGGCTGTCTTATCTTGACAACTTCTTTAAGAAAGAAGGATACACATAGGGGCAGTGTGCAAGGGCAAATCGTTCATAAGTCCTTTTTTCACATGCTTCAGTGCCCCCATAATTGTGCCAGTCATGCAACTCCCAAAACTGAAGTACTTTTTCCAGCAGTGCAGGAGGGAAAAAGGTAAGTGAACCTCAGTATTAATGATGTTTTCAAAGAACTAATTGGTAAAAGTGTTTCCGTTAAGGAAATTATTTTGGAAGTGTGGATTTCACATTTGTTTTTGTCATTAAGTAAAGGCACACAAAGCCTGGTTACTGACAAATCTGTTCTTCTCAAGAAAAAATAGTTAGAACTATGCCTCTGCACTTGGATTTGTACTGAATGTGTCCAATTAAAGACATACAATCTAGAATGGTATCCAGATTGGAATTGTGGATTTCAGACATGTTTTGTCTATGAAATAAAGGCACAAAAAGCCTGGTTACTGAGAAATCTGTTCTTCTCAAGAAACATTGGTTAGAACTATGCCTCTGCACTTTGGATTTGTACTGAATGTGTCCAATTAAAGACATGAATAGTATAACTGTATCCATATTAGAAGTGTGGATTTCAGAAGTGTTTTGTCTATTAAATAAAGGCACAAAAAGCCTGGTTGCTGACAAATCTGTTCTGCTTGAGACACATTGGTTAGAACTATGCCTCTGCACTTGGATTTGTACTGGATGTGCTCAATTAAAGACATAAAATGTAGAACTGTATCCACATTGAATATGTGCATTTTATAGGTGTTTTAACCATTAAATAAAGGCACAAAAAGCATGGTTACTGTCAAATCTGCCCGAGAAACATTGGTTAGAACTATGCCTCTGCACTGGGGATTTGTATTGAATGTGCCCAATTAAAGACATCAAAGGTATAACTGTATCCATATTGTAAGTGGGGATTTTGTCTATTAAACAAAGGCACAAAAAGCCTGGTTGCTGACAAATCTGTTTGTCTCAAGAACTATTGGCTAGAACTATACCTCTGCACGTGGGTACTGAATGTGCCCAATTAAAGACATAAATTGTAGAACTGTATTCATATTGTAAGTGGGGATTTCACCTGTGTTTTGTTAATGAAATAAAGGCATACAAAGCCTGGTTACTGATAAATCTGTCTAAAGAAATGTTGGTTAGAACTATGCCTCTCCAGTTGGATTTGTACTGAATCTGACCAATTAAAGACATGAATGGTATAAATGTATCCATGTTGGAAGTGTGGATTCCAGAGGTGTTTTGTCTATTAAATAAAGGCACACAAAGCCTGGTTACTGACAAATCTGTTCTTCTCAAGAGCCATTGGTATTTGTGCTATTGGTGCAATTAGTTTTGTAGTTGTGCTAACAGTGCCTTTAGGTTAGTTACATTGGATGTGTCTATAGATGTGATTTGGATAACAATCTAATGAGATTTATTTGGTAATTAATACAGAAATCTAGGTCACTCCAAAGGATTTCCTTATTTTCTTTTGCAACTGTACATGTGTCCTTGCAACTCTGCCACTGTCATAGTTTCACAGCTGGACTGCTATTTATGAGTTAATGGAGATAATAATGCCCCTCTCCCCCGTGAACATCTCCACCACAATCTGAAGGTTCCTACTATAGACAGAGGCGGCTGCGGGGCAATCTGTGGGATCAGTGCACGCTGCTCTGCGCCGACTAACAATGAGATGCTTATAGGAAGGAGGCCGCGAATGAGCTTCTCTCCAGACTGTTCAGTTTAATATCATACGGACGCCTCGCTCAGACTGGTTTTGAGAGATTTGCTGAAATGCATTAGCCCTAACTGATGGAAATAACTGACCAAATAACTGAAGTGTGAACTGGGCCTCAGGCTCCTTAGTGATCGCAGTAAAAAGTTGTATTGGCGGTTACTGACAGGTTTGAGCTGTGATAGGGAGAGCTGAGACACGCCTCCTGAGCTGTGATAGGGAGAGCTGAGACACACCCCCTGAGCTGTGATAGGGAGAGCATGGACATGCCCTCTGAGCTGTAATACGGAGAGCTGAGACACGCCTCCTGAGCTGTGATAGGGAGAGCTGAGACACGCCCCCTGAGCTGTGATAGGGAGAGCATGGACACTCCCACTGAGCTGTAATACAGAGAGCTGAGACACGCCTCCTGAGCTGTGATAGGGAGAGCTGAGACACGCCTCCTGAGCTGTGATAGGGAGAGCTGAGACACGCCCCCTTAGCTGCAGCAGAAAAGACACTCCCCTTGAGCTGTCAGCTTGATATAAATCTAGCAGAGCAATGAATGGGGAGATCTCTGGATCCATGTGAGGTACAGGGCTCGTTCTAGCTTTGTTAGAAAGAAACTGTCATGTACTATATGATGTGTGGTTTTCATTTTTTACATTATTTATGGGATAACCCTTTTAAGTGTGAACTCAGGCCTAAGGCTAAGCTGCCACCTTTTTATGGCGGCCTAGTCTAAGCACTGCAGGTCTCCCATGTAGTGAAGAGCAGAAGCACGTCTCTCACATCAGAGTTGGGCTCCTGCTCTAATGGTCCGTCAATTGGGCTGTTTAACCTTTTAAATGCCACGTTCAATAGCAACTACGGCATCTAAGTGGTTAAGAGGGAGAGTGTCTATAGATGTGATTTGGATAACAATCTAATGAGATTTATTTGGTAATTAATACAGAAATCTAGGTCACTCCAAAGGATTTCCTTATTTTCTTTTGCAACTGTACATGTGTCCTTGCAACTCTGCCACTGTCACTGTCATAGTTTCGCAGCTGGACTGCTATTTATGAGTTAATGGAGATAATAATGCCCCTCTCCCCCGTGAACATCTCCACCACAATCTGAAGGTTCCTGCTATAGACAGAGGCGGCTGCGGGGCAATCTGTGGGATCAGTGCACGCTGTTCTGTGCCGACTAACAATGAGACGCTTATAGGAAGGAGGCCGCGAATGAGCTTCTCTCCAGACTGTTCAGTTTAATATCATACGGACGCCTCGCTCAGACTGGTTTTGAGAGATTTGCTGAAATGCAGTTCCATCGCAAACATAAAGATGTCTGAATACCCAGAGGGGCCTCCCGAATATACTGATCTGCAATTAAACCTGCCATCAGGCGGCTCAGTCCATGCAGTTATATTGCCCATGACGGAACAATAGGTTTAATTGCTGAACGTCCCGTAATAAATCCACACACTTTGTGGTGCAGTATCCATTTTATGGTGCAATATGCAGGTGCAGCCACAAGGTGGCACTAGACTCTGATCTTATTTATTCCATAGCAATATTACAGACAGATTCAGCTGACCAGAAGGTTTTCAGCAATGTCTTCCTCTTTTTTTACCCTCCGCCTTCTAAAAGCCATAACTTTACTCTTCTGTCGACATAGCTTTACGATGGCTTGTATTTTTTTGCGCCATTTGTATAAGCAGTGTCGGACTGGGGTACCTAGGGCCCACCAGTAAAAATTATTTTGGGGGCCCACTGTACAGATACATTCAAATATAATAAATAATCTAACAAGTTTTTTCTATGAACATAGGCTGATTGAGGGGCTGTACATTGAATATAAGTATGTAGTACGGTAAGTCTACTGTGTTATGTGCCTCTTGTGCAAGGGGTGGGAGACTAGGGGCCCACCTTGCTCAAGGGCCCACCGGGGGATTCACCTGTACACCTGTGGGCCAGTCCGAGCCTGTGTATAAGTTATGTTAGGTTTAGCTACTTCATCAACTTTATGCTGACCTCACTGAGAACAGCATAAAATAGTGACAGCCATGCTGATTTCAGCGTTGTGTTACTCATGAGCTAAAAGTAAGTGGTTGCTGAGAACCAGCATCATAATCATTGCAGCCCAGGCCTTGAAAAGAGTCAAATCTACCTGAGAACAGTCCTGGTTATTCATAATCTCTTGCACTCCTCGCCCATCTGCTTGTCAGTTCTCTCCTAGAGAAAAAGGGAGAAAACTAAGTAGAAGGCTGTCAATCACTTTCAGGTGGGCGGGGAGAGCAGGAATTCATGAATAACCAGGACTCTTCTCAGGTGGCCGTGACTCTTTTCCAGGCTTAGTCTGCAATGATTGTGATGTTGGTTCTCGGCAACCACTTAGTTTTAACTTATAAATGACAGACCGCTGAAATCAACTCACCTGTCTGTACTTTATTCTGCCGTTATTATGGGCAGCATAAAGGTGATGACAGGTTCCCTTTAAAGTAGAACTCACACAAAAAAATTCTCTGACCTGTTAGAAAGGTACACAATGTAATCTGTAGTGAATGTAATCTTCTTACCAGTGTCTGTATTCAGGGCCGTATTAACAACTAGGCACCGGGGGCACGGTGCCTAGGGCGGCAGGTTGCGGGGGGCGGCACCCCGCCAGGAGTATATAGCGATTTAAAAAAAAAAAAAAAAAAAACATCCTGGAATTTTTATATATATATTTTTTTACATTTCTGCAGGGGGGGGGGGGGTGCTAGGGTGCTGCTGTCGGGTGGCGCGGGGTATCGGCGACCATGCCGGTACTAAACTTTTCCCTTTATAAGATGCAGTGCATCTTATAAAGGGAATACTAGCGAGCGCTTCCATAATGGAAGCACTCACTAGCCTGCAGGAGGAGGGGGAGTGAAGCGCTGGTAGCGCTGTACAGTACTTACCCCTCCTCCTGCTTGCTCTTCCTGAGGCCGGCACTGCTGTGTCCTGACTGCCTGCAGCGTCAGGACGTACAGAGCGCCCTCTGACCTGACGCTGCAGGAGGTCAGGTGACTTCAGCGCGGGCCCCTGGAAGAGGAGAGAGCGGGGACACAGCCAGGACCAGAGGTAAGTTTTTTTTTTTTTCTTGTCTGATCTGAGGTCTGAAGTGGGGGCCAAAAAGGGATCTTAAAAGGTGGGGCAGAATGGGGGGGATCTGAAAAGATGGGGACAGAATGGGGGGGGTGTCTGAGATGCTGGGACAGAATGGGGGGGATCTGAATGGTGGACAGATGGGGGGGGATTTGAAATGGTGGGACAGAATGGGGGGGGATTTGAAATGGTGGGACAGAATGGGGGGGGATTTGAAATGTGGGGACAGAATGGGGGGGATTTGAAATGGTGGGACAGAAATGGGGGGGATTGAAATGGTGGACAGAATGGGGGATTGAAATGGTGGGACAGAATGGGGGGGATTGAAATGGTGGGACAGAATGGGGGGGGATTTGAAATGGTGGGACAGAATGGGGGGGGGGGGATTTGAAATGGTGGGGACAGAATGGGGGGGATTTGAAATGGTGGGACAGAATGGGGGGGGGATTTGAAATGGTGGGACAGAATGGGGGGGATTCTGAAATGTGGGACAAATGGGGGGATTTGAAATGGTGGGACAGAATGGGGGGATTTGAAATGGTGGGACAGAATGGGGGGGATCTGAAATGGTGGGACAGAATGGGGGATCTGAAATGCTGGGACAGAATGGGGGGGGATTTGAAATGGTGACAAATGGGAATTTGAAATGTGGGACAGAATGGGGGGGGGATCTGAAATGGTGGGACAGAATGGGGGGGATCTGAAATGGTGGGACAGAATGGGGGGATTTGAAATGGTGGGACAGAATGGGGGATCTGAAATGGTGGGACAGAATGGGGGGATCTGAAATGGTGGGACAGAATGGGGGGGATCTGAAAATGGTGGGACAGAATGGGGGGGATCTGAAATGGTGGGACAGAATGGGGGGATCTGAAATGGTGGGACAGGATGGGGGGGATCTGAAATGCTGGGACAGAATGGGGGGATCTGAAATGCTGGGACAGAATGGGGGGATCTGAAATGCTGGGACAGAATGCGGGGGTTTAAAATGGGTGGGACAGAAATGGGGACCAGAAAGGGGGGTCTAAAATGGGGGCCAGAAAAGGGGTTCTGACATGGGGCAGAAGGTAGGGGGGGGTCTCACATGGGCCCCAGAAGGAGAGTTCTATATGGGGGCCACAAGAGTATGATATGGGGCCAGAAGGGGGGGTATGATTGGGGATCTAATTAGGGGTCTGAAGGAGGTCTGATTAGGGGCCTGAAGGGTCCTGACTGGGGGTCTAGAGGGGTCTGATTGAGGGTCTGGGGGTCTAATGAGGATCTGATAGGGGGTTGGAGGTCTAATGGGGGGTCTGATTTGAGTGTCTGGGGGTCTAATGAGGGTCTGATAGGGGTCTGGAGGTCTAATGGGGGTCTGATAGGGGTGTCTGGGGGTCTAATGTGGATTCTGATAAGGGGTCTGGAGGTCTAATGGGGGTCTGATAGGGGGTCTGGGGGTCTAATGTGGATCTGATAGGGGGTCTGGAGGTCTAATGGGGGTTCTGAATTGAGTGTCTGGGGGTCTAATGAGGGTCTGATAGGGGGTCTGGAGGTCTAATGGGGGTCTGATTGAGTGTCTGGGGGCTAATGAGGGTCTGATAGGGGGTCTGGAGGTTAATGGGGGGTCTGATTGAGTTGTCTGGGGGTCTAATGAGGGTCTGATTAGGGGGTCTGGAGGTCTAATGGGGGGTCTGATTGAGTGTCTGGGGTCTAATGAGGTCTGATAGGGGGTCTGGAGGTCTAATGGGGGTCTGATGAGTGTCTGGGGGTCTAATGAGGGTCTGATAGGGGGTCTGGAGGTCTAATGGGGGTCTGGGGGTCTAATGTGGATCTGATAGGGGTCTGGAGGTCTAATGGGGGTTCTGATTGAGTGTCTGGGGGTCTAATGAGGGTCTGATAGGGGGTCTGGAGGTCTAATGGGGGGTCTGATTGAGTGTCTGGGGGTCGAATGAGGGGCTGATTGGGGCTTTGGAGGTCTAATGAGGGTCAGATATGGGAGTTTGGAGGTCTAATGGGGGTCTGTAGATGGGGGGGGGGTTCATCTGGGGTTTGATATGGGGATCTGATCTGAAAGGTAAGGGGGGTACTGTTTTTCTGTGTGGTGCCAGTATTTTCAGGGGGGCTGTTTCTGTAGTATAGTATGGGGGGCGGGCAGGGTGAGATGTGGAGAAGGTGAGAGGATGATGGAAAAGTAGGAAAGTAAGATGTCTGTTTGTTGCACTCTTCAGAGACGAGGCGCGGCTGAAAGAAGTCACCATGGCGGTCTGGTCTGACAGAAGAAGAGGAAAGAAAACGTCATCAGAGAAGAGAAGTCACTGGATGTAAGAGGTACATATGTGGCGCTGTATCACCCTGTATGCTCTGTAGTGCTGTATGAAATGTTTTCCAAGTCTGTCTTTGAAGGGGTTGTCTTTTTTTTTTTTTTTGTACGAGCGCTGCTTTCTCTGCTCTGTTTACTGCTCTTCACTGCAAATTCTATGGCGAGCAGGTGAACAGAGCAGAGAAAGCAGCTCTCATATGGGGGGGGAGGGGGCGTCATCACAGAGAGTGCCTAGGGCAGCATGAACCCTAAATACGGCCCTGTCTGTATTCATGAGCTATCCCCTTGCTTCTGATCCTCAGCTGTGTCATGTGACCGGCAATCAGACTTTCCAAGTAACACAGTATCTTATGTGTGGACAGGAAGTCAGTTACTCTATGTATTCCTATGGGAGCCTCAATGTCATTTTCATAGGAATGAATCGAGAAGCAGTGGCGGACTGGGAACTTAAAGTGGCCCTGTTTTGTAGTTGGGTCCGAATTGATGGAAGGCAGGGCCAGCTATACCATATTGCGGCACATTATACCACCCCAACAGAGTCAAATACCACAGTCCCGTCACAAAATACTGCCAGCAGCACAAAATACATCCCCAAAAACTTCCACTGGCCGGCCGTGAGAAGGGCCCAGGTGGCCCCCTGGGCATCGGCCCACCGGGAAATTTCCCTGTAAGGTCTATGGCCAATCCGCCCCTGTCGAGAAGTAACTGACTTCCTGTCCTGTGTCAGTTGGAGAACAGAGAGTTGGTCACATGACACAGCTGAGGATCAGAAGGGAGGGGATAGCCCACAAATACAGTCACTAATGAAAAGATTACAGAACATAATTACATCATGAACCTTTCTAATAGGTCAGAAAATAAAATTTTTTGTTTGAGTTCTACTTTAAAGAGGCTCTGTC
>ONZH01006415.1:0-323250 GCA_900303285.1 Rhinella marina | reverse complement strand
TCTGCAGTGTGAGAATACAATCTTATACAAGGAACCATCATGTAAGGTAATGAATGTACAGGCCGTGATGGATTGGAGAAATGGAGTAAATTGATATATCAGCATCTGTTGGCAGCAGAATGGGCACATTGTGAGTGTGACAGCGGCTCAGCCCCTCACACCTCCATTTCTAACTGGTGTTTATGAGAAAATCCTCCATAGTCCTCAGCGTCCCTGCACCTGCTGCACCCGCTCTCCGGGGAGTCACGCCAGTCTCTACCAGTCACATTGTTATAAATAGTCCCTGGTTGGGGGAAGGGGGACAACCACAGAAGGCACAGTGCCAAGGTCTGAACGCCAACCAGGCTCTCTGCAAAGAGTAGGTTCTTATATTTCAATGCAAACACTATAATAATGTCATGTCCCCCTCCCCCATACAGCTCAGCAATCATCTATAAGGAGCCTCCAGTCCGTGGGTTACGTAGTGCCGGTCCAGAAAGAAGAGCAGCAGAACACACAGATCAGCTCCGGGTCTTGAAGCCATGGTTGGCCAAATCCCAGGAACCCGTGCTCCTCGAAGTTTGTTTCTGGCACCTAGCCTATTGAGTCGTGTGCTCCTGAGGCCTATGACAGGTCTGTCGAGCCAGTCACGGTCCAATACACCTGGTTCCTGTTCTCTATACTATCTATCCATTAGATAGTATTCATGTACAGAGTTTTTATAGGAGAGGACAGGGTGATGGAGATGCCCAAACCCCTGACACTGTTCTTGGGAGGGAGAGGAAGCAGATGGGAAATAAAAGCCCAAATAATTTAAAGTGGTTGTCCCACGAAAAAATATCCTACACTTTTCAAACCAGCACCTGGATCTGAATACTTTTGTTATTGCATGTAATTAAAAATTTAGCATAGCCACTGATCTGTATAGCACCACCTGTTTCATCCTTCAACTGTCTCCTGAGCTGCAGCAGAATGGACCCACCCCCTGAGCGGGAGCAGAAAAGACACTCTCCTGAGCTGCAGCAGAATGGACCCACCCCCTGAGCGGGAGCAGAAAAGACACTCTCCTGAGCTGCAGCAGAATGGACCCACCCCCTGAACTGCAGCAGAAAAGACACTCTCCTGAGCTGCAGCAGAATGGACCCACCCCCTGAGCGGGAGCAGAAAAGACACTCCCCCTGAGCTGCAGCAGAATGGACCCACCCCCTGAGCAGGAGCAGAAAAGACACTCTCCTGAGCTGCAGCAGAATGGACCCACCCCCTGAAACTGCAGCAGAAAAGACACTCTCCTGAGCTGCAGCAGAATGGACCCACCCCCTGAGCGGGAGCAGAAAAGACACTCCCCTGAGCTGCAGCAGAATGGACCCACCCCCTGAGCGGGAGCAGAAGTACAGGGCTGGTTCTAGCTTTGTTAGAGATTGTCATGTACTATATGATGTCTGATTTTTTATACCATGGGATAACCCCTCTGTTCACAGGTATGAACACTAGGGGTGTATTTCTATTACCATTTCCACAGAGCTTTAATCTCATGGGATTCCTATGTATCAAGCTCTGCACGTTTTTTTTTTTACAAACTATCAACAAAATAATGGCGTACGCTGTGTGTGTGCACATGATTTATTATTTGTGGATGTACACACAGCTGTGAGGAGGCAGGAAAAATTGTTTCTGATATGTCAGACTAGTTGCTCCAAATTTAGGCCATGGGCACCACCTCAGTAAACTCAGCACATCAGGTGCCATTTTCATGGCCACCATAAAGCATGCATTGTACGACAGCTGATAAATCTTCCCCAGTGTTCCCGTGTCCATCTGCCCGAGATCTCCCCGGGGCTGGGCTTCTCCATGGGATCAAGTCTATTGATGTGATGTGAAGTCGGGAGACGTTATGTGTGGTACTAAATTCTCCCCCAGTCTCCAAGACATATAAAAAGCTCTCCCCCCTATAGACTCCAATGAGATTGTTAAAATACACAGGAAATCTGCAGAAAGAATTTGGTGCGGACTTTGATATGACACAAAAAAAATGTGGCTTTTCCACATACAAATCCACATGTATTTATATAGTCTAAGGCTGGAATCACTCAGTATTTGGTGGCAGTTTTTGATGCAAATATCAGCAAGATAAAGACTTATTTTTTATGTAAAATGAGTGAGCTGAATTTAATATATTTTTAAAATTTTTTTCTCTCTTTTCCCCCCTAAGGTGCTTGAACATTGATCATTCGATCGCTTATACTAAGGATGGCCAAACTGCTGGAACTACAACTTCCAGCATGCCCGGACAACCTTCAGCTATTAGGGCATGCTGGGAGTTGTAGCTTTGCTACAGCTGGAGGGCCACAGGTTGAGCATCCCTGGCTTATACCATAGGCCGCAGTCAAATAGCATTGCAATCTATAGTAAAATTTCAATATTTCTAACTTGTCTAAAATAAGGATTAAAAGGGTTCTCTGAAACCAGAGACCCCTCTTTATATGTCCAGGGGTTTAACAAAAAGTTTCAGTTTCCAGTGCAGGGTTCCTTCTCCACGTCTGGTCTCCTCTGGACTGGAAGTGTGACACCCAATATAAAGGGAGTCTGTTTGTAATAGTTGGGATGTCTGAATAGCTTTCCTAATGTCATCTACAGATATGCCATTATGTACTTATCAATCTTTTCTAGCCCCTTAAAAAATAAAAACTTTTTATAATTATGCATGGTCATCAATATCAGATCGGCGGGACCCGACCCCCCCACAATCATCTGTATGAAGGGAAGGCGCACACGTGCCGTCTCTCTTCTCGTTCGCCATAGACACAGCAGCAACAAGCAGGGAGACCACACGTGCACATGATCCCTTCATACATCTGATTGATGGTCCGGTGTCCTGTCCTGAGTATAGATCAATATTCAAAGCCCGGACAACCCCTTTAAAGCCCGATCTGCCATACATGTACGGCATATGTTGCCATGCGGTCAGGGTCCCGTCACCTGGGCATGCCTGTTTACCAGAGCACTGCCATCTCTGGATTAGGCAGCACTGGTATTCCTCCCCTACAATGTAACATATGAAGAGCCGTCTCCACAGCTTGTGTTATGGAGACGTTCCTATAGCTGCAGACAAGATGATGAATCTTCTTCTGGTTCAGGCTGTTTATTCACTAGTTCAGACCTTCTGGTCTATTAATACACCAGCGCATGACCAGAGCGAAGCGTGCGCTGAGCGTGAACTCATCTACCCCGGTGTGGATCCCATCCAACCGCACGGAAGACGCTGGAACCTGTCAGACAGAACGGTGCAAAACTGCTCCCATCCATGATCCAGGAGACCATGGCTGCCCATACACATAAGATAGAAGCCGGCAGCATTCATTTCTTATCACTCCCCTCTCCTTCACAAACACATGCATGCTCAGCCTGTGTCCCGCACAGGAAAAAGTGAAAAGCAGGCACATCTGGTGGTGGCTTATTCCTTCGAGTATAAAAAGATTAGCCATGTTGAAATCCAACTGCCTGATCCTCATCTCCTCCAGCATCAGAAGACTGGAGAATGTATCCCCCTATAGATTAAAATGATTGGTGGGCACAGCCAACATTTATCCAATGTGTATGCCCAGCTGAAAGCGATCCTCTGGTTCAAGGAAAAAAACCCCACCAACTTACCTGTTGCCTCCTTTTCATCTGCGGATCCACCAATCCTCGAGCTCCTCTTCTACAGGGTCAGATTGGCCTTACAGCCTACAGGGAAATTTCCCAGTGAGCTAAGGCCGGGGGCTGCCTGAGCCCTCCACGTGGCTGCTCAGCATTGATTAAAGGGTTTCTACAGTTTTTAAAAACTGATGATCCATCCTCTGGATAGATCATCAGCATCTGGCCCCGACACCCATGGCCCCTGCCGATCAGCTGTTTGAGAAGGCAGTGGCGCTGCAGGATCGCTGCGGCCTTCTCTGTGTTCACCGCAGGCCCAGTGACGTCACGACTAGTATCACTGGCCTGGGCGGGGCTAAGCTCCATTCAATGTGAACAGAGCTTAGCCCCGCCCAGGCCAGTGATACTAGTAGTGACGACGTCACTGGGCCTGCGGTAAAGACAGAGAAGGCCGCGGCGCTCCTGCAGCGCCGCTGCCTTCTCAAACAGCTGATCGGCGGGGGCCCCGGGTGTGAGACCCCCGCAGATCAGATGCTGATGATCTGTCCAGAGGACAGATCATCAGTTTTTAAAAACTGCAGAACCCCTTTAAGGCTAAGGTGCCCTCCTCTATCACTGTCCTCAGTTTGGTCATATGGCAGTATTTTATACTGTAGTGGCATTTGGTTTTGCTGGGTGGTATTTTGTGCTGCACTATGGTACTGCTCCCCCCCTTCTGTTGCCCTGCTTCTGTCAATTTGGACTCGTCTACAACTTGAAGCCACTTTTAGGATTTATTTTGCAGCACCACTTGAAGTTCCCAGTCCACTCCTGCTCTTCTACCATCCGAGATGTCCACACCACTTCTCAGGATACCTGATGCATTGTGTACTTGGCAGTCCAGGACACCTCCTGCTTATCCTGTCCTCAGACTGACCAGCGCTGGCCATTCCGAGGGCAGCAAGAAGTGTCTTGGACTGCCAAGTATACAGTCTAAAGAAGTGGTGCGGCCATCTTGGATGACAGAAGAGGAGCCTGGAAATTGGTGGGTCTGCGGCTGAAAACATGAAAAGGAGGCACCGTTCTGTTTGTTCCCCAGTTACTGGGAATTGGAGGGCCACTTTAAAACGTAATTTTATTATAATCAGGCAGAGTTAGGGCTCATCCACACGAACATATCTTTCCATGTCCATTCTGTTTTTTTTTTTTGCGGACCGTAAGCGGAAACATTAATTTCAATGTCAGAAAAAAAAAAAAACACGGAAGCTACTCTGCACGTATTCCGTTTCTGTATGTCCTATTTTTTGTCCGCATTATGGACAAGGATAGTACTGGTCTATTAGGGGACAGCTCTCCCGTTCCGCAAAATACAGAATACACATGGACGTCATCCGTACTTTTTGGCAGATCTGTTTTGCAGACCGGAATATACATACGGTTGTGTGAATGAGCCCTAAAACAGAGCCATTGTCTAACTGTATGCCGCCATATGGTGCTCCATACTGTGCAATACTACAGGCTATTCTGTTTGATTCCTACTGCATGAATGCACACACACAACTTTCCCTCCTAATAGAAACGTTCTATAGACTCCATATTACCCGTTATTCTATAGATTCCATATTAGTGAGAAATTCTCCAGCACAGAATTGCTTCATAATAGAGCGCCACATAAAGGCAGAACAAGTGACCACGGCTCCGGTGTATGTATGAAACCTACACCACATAAGTACTGTATGGCGGTATTATCTGAGGCTCTTTACGATGCTCGTCACCTCCATCAGGTGAGATGGGGCCTTTAGATATCTTGAGGTTTAAAGGGGTTGTCTGAGATTTTGATACTTATGATCTATCCTCAGGATAGGTCATCAACATCCGATCAGTGGGGGTTTCACTCCCAACACCCCCGGCCATCAACTGTTTGAAGAGGCTGCTGCACTCCGGTGAGCACTGCAGCCTTTACCTAGACCAATGACATATTTGCCCATTCAAGGGAATAGGCCTGGGATGCAATGCTAAGCACAGCGACTATACAACCCGCAGTGCCGTGCTTGATAAGCTGTGAGGAGTCCCACAGCAGGGGCCCCGGAAGTTAGGTCCTCGAGGATAGACCATCAATCTCAAAATCCAAGACAACCCCTTTAAGCCTCAACATATCCAAAGGCGCCTACACACCTGATGGACCCTTTCCCAGTGTATATGCCAAAAGTACACAGCAAACTGTGTCAGTGGCCCCTTATACAACGAAGGATGGGGGTCTATTCATTGCGGCGCTGTATTTAGGACAGAGATAAGGAGTGAGAATTCATGCTGCCGCCTGAAAAGCATCCCTGGTTGCCAACTATGGCCTGTTCCACCATAGGGGACATCTCACCTGTGACATATATGTCATTGCCCAGCGCTGTGATGCTGTAGCCACCACCCAGGTGATCAGGGAACTCCGCCAGGTACCTCCACTGCCCAGTGTGTGGGTTATAACAGTCCACAGTCACCAGCTCATCGCAGTCCTGGTCGCACCCGCCAACCACCACCAAGATCTCCGCCAGGCCAGTGGATGGCCGGGGCCTCATACGTTCACAGGGCAGGTCATGGCGGTCGTACTCGCTGGACTGGAAGGCTCGGGCTTCCCCAATGAGTCTGAGGCACGAAGGGCTGTAATAGACCAGGGGGTCGCTCTCCACATGGGCCAACAGGTAGAAGCGGCGGATGAAGGGCAGGCGGACATGCTGGAATAGCTCAGGCCAGCGGTGCTGTCTGTGGGGCAGGTCGGCCCGCACCCAGCGCAGGATCATCTGGTAGGCAGTCTCCTCCTTGTCCACACACAAGCGGTCATCCATGATGTATTCCAGCATTCGCTGCCATGGCAACCGCTCCAGCTCCCGGGCTTGTGCCAGCTGTGCCATGTGCGCCAGGATGAAGCGCTTAGTGCTCTCTGCCAGGCCCCGGCAGGCGTAGGCCTCAGCAAAGTCCTGGATCTCCAGGCAGTTGCTGACATCCAGCTGGCGCTCTAGGTAGGCGCAGCAGGCGTCCTTCACCGAGGGGAACTGCAGGAGGTCGGCGGCCTGCAGCAGCGGCTCCACGTTCTCCCGGGTCACCATCACCCTCCCGGTGTAACAGAAGTCCAGCAGCAGGCCCAGGATAGGACCGGTGACGTGGTGCAGCTCGACCCGCTCCGCCTGGCTCTCCTTCAGCCTCCCGGCGAACATGGCGCGGAAGTACGTGCTGGCGGCGGCCAGGACCGTGCGGTGACAGGGGAAGTCATGGCCGCCGGCACTCAGCGTCATGTCGAAGAACTTCTGCTCCGTTCGAAGCTCATTGATGCCGCGCAGAAGATGCAGGGCGTGAGAGGAGTCGAAGAAAGGAAGAGAGGACTCGGCCGAGCCCGGAGAACCCGGGGGTGAGGAGGAGGAGGAGAGGAGCGCTCTGTCCATAGTCAGCGCCGGATCATCTGTGGAGAAGAAGAGAATGAGATCAGCAGGACGCTCACCGGCTGTATACCGCCGCACACAGCACCACCATCTTTTGCCGACACAACAAATTGGGGGGGATGCCCGTGGCAACCTATCACAGAGCAGTTTATATCAGCAACCCTTCTCTAGCACAATGAAAGCTGGAATCTTATTGGCTGCATATGTACTATAAATCTCCATAGTGGTACCAATCACTGGTAACCAATCAGATTACAGCTTTTATTTTCTGATTTGCCAAAGACTAATGGACCTGGAATCTGACTGGTTGCTAAGGACAAATTAGATTTTTTCTTCACACTTCTACAAAACTGGTGTAAAAGGTTACTGGTTTAGTGGCCCATAGCAACTGGTGATGTTACATCCAAAGTCGCTTTATTCAAAACTTTGGATTAAGGTCTTATGCATACAAATGTATTTTCTTTCCTTGTACATTCCGTTTTTTTCACGCACCGTATGTGGAGCCATTATTTTTAACGGGTCAGCAAAAAAAAAAACAAAAGAAAAAAACGGAAGTTATTCCGTGTGCATTCCGTATGTCCGTTCCGCCAAAAAATAGAACATGTCTTATTGTCCGCATTACGGACAATAATAGTAATGTAAGTAGTAGTTTCTATTAGGGGCCGGCTGTTACGCAAAATACGGAATGCACATGGACGTCATCCGTATTTTTTGCAGACCACAAAATATATACAGGTTTGTGTTATGAGCCCTAATAGTGTACGGAGATCTGCAAAACACAGTGGTCGTGTGAATCCAGCGGTGTAACCCACACCTATCAGACAATTCCTCACAAAATTGCAAATCTCCAGCAACTAGGATGCACTGGACAGGTTTGGAGTTGTTCAGAGTTGGTGATTCTACCTATATATTCTTTAGGCTTCCGTCATAAATTTTTGGGGCTTTTTAAAAATAAAAAATAATTTTTATTTTTTTTTTTAAAATTGTAAACACTTTAAAACATTCCCTATGGGAAAAGGGCTAAAATGCAAAGAGGTATCTCCGGAGGAAAGAGAAGCACCTGGCTAGCGCCACCTTGTGGAAGTGGCTCCAAGGTGGCGCTAGTGAGATGGTTCTCCTTCCTTGAGAGATACCTCTTTGTATATTGTTTCCCCCTGGAGCATTGGCTAAAAGTCTCCATACAGGACTGGTCCTTTTTAAGGAGAGCCAGTACCTACCTAAAGGAAAAGCTACGGAAATCCATCCTATACATAAGTCACAAGTACTAATACAATAATAAAACACCAATACAGTAAATATAATCATTTATATTGCGCCCACTTATTCTACAGAACTTTACAACAGGAGAATGCAGCAGAACATAGAGAAGCAAGTAGTCCATACCGCAAAACAGCATCTTCTAATGCTTTGCTAAAGTAATGGTTGAGCATTCATGAAACGACTGCGCATTTACCCACTGAGCCCAACGCTGCTATTGGGTCATTGGTAACCATGTAATAGCACCAATTTAAGTGAATTGATATTAGCAGTAAGACATGCGGCCAAGTTGATGACCCCACATCCACGTGAACGCCCTGTAGACGTGCTCTCTGCCCATAGTAACTGACCTGTGGGTAACACTATATAAAGAGTACCCTGCCGTCAGCTGTACACAAGAGCAGGCAGAACCTCTGGAGTGGCGAGGATCCTGTAACTGGGGGCTGTGTGCTGTGCCAACCTCTGCCTGGATACTGAGACAGAGTGGCTGCCGCCTCTGCTCTACCAGCTGCTCACATTACATTACAAGGGTGGCTTTGTCATTAAGCGTCCGCCCAGTGGGCCGCAGCCAAGGCGCACGTGTTCCAGGCCTCAGACAGACTGTTGACCCTACACTGCTTGCCAGCGAGCATTGGGGGGGGGAACACGCTGTTAACCCATGTAACATGCCACGGAGCCGCTGTTCCTGCTAAAGCTGTGTTCTCTAGAATTGAAAGAGTTAAAAATGCCAAACTCCGTAGCAGCTAAAGTCGTTCTTGGGCTTGTCATCCCATTATCCGTGTTGTTTTAACCCTCTCCTTTCCAGAGCTTAGAGGGAACACTGCGAACAGAACCATTGTGCCCGCTAAAGCTGTGCGCTTTGGGATGGAAAGAGTTAAAAGGATGGTGCTGCTGGCGGCTCCACCCTGAATATCTGCTTTCTCAGTCTGCAGGGATTAGGAAACATTAACAGCATAATTTCCAGAGCGCACAGTGCTCATGACCATCTGCTGTTAATAGACAGCACCAGCTTGGTTATACATATTGCCGGGAAGATATTAGTCGGCATCATCCGTAGGCAGAACCTTTCCCTGACGGCAGGGGGCAGCATTTTGGCAAATCTCTAATGATTAATAAATGTGGCAGAAATCGAACCTCAGCTCACTTAGGCACAGATTTGAGGCACGATATTGTGACAAAGTCTCCATTCACTCCTAGCCTTAGGGAACATGCATGTATCTGCAGTAATCATGGGAGGCAGCAGGACACGTCACATTCACGGGCTGCATGCCACTCACCCAGAGTACTGTTTTGTACAGACAGCACATTGGTCATATGGTTCAGTGCCAGTTCACTGCTGGGCAAATACAGTGCCAGGTCTTGTCACATTCACACAAATAAGCAGTGCAATGTGCTGCTAGGGGGCGCTCTGGTGTTTGAAAACCATAAAGATGTTGGCAACTGGATCTGGCAAGCATAAAGGGAAACGTGTCATCAGAAAATTATCTATTAAGTCAAGTGTTTATATTAACTTATTTTTAAAGAACTTATTTTTAATTTTTTCATGTTACTATCTATATTTAAAAAAATCTAAAATCCTGCCTAATAATAGACACTACCTCTTGGTTTGTACAGATTACTTTTAACAGCCATCATATTATCATCACAGGCAGGATTACAATGACAGATATCACCTATAGATAGGTGATATCACAGCTTATCTACTGCCTCCTCACCTCTGAACAAATCACAGAGCATTCCTAGATAAGGGCTCGTTCACCATCACCGTTAGGGGCTTTCCGTTCTCCTGCTCCGTTATAGGAGCAGCGAGAACGGAAAGGACGGATTCGGAACATAACTGAGCCCAACGGAGCCTAAGGGACCCCATAGACTATAATGGGGTCCGTTAGGTTTCCGCTCAGAAGATGATTTTTGAAGTGGGAGACAAAAGTCCTGCGTGCACAACTTTTGTCTCCGCTCCAAAAAATCATCTTCTGAGCGGAAACCTCACGGACCCCCATTATAGTCTATGGGGTCCCTTAGGCTCCGTTGGGCTCAGTTAGTCCCGAATCCGTTGATGTGTCCCGAATCCGGTGATATGAACGAGCCCCTAACTCTCTCATAGGAGTCAGTGAGGTCCCCTCCTGACCATTGTGTCTATGGCTCATGGTGGCTGGTGTAAGCAGTTCTCTAAATGCTGTTAAGAACAGCTCAGATAAGATGGGTCACCCCCATAATCATGTTCAGGAAAAAAGAAGGTATGTATCTGGTTTTGAAGGAGTTGTTTGGCCTACCTGAGGCCATCAATTACAGGGCTTATCCCATGACTAATGTGAAAAATGAAAATCAGACCATCATATAGGACATGACAATCTCTTTCTAACAAAGCTAGAACCAGCCCTGTACCTCACATTGATCCAGAGATCTTTCCCATTCATTGCCTCTGCTAGATTTATATCAAGCTGGCAGCTCAAGGGGAGTGTCTTTTCTGCTGTAAGCAAAAGGGGCGTGTTCAATTTCCTCTCTATCACAGCTCAGGAGGGAGTTGAAGGATGAAACTGAGTATGTGCGACCTTCTCAGTGAGCAGGTCAATGAGCTAAGATAAAAAACAAACAGCAGGTGGCGCTATACAGATACATTTTATGAATAGCTCAGTGGCTATACTCATTTTTTAATTACATGCAATTACAAAGGTATTCAGATCCAGGTGCTGGTTGAAAACTTGGAATATTTTTCATGGGACAACCCATTTAAAAAAAGACCAACCCCTTTAGCTAGCAGAAAAGATTTATAGGGGACACCTTCCTCTTAATTGTATGCAGAGAGTAATGACGTCCCAAGATCTTAACTAGAGATGAACGAATTTTCATATTTGGAAATTCGTTTCCGCTTTATTTAGTGGTAAAAGCAGAATTCTGATTCTGTTACCGCAGACCATAACGCAGTTCTACGACGGAATGCCTTTAGAGACATTCCGTTATTCATTCCGTCAAGACAGAAGTCTATGTCCTGCATAACGGATCCGTCCCATTCCGTTGAGCAGGGGAGTGCTCTCCTGCATTACAGGGACCGGACGGATCCATTGTGAAGCTTATAGCCTTTTATTATGACGGAATGAATAACGAATGTCTCTAAAGGCATTCCGTCATAGAATTGCGTTATGGGCCGTGGGTAACGGAATCCATACCGCAATTCTGCTTTTATCACTAAACAAAGCGAAAACGAATATCTAAAATATGAAATTCGCTTGCAAGACTTCAGATATAACTGACTTCGCCTCATCGGAAGACTGTACATTTAAATGCTGTATGGAGATGGATCTCCGTACAGCATTAATCTGAAGTTTTGAGCGAATCGTCTTCGGATCTAGGATTCAAAGCATTCATGTTGAGGCTGTCATCAGCTTTAAAGGGGTTTTCTGTGAGTTTTTCTACTGATGACCTATTCTGTGGACAGGTCATCAGTATCTGATGGGTGGGGATCTGATCACTTGTTCTCCTGGGAGCTCTGCGGTCTTCTCGCAGTTTACCACACACAGCGCCATACATTGTATAGCGGCTATGCTTGTAATCTCACTCGGCCCATTCACTTCTTTGGGGCTGAGCTGCTCCTAGGCCAGGTAACACATGAACGTGACATCACTGTCCTAGGAAAAGCTGGGAAGAACCTACTGAGAGCACCAGTGCCCTTCTCAAACAACTGATATGCAGGGATCCCGGGTGTCGGACCCCGCACCAATCATATATGATGACCTATCCAGAGGTAAAAAAACTCTTGGAAAACCCCTTTAATATACCGTGAACTCACTAACAGCTTGATGTTACCTCAACCTGAAATCTGCATCCTCTCTAGAGCCCGTGATACTTTCCCCCTTGGATGATACACACCAGGGGCCCCTTGTACTGGCTTTTACTGTCCAGCAAGGTCATGATCACGGTCTGTGCGGTAACGGCTGATGTCATTACTTGAATTAGGGAGCTGCATGGCTTTGAGGAACATTGAGGAACATTGTCCTGGAGGGTACAAGAATCATATAATACTCTGATGACACACACTGGGTACGAAGAGTCACCCCTACTATATAAAGCAGCAGTAACTGGACATGCTGGGATCCCAGCCTGGAATTTCTCTTATGTAACGGATTATATTCCAGTTGAACAGATTCGTCACCTGTGACCTGTCATATGACAGCCTGTGTAGACTCAGTGGCAGCCCTGCTCTGTGACCCTGTATGACAGCAGAGGCGGTTATGCCGCCTCTAATCACAGCCCCTTGACTAAGTGGTGGTTCTGAAACTTCATGGACAGGAATGCTGTTGACTTCTATACTGCACCTAGTTGATGTTTAGGTATTAAACCCAGAATCTCTGTGCTAAATAATAAATCTAGTCTCATGGTCGGTCCAGGTCCTTGTGTCTAGCATTGCACACAGTAAAGTTATATATATCAGGAGGCACCATGAACACTTAAGTCTAAGTCCTGTCAGAGGTCAGGATATTTTGGGGGTTCCTGGAAGCTGAGATGTCTGAACAAGGCGGCTTATTCAGATACTTCTCAATGTTAATGTAGACTCCCTCTCACTCGACAAACATTGTGGTCTTCTAGCCATCACAGGAACACAGGGAACATTTACAGCCATGATACAAAAGTCATTCACACTGTAACCATGCCACATAGCCGGAGGAAGGACTAGTGAGTACTGCAAATGTAGGGGAGGGGGGGCCACAATCTGATTGTGAAGCCCTCTTGTACTCTCCAAGTGACCCTATTTTGGCGTTTTCTACTTTTGCCTGGACGCTAAGGCTGGCACCCACAAACAGTGGCTTGTTATTAAGCATCATTGGGGGCTAAGAAAAAAGGCAAGGAGAAAAATTGTACATAAAATTGCATAATATGCGACTGTAAATGTTATTGGTCTTCTGTGTCAATGGATCACCAGGATTTTAACATTGATGGCCATCATAATGGCAAGGGTCTGACACTAGAGTTGAGCGAACGTGCTCGTAACGAGCACTGTAGCGCTCGGCTCCCCTGCGCTGGAATGCCCGCAGGCATCTGGATCCGTCCTCACCTGACTGTAAGTCAATGGGGATGGATCCGTTTGGTATGACACACGAGTGTGAGTGTGATACCAAACAGATCCGCCCCATTGCCTTACAGGCAGGTGAGGACGGATCCGAATGCCTGCGCAGCGGAGCGCAGGGGATCCGAGCGCTACAGTGCTCGTTACGAGCACGTTCGCTCAACTCTATCTGACACCCTAAATCCTGCTGATCAGCTCTTTCAGAGTAGTTCTGGCACTGGAAATAATCCCTAGAACTAGCCACAGACTCTACAGGGACCCTTCCAGTGTCGAAGCCCAGGGGGCCACCTAATGATCTGACCATCCCCTCCAGACTCCTGAATTTATCTTTATTGCCATCCTAAGGCAACTGGAGAAGGACAGAACGTGGCAGCTGGAAGCTGCTCACTACAGCGGGGTAGTTTTTGGGGCAGTATTTTGTGATGGCACTGTGGTGTTTGGCTCTGCTGGGGTGGTACAATGTGCACAATACATTATTGCTGGCCCTGCCTATGGGTGTTAACCCTGCCTTCTGTCAATTTGGACCCCACTACAAAATAGGTCCTATAACTGCAGCACTGCTCCCATTCACTTCAATGAGAGCAAAGATGCAAAACAGACAAGAATAGGACATGTTCTATCCTTTGCTGCACAGATGCAGACAGCACACGGATGACCTCTGTGTACTGTCCACATTTTTTGCGACCCTCATAGAAATGAATGAGTCAGCATTCAAGCCTCAAAAAGTGTGGATCAGATGTGGACCCGAAAAAAGAACGGTCATGTGCATGAGGCCTTATAAGAACATATCCCTTCAGCTCCCTGCTGTGAAGATTCAGGGCAAATTATCTGGACTATTATCTCCATGCTCAGATTTCAGGTCCACCTTTCATAAAAGTCACGTGTAATAAAAAGACATTAAAAAAAAAAACGTTTTCACGCTGTGAAATCTGAGAGCGGAAGTTTCCTGTCACAAAAGCTGAAGAATGATTATAGGAACAAAAGTCGTTTTCATTATGGCCTCATAAAAGGTGTCAGGTACATAATACAATCTCCTCCTGGCAAACGGGGACGTAAATGTGTCAAATATAAATACTGAGTGTAATGGCAAATATTACTGCCCCAATCTACCCTCATAAATAAGTCCTCCATATCCTTTATAGGAAGCGGCATTATCTGTGCAAATATTACCTACGGTTATTTACATTACGCAGGAAGACCATATTGGGCCATATTCACATTAGGTTGATGGGGCTCAGTCGCACTAGTCACAGGAATCTGTCACCTCCGAAACACTTTCCAAACTAGAATAAGTGATGTATAGTGTAAGTGACGCCAAATCCGGTTATGTCATTTTTATCTTCATATTCACCTCTGCTAGAATCATAAGCTAAAGGCTAACTCCACTGCAGCAACTACAGTATATATATATATATATATATATATATATATATATAGTTTAAAGGGGATATCCTGCAAATAGTAATATTTATTCATTACTTGCATAGTATGGTGGCCACCTGGTGTTCAAAGTGTATAGCAATATGCATGTCCGTCAGTGGACACACATGCTCAATCGCTCTAAGCCCAGTATAGTGATCCTTTGTTCACCAAATTAAATTTCAGCTCTGCTTGTCAAGGAAAAAGCAGAGCCTCTGTAGTACCACGGCAGTATAGCTGACACGACTTCCTATTCCTAGTGTGTTAGGAGTGTAAAGAAGAAGAGGCAGCTGCCAGATGGGGAAGGAGACTGATTCTGTCCAGAGCCCACACCTAGCCACACAAATTAGCAACAACACCACTGGACACATGGAAGCAACAGCGGTAAAACAGCTATTAACAGCCTATAAAGGGGTTGTCTGGGAATAAATAACTTTTAATGGATGCTGCAGCCTGCCTCCGCTATGGAAAGAATCATACTTATGCTCCATTCACACGTCCTGTTTTTCTTTCCTGATTCGATCCTGATCCTGATCTGGATCCATTCATTTCAATGTTTCCTGAAAAAATCAGGATTGAATCAGGAAAGAAAACAGGACGTGTGAATGGAGCCTTACACGCCCCTGAAGAAGCAGTGCTGAAACCTAGGTTGGGCCAAGATATTTGATGTGCTTGGAGTTTACCCACTTTTGTGAGTATAATAAATCTGTTGGCGTTATATTAATGTCTGTGGTGCTTCACTATTTTGCCCCACAGTTTCTGACTAACTACAGAAAGTGAGGAGGCACAAAAAGTTTGTATGATATACTGCAAAAGACACAACACACAGTGATTGACTACACGAGAAGAGAAAAAGGATTATCTACAGGCTCTACCTGATTCTGTCTGTTTGTGGACAATGAAAGAGCAGCGTGGTCTTGTCATCTTTATATTTTGCTTGGTGTGAATTTGACCCACTCAAAGTAGGAGACGCAACTTGAGACACTTATATTTATTTTTTTTAGGAAAATTATATAGCAATTCTCTCTTTTTGCACTTTTGTTTACATAGGGTGATGCTCTTTTTCATGCTGCGTAAAAGATGTGATCACTTGACAAACGAGTAGACCCTCATTTGTCAGATGATAAGTGGCATGTTTAGACAGGGTGATGATAGGGCGTCCGAATGTTCATGCCAGATTATTGGCTTATGTAAAAGGCCCTTTACTGTCAGCATGACCACTATTTTAGTACGTAAGAGGGAGAGGACTCCACTGCAAAAATCAAATGTGGGCCTATCATTATGGACCAGCGAGAGTTGCCACTTGGGTCAGAAGGGCCTCATTTATGTTCCCCATTCTGTGCCATTTTCCATGACCCTGGGTCTATTCCACACACCCATGTTTGCTAACAGTCAGGGGCGGTCTTGGGCACCACGCATCCTATGCATTTGCGTAGGGCCCCCGACGTCCAAGGGGGCCCCCATGATGAGCAAGCATGCTCGGCCGAGCATGCTCAGGTGGAATTTGCGTGCGCTTTTTCAAATCTGCACGCTAATTCATACGCATATTTTAGCATGTACACTAATGTGTACGCATTTTATAAATTAGTTATAAATTACGCTAGTCCCAGCACGTGTCCCAGCCCAGCCAATAGAGAGCTGGGAGTCTAGGACACGCCATAGGCTGTGGGCAACCTTCACACCCCCCCTCCAGTGAGTGATGGTCAGCAGCACGTGCCCCAGCTCAGCCAATGAAGAGCTGGGACGTGCTGCTGACGTAATTTTAGTAAAAAAGCGCGAGGAGGGCATCCTCCATGTTAGTCTAGTGCAGACCAGGTAGTTAGGAGCTAGGGAGCTGTGCTGCTGCTGTGTGTGAATCTGATTTTAATATTATATAGCACAGCACTGTAGTAGAGAGAGTCAGGAGCCAGGAGGACTGGGAGTAGTATTGCTGCTGTAGGCTGCAGCTGCAGCTGCTGGATCATCAGTGACAAAGACAGCCAGCTCAGGGTAGTTGACCTGACTGTAATATATAGTGAATAGTGATAGAGAAGGGACAGAGAGAAATAAAACAGGAGAAATAGAGGCAAACAGGAGAATCATATATGACAAGTGTGTGAAAAACAGGAGAGTCAGATACCACAAGTGTGTGAAAAACAGATAGGAGAATCATATACGACAAGTGTGTGAAAAACACAGATATAAGACAAGTGTGTTTAAAACAGTGATATAAGACAAGTGTGTGAAAAACAAGAGAGTGATATACGATAAGTGTGGAAAAAACACATTCTTTCATTGTTTAACAGTGAGTTAATTGTTAATTGTTTGACAGTATTTTATTGTTAAAAAAGTCTTTGATGTGTGGGGGGCGTGTCATTGGGGGGCGTGTAATCAGAGGGCGTGTCATCAGGGGCGTGACTCTTCATGGGGGGATGGGGGGCCCGGACATAACTTCGCTTAGGGCCCCAGAAATGCCAAGACCGCCCCTGCTAACAGTGCATTGCCTCTGAAGAGGGGGGATCTGCACAGCTTCTCACCACCCCACAGCAGAGAAGATAGGACTATGCCAGGTTGTTGTCAATGGCCATAGGCTGCCTCCATGGCATGTTCACCCCTTTAAACAGACAGGTCCCTCCTGGCATGAAGACTGTCCAAGGAGACAAAGTGATCAGATAAGAACTCAGTGGTTAGAACTGGTGCCTTGCTGCACAGTCCTGGGTTCGAATCCCACCAAGGACAACATCGGCATGGAGCTTGTATGTTCTCCCCGCGTTTGCGTGGGTTTCCTCCGGGTACTCCGATTTCCTCCCACACTTCAAAGACTCACTGATAGATTGTGGAACTTAGATTGTGAGACCGATTGGGCACAGCTTGATGCTAATGTTTTTAAAGCTCTGCCGTTATATAAAAGTGCTATATAAGTGCATAAAATAAATAAATGTTTTATGTCGTGCACAGAGTGGGACGCTTAGTGAAGCCACTGTACCGCTATTAGAAATAGGCTTTTATTCAGACAGCACGTCGACAAGGACTGCTACATGAGCAGCATTGATACCACTTGGCCTCCTCGTTCAGGACGTGGATTATGATTTTTATGTATGGAATGTTCCTTTCACTGCCTGTCCCTGTCATGTTGTGCTGTTGCTAGGGAGGAGTCTGCTGAAATATCCCCCTGCGTGATGTAAAATATTCTTACAAGTCTGAAACACCATCTCGACAGATCTGAGTCATTCCCTCGCACTACTACAGAAGGTGAGAAGTGACAATCATGATGGCGTGTGGGAAGCACAGGAAGCAGCAGCATTCTACTGGCCATATACAGCCACTACAAGCTGTGTAATAGGGGAACACGTCATCATCACGGCTAAGAAAAAGAAACGACTTCTGCTGCACAAAGTCTGCCCTGAATGAGGCTGTTGTGAAATATAAGGAGGAGGGGGGAAGCATGATAATGCAAGATGTGCGTAGACTGATAACGTCACATATCCTAACAGAATGGAAGTTACAATGACTCTGGATCTGTGAACAGTGGCATACCTTCAACGGCAGCAGACCAGGCAACTTCTATAGGGCCCAAGGTGAGGTGGGGGGGGGGGTGGACTGCTCCTCCTCTTTCACTTCCCAATGTAAAAACTCTGCATTTTCCAGCAGTCACCACTAGGAGGAGCTCAGTCCAATCAGATGATTACAGCAACTGAACAAATTCCTAGGCAATGAGCTCCCCTTAGTGGTGGCTTCAGGCACAGAGCTTTGTAAAAGACAGGAAGCAGATTTATCAGTGTGTTTATGACAGGTGTCTGGCATGAATGCATTGAGAAATAAACAGGTCAGAATGAGTGCCATATTTATCCTCCTGATTTAGGAGAACTCAGGGCCAGGTGTGATCACATTTTCATTGCCTGTCCCTGTCAATCAAAGTGGAGAGGGTGCAGCAGTTACAGAGAGAGCGGAGCCTCTTGGTGTAACAGCAATGCCCCCATTGCTCTTAGAGGCTCATTTGCATATATTAAAACATAATTTTTATCAGCAATGCGGGCACATATGAACATGGCACCAGCACAGATGTCTTCAGCTGCCAAGCATACAGGTCAGCCAGTTTCATAGGTACAAGTCTGCTGACAGGCGCCTTTTAAGCCTACCATACACATGCAAGAATAATTGGCCATAGTGCGGACAACCAGTTGTCTGTGGGATCATTCATAGGAACAAATGAGCCCACCAGAAAAGCTATTTCAAATCTCAAAGATCCAGAGGAATTTGAGAATATAAATTTATGACACTCTTTGACACATCGAACACAGGACAGAATTTGTCGAAAGGATTTACGGCATATTACAAGATCTGAAGAATCTGCTCCAGAGAGAGCGATCTCTGAGATAACATTAATTTACAGAGAATAAATCTTTCACACCACTTATTGCCCTTTCTTAAAGGGAACCTGTCACCATGAAATGCAGTGTAATCTGCAGGCAGCATGCTATAGAGCAGGAGGAGCTGAGCAGACTGATGTATAGTTTTGTGGGAAGAGATTCAGTGATATTAATATATGTATAATTTATACATATAAATCTGTTCTTTTTCTGATTTCAGTTCTACATAGGGAGGTGTTATCAGTGACGGATAGCATTCCTACATGATAGTGGTATGGCACTGTATTACACTGTCCGACCTTCGGGCAGTGCGAGCGCTGATGGATGATACATCAATTGGCGCCCATTTGCAGCCGCCTGATTACCCAGGTTAATGCAAACAACACGGCAGGAACGATTTATACCGCAGCAATTCCTCCCTCGTTCAGTTCTATTCATTAGCATGTTCCTGATCACACAGTGAGATGTGCTACTGATAATCCAGCCTCCTTCATCCTATTAAACAGTTTTCCTTGTTTATCGGCTGGTCAATTATACGAGCCAATTATCGAGAATGAACGTTCCTATGAAAGCTTGTTCCTGATAATTGGTCTGAAATCGTGTGGTCTAATAGGGCCTTAAAGGAGTTGTCTGTTTTTTTTTTATATTGATGACCTTTCCTCAGGATGGGGGCTGACGACTACCGGCACTGCCACTGATCAGCTATTTGAAGAGAAAGCAGTGCTCATACGAGCGCTGCCTTGCCTTCATTGTTTACCTGCTTGTTGTCGCAACTGCAGTGTTGAGCAGGTGTAATTACAGCTCATCTGTCCCCATACACTTAAATGGGATGACTCCATCCTATTTATTTGAATAGGAAGGAGCCGTCCCATTAAAGTAAATGGGACGGAGTAGTTATAATTACACCTGCTTAAAGGGGTTCTCCAAGTTAAATTTATTGATGACCTATCCTCAGGAAAGGTCATCAATATCAGATCGGTGGGGGTCCGACACCCGGCACCACCAATAAGTTGTTTGAAGAGGAGGCGCGCGCCTTACCAGCGCTACCTCCTCTTCATTGTTTACACGCTAGCCGTAACATGGGTAGAGGTGAGTATGTGTAATTGCACCTAACCGCCCCATTCATTTCAATGGGAAAGCTCGTTCCCATAGAAGTCTATGGGAGCGATCCTTCCCATTGAAATGAATAGGACAGCTACTACACCTACTTACCGCTACCCATGTTACGGCATGTCGGACCCCCGCCGATCTGATATTGATGACCTATCCTGAGGATAGGTCATCAATAAATTTAACTTGGAGTACCCCTTTAATGCTGCAATGTCCACAGTGAGCAGGTAAACAGTTAAGAGAAGGCAGCGCTCATATGAGCGCTGCTTTCTCTTCAAACAGCTGATCGGCGGAGGTGCCGTAAATTGGTCCCCCGCCGATATGATATTGATGACCCATCCTTCGTAAAGGATTGTCGGCTAAAATGGTGCTGGACAGATGAATATTTTCCTATACATGCTGTCACTTGTAGTTTTACAAGCAGCCTGCACACCATCACCATATGCTGGACTGCTGAAGACCTGGAGAAGCAAATCAGCAGTGGGTGAGCTGTTTCAACTTGTCTATGTCATTTACATGTGGCAGAATGATTGTCAATACGATTGTTCGTCCTAATACAGTTTGCATATTGTTGGAACGTTTACACAGGAAGATGTGCTCCAAACAAACAAGGTCATTTATCGGTTTACTGTGGACATATTTACATGGGCAATGAATGGGAACAAGCCTTCCCCCAGCTGATCATTAGCACATGTAAAATGGCTCTAAGTAATTTGACAAAATTTCTATAATTGGGGAATCAAGACTGATAACCATTGTCCATTACTCAGCTTTAAACGGATCCATATGCTTTTATTCCTGATTTCATGTGCAGTTTTTGTCACCTCCACTAGGGGCAGTGAAGATACACAAATTTCCCCTCTTGTGAGAGTAGAATAAAGTCCAGACAAGTTTCCAACCTGCTCCCGTACCTCCCCACTTTTTTGGACGAGTAAACAGGGACATATGATTCATTCTGTAAAAGTCATTTTTTCCTGCATATTTGTACACTTTAATAGTTTCCTTTTACACAATAGCGCCAAAATTATCTGAATATAAACATTTCTAAAATCCAAATGGCATCAAATAATAAAATAATGTACAAGGCAGGCTCTAATATACAGATAGGAAGCAAAAAAGCACTTTCTGGATCAATATGGTAAACGTAGTAATGCAAATCTATACCTCAGACCAAAAAGAGAGACTTTTAAGGAGGGACTTGGGTCAAAAGTAGAGAATGTCCTTCCAAAAGATGGACTATTTGAGAGGTCTATTGTATTGAAATCACACCACAACAGTTGTCAATTTGGAGATCAACACCAAATATACAAAACACAAAGCCATAGAAGAATGAACATGAACTAGGGGAGAATGCCTCCTAGAATATACCGCATAGTGTGCTTTCATATGAAATTAGAGAAACACCATATTGTGGACCCATAATACAGCAGTGTGCATGGGCCCTAGGCCATTCCGTCTCTTTTGAAATCAACCTGGTCTGCAAAGGACGTTATGAAAAATCTGTAGCCCCAACTGGTATATGCAATGCACTGCTGCCCTCCTAGGTAACAGGTGTTTGGGACCCCCTTAAGCAACAGTCAATAATGGATTGCAAATTGAGCATGCCTTATGGCATTACCGCTGCTGAATGACTGGCACCAACAGGTGCAAGGTCCTGGCTTTTGCTAATGGGTTTTCACAATTCATCTGAGAATATACATATGGACGCTCATTGGATTGAGGTTAAATTCACATATAGCTTTTTCCAGTGAGAGTCATCTCAGGTCACATGACTGACCACATGGTGAAGATAGACTTCTGTCTGTTTCCAAGAACAACCAAGTAGAATGGAGAAATACGAATGTAGAAATCGCCATGAAAAAAAAAGGCAGATTTAGTTATTGAAAGTAGAACTAGACATAAGTGTCACTTTCATCAGTCACATGGGCTAGGCGCAGCTCAGTCACATTCAAGAGAATAGGGCTGAACTGTAATACTAAGCACAATCCGCCATCCAATGGACGTTGCTGTGCTTAATACGCTGCAAGAGAAGACTACTACACTGGAGCACCAGTGGGGGTGCTGGGTGTTGGACCCTCAACTGATCTGATACTGATGAGCTATCCTGAGGATAGGTCATTAATACTAAACTCCTGAAAAACCCCTTTCAATCCCATTTCAGTATGCTTGCTGTATTTTCATGGTTGAAATCTGTGTGATAACAATCGATGACCTCTGGATATATGGCATGAAGTTGAAAGTCCACTATTGTGTTTCAGTGGCACATTCAAATGTCCAATACCCATACCTAAAAATGTATGGATAAAGTGACAAATGGGCATTACCATTCCATGCCTACACACCAGCACTGATTGGACGATTGAAAGAAGCTACTGAATGGTTATTTTTTTTTAATGAGAATAAAATTTACTAAACAGACATATCACGAGAGGTGAAAGGTCCTCTTATAATTCACACTATTGTTCCCTGTTCTCTCTGAAACAAGAAGCTTAAGGCAGGTTTACATGGGCCGAGCTAAAGTCGACTGTCGGGAAGGAGGCGTTCCTTCCCAACAGTCAGCTGCTCATTCAGTGGAGGAGACATTTACATGCTGCGATCTCCTCCACAGTAGGAGGATGAGTGGTCGCTATTGCAATCACTCGTCCCCATACAGAATCAATGTTTCTGGGCGGCAGATCTGCTGCCAAGGAATAATGATATATGTGCCTGCACGAACAACAGGATCACCTGATGAACGAGCATTTTACTTGATCATCAGGTGATTAGAGGCACATTTAGATGGGCACATCGTCAGGAACGAGCATTCGCAGGAATGTTCATTCCTGAAAATCTACCCGAATCGAGGGCCTTGTAAATCCACCTTTACATTCTTGAAGGGGTTTTCTCACTTCAGCAAATGTCATTTATCATGTAGAGAAAGTTAATACAAAGCACTTACTATTGTATTGTGATTGTTCATGTTGCTTCCTTTGCTGGCTGGCTTCATTTTTCCATCTCATTATACACTGCTCGTTTCCATGGTTATGACCACCCTGCCATCCATCAGGTCGTGCTTGCACACTATAGGAAAAAGCACTGGCCTCTCTGATGGCTGGGACCGTGGGATTGCGCATAGGGCGACACTTTTTCCTATAGTGTGCAAGCACGACCACCGCTGCTGGATTGCTGGGTGGTCGTAACCATGGAAACGAGCAGTGTATAATGTGATGGAAAGATGAATCCACCCAGAAAAGGAAGCAATATTGACAATAACAATACAATAGTAAGTGGTTTTCTCTACATGATACATGACATTTTCTTAAGTAAGAAAATTAAACATTAACTCTATATGAGAATTTTCTTGACAGCTCTCTTCTTCCTGCGCCGATCAACATGGTCACGGCTCCGCTGAGCTCACTGTCTCTTGTTGCCTTTGGCTGTAAGCTATAAAGTCTTTGGTTTGGAGCCAGTGTATTAGCGGCACAGTCTCGCACACACATAGAATGCACTCTATATGATGCACGCCTTTACAAGTCGTGAAAATAACAAGACAGAACTCCGTGGAGACTTAGCGTCCCAGAATAAGGATCCGTCTGCTTGAGTTTCAAATCCTGACACGTGACGAAGGCTCAGGGGGATCGATACACAAGCGTAGATAACCCGGCTCAGCTAGTGCTCAAAGTTTACACAGCAAGACTCTGGAGTATGGCAATAGATTGCATAGGCAGGTGGTTTAGATTGTAAGCTCTGTTGGACAGGCTTGTTTTTTTTTAGTAGATGTTTTGGTCAGTATTGGCACATGCTATTTTGCTCCACAATGTCTGCTGCTCACGGTGGTCTTAAAGGGCTGCAGAATATGTCGGTGCTATATAAATAACGGATGATATTATACTTACACAGGGCTCTACGCAGCGGTCCCACTTCACCTTAGGATCAGGGTATGTGCTGTGCGTCCTCCTCGCATTCCTCTCCCTGAGCTATTTCTGTTCCAGCCAGCTAGTGCAGTTAAACTAGGGACATAGTACTGGTAGAGGGGTAGGGGGGTCAGCTGTCTTTTCTCCAAAACTCAATCAAACTTCTTGCTACAATTCAACCAGTTTCCCCCTGCCTTTTTATCATGATGTAAAAACCACACAAAACGGTACAAAATTGTGCTGTGTTTTCAAAGGCTTTTGTATATAGGAGATGAAAGCTGAGCTCCCCCCCCTAATTTCCATGATGATGGTATGATCCGACCTGAATGAATAGCATTGTCCTGGTATGCAGGCTGCGCTGTGCTGGTGTCAGCCCTGTCTGTTTGCTCCTTCAGTACGGCAGCACCATTTCTGATAGCTTGGAGGAGGAGCGGGAGAAGGTTCAGCTCACACCACATGGGGCATATGTCTGACGTTTATCGAGAAGACTGTCTTATACTGAGGAGCCACATGAAGATCCTGGGCTCCAGTGCAAAATCTGTAGCACAGCCCCCACCTACCATGTGTTTTCTATAATACTGGTGTATTCTTATGTTGCAGAGAGGTCTTTGGGCCTCCTCCAGCTCCTGGGCCCAGTAGTAGCTGCTACATCTGAACCTTCTGTAGCTGCGCCCCTGGTCCCATGGGATTCTGAGTGGGAAACGTTTCGTAAAAGAGTGTCCAGATTTATGTCTGTGAAAATAAAACACATACAGTGCCTTGAGAAAGTATTCGCCCCCCTGGAACTTTTCAACCTTTTGCCACATTTCAGGCTTCAAACAAAAAGATATAACATTTTAAATTTTTAGTGAAGAATCAACAACAAGTGGGTCACAATTGTGAAGTGGAACGAAATTTATTGGATCATTTAAACTTTGTTTGTAAATAATAAAACTGAAAAGTGGGGCGTTCACAATTATTCGGCCCCCTTGCATTAATACTTTGTTGCGCCACCTTTTGCTGCGATTACAGCTGCAAGTCGCTTGGGGTATGTCTCTATCAGTTTTGCACATCTACAGACTGAAATTCTTGCCCATTCTTCCTTGCACACAGCTCGAGCTCTTTGAGGTTGGATGGAGAGCGTTTGTGAACAGCAGTTTTTAGCTCTTTCCACATATTCTCAATTGGATTCAGGTCTGGACTTTGACTTGGCCATTCTAAGACCTGGATACCTTTATTTTTGAACCATTCCATTGTAGATTTTGCTTTATGTTTGGGATCATTGTCTTGTTGGAAGATAAATCTCTGTCCTAGTCTCAGGTCTTTTGCAGACTCCAACAGGTTTCCATCCAGAATGGTCCTGTATTTGACTCCATCCATCTTCCCTTCAATTTTAACCATCTTCCCTGTCCCTGCTGATGAAAAGCAGGCCCAAACCATGATGCTGCCACCACCATGTTTGACAGTGGGGATGGTGTGTTCAGGGTGATGAGCTGTGTTGCTTTTACGCCAAACATATCGTTTTGCATTGTTTCCAAAAAGTTGGATTTTGGTTTCATCTGACCAGAGCACCTTCTTCCACATGTTTGGTGTGTCTCCCAGGTGGCAAACTGTAAACAAGACTTTTTATGGATATCTTTGAGAAATGGCTTTCTTCTTGCCACTCTTCCATAAAGGCCAGATTTGTGAAGTGTTCGACTGATTGTTGTCCTATAGAAAGACTCTCCGACCTCAGCTGTAGATCTCTGCAGTTCATCCACAGTGATCATGGGCCTCTTGGCTGCATCTCAGTCTTCTCCTTGTTTGAGATGAAAGTTTAGAGGGACGGCCGGGTCTTGGTAGATTTGCAGTGGTCTGATACTCCTTCCATTTCAATATGATCGCTTGCACAGTGCTCCTTGGGATGTTTAAAGCTTGGGAAATCTTTTGGTATCCAAATCCGGCTTTAAACTTCTCCACAACAGTATCACGGACCTGCCTGGTGTGTTCCTTGGTCTTCATGATGCAGAACCCTGAGACTATCACAGAGCAGGTACATTTATACGGAGACTTGATTACACACAGGTGGATTCTATTTATCTTCATCAGTCATTTAGGACAACATTGGATCATTCAGAGATCCTCAATAAACTTCTGGAGTGAGTTTTCTGAACTGAAAGTAAATGGGCCGAATAATTTTGCACGCCCAACTTCAGTTTTATTATTACAAAAAAAGTTTAAATGATCCAATAAATTTCGTTCCACTTCTGATTCTTCACCAAAAATTTAAAATGTTATATCTTTTTGTTTGAAGCCTGAAATGTGGCAAAAAGTTGACAAGTTCCAGGGGACCGAATACTTTTGCAAGGCACTGTAGATGACAGTACGCTGTGGTATGCTGGGGCAATATTATCAGCGTAAATACACTGAACAAACTGATGAAGACTGGCTCATTCGTAGGAGACAAACTGGACACTCTGGAGGTCATGACAGAAAAGTGGACACTTAAAGGGGTTGTCTGGGTTCAGATGGAGGCTTCCGCCTAGCAGTATTCCCAGTGACGTCTCCGGCATTAATGGGTGGTCTATAGTGCTGCCCTAGGCTGTTTAACAGGCTGGGGCAGGGCTAATGACCGCCCATTAGTGCTAGTGACGTCACCGGGCTCACTGCTAGGCGGAAGCCTCCACCTAGCATACTGTGAGAAAGCCCAGTATGTCAACGGTAGTGAAGAAAAAAGCCCTTGCCCTGCGCAATGCAGAGCAGGGCAACGGAGAGCATTGGAGCAAGAAAAGCTCCAATGCTCCACTCCTTCATGCTGAATGAGTCAAGAAGGGGTTATGTCTGGCTTCACCCCGGACAATTCCTTTAAAGAGGACCTGTCACCTCTCCTGACATGTCTGTTTAATAGCTACTTGCATTCCGCATGTAACAACAGTTCTGGAGCATCTGTTTTTATGACACTATGTTGTGCCATTCTTTTATTATTTCTACTAGAAGTTATTAATGAATTGCCAGCAGTCTGCAATAAGGGTACAGAGAGGTGTTAAAAGGGTTGTCCCATCTCAGACATTGGGGGCATATCGCTAGGGGATGCCCCCAATGTCTGATAGGTGCAGGTCATACCTCTGGGACCTGCACCTATACTTAGATCGGAGCTGACAAAGTCACTGAGGGCGCACCGCACATGCGCGGCAGCTCTCCATTCATTCCTATAGGAGTGCGAAAAATAGCTCAAGTGATCTCCTTCACTGCATCAGTCCCTCATCTTCATACAGAATCATGGTTTCTGAGCAGCAGATCGCTGTTTGGACTGCACAATCTGCTGCCCGGAAGCTATGATCGGTGGTGCCCGCATGAATGACAAGATCACCGAATGACATGGGGCGATCGGCGGCACATTTACATGGCCCGACAATTGTCGGGCCATGTAATTGCACCTTTAGGTTCATCATCCTGTAGAGTAGGGGAATCCAAGACTGGCATAAAATGTTGGTCTTTGATAAATGACTGGCACTCACTCTTGGCACACTTTTGGGCCTTTGACCTAGCCATATGGTAACCAGTCCTCAATATGCGCTGAATTGTCTCTGAGCTGCTACAATACTCTACAGTACAGTTTCTGGCTCCTATAACTCAGCAGTCTCTCTCACAAACTCATCAACTTTCTTTCTCTATGGCTCCCTTTCTCTCAAGTGACTCCTCCAAGGTCTTACCTTCATGGATCTTAACAGTAACTTGCACTGCCCAAAACAGCAGAGGTATCATTCATGCATTTTTTTACACATTAAATAAATGTGTTTCACCTTTATATAAACCTGTGCGGCCAATTACATCATGGCTAAACAGTGACAAATCATGGCGAGACTACATGTAGCTTTAAAATGCCATTTAAGATGCCGTTATCAACCGCAATGTCTGACTGTATACTAAGGCCCTGACCTCCACGTTTTCTAAAAGCAGGTCTCTCCACTCGATGGCTGCCAAACACATGGTTTTATGAATGCACCTCAGCTCCACCAACAAAGACTTCAATGCAATAACATAAACTGTGACGTCAGAGCACAGCACCAATCCAACACCCCCTGCTGCCTGACTCCTGCACCTTCTGCAGAATGCCATCAAGGAACTTCATTCTTGGCGTCATTGATTTAAACATGAGATGGTGACACCAGCACGTGCCATGATTCGCCATCTCTTACCCAGTTTGCAAGGGGTGTTCAGATTCTGTAGGGTGCAATACAAATGTATAGTAGAACATATATAACATGGCAGTGAACCACTGTATAAGAAAGCACAGCCTACTGAGATTTACGAAGGTATTATTCCCCAGGGAGAATACATTGTCTCACAGAGGTACCATGTAGAGGTACATGGAGCTTCAACTGGGCCCTACAATGACCCATATACATCTCAGGTGTGCAACATGCACAGACCTCCACCTATTATCATTAAGCAAAGCATTTTTGTACTTGTAGTTCAACAACAGTTGGAGAACCACCAATTGCCAGTGATTACCGTAAGTAATGGTCTAAGACCATTTTCTCTCCAATTGTTGGGAAAATCTTGGCATGGCCCCGGCAGATTCCTCACCTGGTTGATCTCTGCATCTGGCTTTCTGCAGCAAGTGTATGTTGCTGTATAAATAAAGGTGCAGACATGCCACTTCCTCGGTGTCTGAAGCCAGGCTGACTTCATAATGAGCATGATGTGAAATACTGTGCACACACCGCACTCAGGAGTCTCCAGCCGCTCAAACATCCTGTTACAGATCTGCATGATGGGTGTGACCTGTGCAGGGAGTCAAGGAAATAGTGCAAGGTGCAAGACACTAATAGCTGCACACTTCCATACAGATCATTGCGCCATGAAAGGCTGGGGCTACCTGGAGACATTAGGTGCAACACACGTCATAAGTCCAAAGATCCTAGTGTGAAGCTCTATTAGCAATCACAAATAATATAAGTAGTTGGGGTCACTTTGTGATCTGTAGGTTGCTGTAATAGTGACAAGAAAGTCACAAGAAATTCAGCTGGGTTTCTGTAGGTGACTGTTGTGCATGTGAACCCATTGGGGGCAGGCTCGGACTGGCCCACAGGGGTACAGAGGAGTCCTCCGGTGGGTCCCTAAGCAAGGGGGCCCCTTGTCATCTACCCCCTGCACAAGTGGCACATAACACAATAGACTTACTGCACTACATATAGATAGACAGTGTACAGCACCTTAAGAAACTATCCAGTTTATTATCATGTGGTTGAGAGGCAGGACAGCCAGTGTCTTCCTTTCTCAGGGACCTACCTTCTCAAAGTTGCTGCAGGGACCCCCATAATAAATCATCTTGTAGCATCTTGCTGCTGTCTGCTGTGTGAGCAGGTAATATTTAGATGTATCCATATGGTGGGCCTCCAAAATATATTTTACTGGTGGGCCCTAGACAGCCCAGTCCAACATTGATTGG
Organism: Rhinella marina; assembly: GCA_900303285.1. Classification (NCBI taxonomy): domain Eukaryota; kingdom Metazoa; phylum Chordata; class Amphibia; order Anura; family Bufonidae; genus Rhinella; species Rhinella marina. The sequence goes on along the minus strand of ONZH01006415.1, from coordinate 293,728 downwards.
GGATCATTTATTATGACAGGGGCTGGAGTAGTTTACAATCTAGGGGCCATGTCATGAATTAAGAGCATCACCCGGCAGCACAGAGGTTAGCAAAGACCAGCGTAAAATGCCGGTCTTTGATAAATGACCCCCATTCACTTACATCAGTTGTGATTGCTTGTGTTGTAGGCAACACTACTACACTGTGATCTTGCCCCAGCCTAAACATGCCAAATGATCAGTCGTCAAACGCTGTTTTATTGTTGATCACATCTTTTATGCTATATACACTCTGCAACAATACCAAGAAGTGGCAGGTGTTGCTAAGATCAAATTTTTAAGCACCTAGCTCCTTGAGAGGGACATAAAAGCCTGATTGAAAGCAAAGATTTTTAGTTAAAATGAGACCTTACAAATCATATGGGATCTGTGTTGATTGTGTGAGGTCTCCTGTTCGTTTATTTGCCAGTTATTGCCACTTCCAGGGACAGAATCCTTGAACTAAGAGACCTTGGTCACTCCTGTAGGATCGCTATGCTCCTAGACTGTTTCACGTTGCGGGTTCCAGTGGTTGGGAGAACAATGATGAACTAGAATGAAAGCAAGAAGCAAACCTCTGCATGGACAGGTCATCTGATTAGAAGAATGGGGCATACTGATCCATTTTATATTGCCAGTGAAATTGGACACATCCAAAGCCTAGGGTGGCAAACAGTGTCTACAAAAATGATCAGATGGTGTTTGCATGACATTTTCTACGCGCCAGATGTTCAGCTACAGGTGTTCCATTGACCTCATGTCACCAGTTTCAAAGATAATCATGGTGCACAGCAAGATGGCAATAGAGGTCTCTTCACTTCAGCCATGAGTCCTGCTTTTGACTCTGATACAATGTTAACCTGAGATTGGTCTAGAGACCATGAGGGCAGTGTCATGAAGAGGCCTTCAGAAGCGAATGTCACACTACTCAGGGGATTACGGAGTGGGATGGAATAATGCATGGTAGCCAGACCCCTCTAGTCTCGATTTCAGGTGTACTAACAGCTCAGCTCTACATTGATTTGGTCGTGGAACCAGGGGTACAGCCATTCTTACAAAGTGTCCCAGGAGCTGTTTTTCAGCAGGACAACACCAGGTTGCACTTTCCTCATGCTAGTGTGAGCAGCCTGTGTGGCTTGCAGCATCTCCGGACTTGTCTCCCTCCAAACACATCTAGGATGTCACTGGTCAGCAATTACAAAGGGAGCTGCCGACAGCGGATCTTGATGATTTGCGTGCCCAAGTACATGTCTTGAGGCAGAACATTTCAATACTAATAACCTTCATTTATAGCATTCCAAAGGTGTGAAAGTGCATGTATTTCTGCATGTGGTGCTCTTACTCGATACTGATAAATCGAGATGTTTTGAATATTTTGTTTCCATTTTTTTTTATCATTTGCGTATCATTAACAATATTGATCCTGTGATTCCCATAACTTTTTCTTCTTGGTGTTGTAATTTCAATGTTGAGAAGTGTAAAGGACCTTGGGCTCCTTTCACACAAAGAGATGAATTACCTGTAACGAGTACATAGAAGAACAAGTTAATACCACACAGACTGGGAGGAGAATCACCCTACACAGCGACAACAGGATAAATGCAGATTCAACACACAGGGTTCTGTAATAGCCCCTCAGGTAACAAACAGTTAAACATCAGAAGAACAGTTCCACGTCTAGGTTTGTGAAAGTCACTTAAAGAGGACCTTTCATCGGTTCTTCAAATGTAAACTAAATGCTGTACCTTATAGGGCGGCCCCCACTGGTGCCCTCGCTTTTTTTCTTTTTCCAAAAGAGCCACCCGTTGGTTCACAGGGCCCCCCGTTGTTTTTGCAGCGGAATATGCAAATCTTTGGTATTGGAACAGGGAGGAGGAGACTCACCCTTCCTCAGTGGGCGTCTCCTTCTCCCTGGCTGTGAGCGTGATCCAATCAGAGCGGACCGCTCAGAGCCAGAGAGAAGGAGATTCGCTCCCTCTCCCTGGCTGTGAGCGGTCCGCTCTGATTGGATCACGCTCACAGCCAGGGAGAAGGAGACGCCCACTGAGGAAGGGCGAGTCTCCTCCCTGTTCCGATACCAAAGATTTGCATATTCCGCTGCAAAAACAACGGGGGGCTCTTATGGAAAAAGAAAAAAAGCGAGGGCACCAGCGGGGGCCGCCCTATAAGGTACAACATTTAGTTTACATTTGAAAAACTGATGAAAGGTCCTCTTTAACTACAATGTTGAGCTTGGTGGAGTGACACCAGACTGATAGATTCTGGTGATAATTCTCTCTTTTCTCTTTCAGGAGTGCTCGCTTTCAACTTCTCCTCTAACATCCACTCTGGAGGTTCTCCTCCCCACCGTGCCCCAGCTCACCAGCTTCACCAGGACAGTCACCTACTTCTGCCAATGGCCCCCACAACATCACTCTTCAGTGAGACAAAAGAGCCCACGTCAGCAAAGCAGCGTTTCAGCATCCCCCATGCTGGTTACTGGAGTAAACGCCCCCTATTAACAATGACTAATGAAGCCTCAAATCGGATGAACTGCTCCAGCCTTATTTGCAATAGCCTTGGATAACAAGATCTTGCCACATACAGTTGTCCCATAAAACAGTACACCTATAAATGGGGTCTCACCGAACTTCAAAAACTTGTCTGCATGTTCCAAAGGACACTACGAGCTGCGACAGCTCACTCTTGACTCTTTCAAACCTGCCACATCTGAAGCCAACTTGCATGTACACAACACATGGCTTTACAGTAAACATGGCATAAAATACAATATAATACAACTTTTAATCCAGAGACATATTAGCATTCAAACACTTGGTACAGTGGCCACACAGCTCCCCACCATCCTCCATGCCGATCTACGATGTAGGAAGTTCGTTGTCATTCATTTAATTTCATTTTTACAAAGCAATTATTGGAGCAAATGATTGTTCTTGCGATTATTTACTGAAATCCCTCCTCTCAGACTCCATTGCGGAGATCTATTAAAAATACAATTGTGTTGCAAATCTAACATACATGCCTTGCACCAACATTTTGCACACTTTTTATGCCTCAACCAATGAGGGGGTGAGGCTTGTCAAAAAAAAAAAAAGCAAGGCTTCCTGGAAAAGAGGCATGGCTTGTAATGCGACATTGTGTGCCACAAAATGTACAAAAACATTTGAAAAAAGTTTTGAAATACATTAAAGGAAGCCTATCACCTAATTTTCACCAATATAAGAGCACTGCACTACAGAAGATTGCAGAAACATCCCAGACATACCTGTGTGCACTTTGTGTCTTTTATACCAAACTGATCTGTCCCCACTGACTTACAGTCGGGTGAGGAGGACGGATCCGTTTGGTGTCACACACTAGTGTGTGATACCAAACGGATCCGTGCCCATTGACTTACAGGCAGGTGAGGACGGATCCGGATGGCTGCGCAGCGGAGTGCAGGGGATCCGAGCAGTACAGTGCTCGTTATGAGCAAGTTCGATCAACTCTAGTCTGCAATCTTCTGTGGGATAGTGCTCTTAGTTATATTGGTGAAAAACAGGTGAAAGACTCCCTTTAATCCAACAAAGAGGTGGTGTAAAGTTAGACTAAACAGTCTAAAGATGTGCCAGATTTATCATCCATCATCAGCCGCTGTGATAAATCTGGCACAGGATAAAGGGTGCTGTAGTCACTATAATACAATTCACATAAAAGTCATAAAATGTTTCCAGTTTGGGCTCCAACTCCCCTTTATGACCCCAAGGCACGTGACCACAACTATCTGGCGATCACTGATGCAGTGTTACTTTCTTCACATCCCGTCTAAGGAGTTGGGACTACAAGTTGAGGAATTCATATGATCTACAGACCGAACGTCAGGCTGCATCAGTGTATGCCAGATAGTCATAATCACATGATGGGGGGGGGGGAATAAGAGGAGTTGGAGCCCAAATTGGAAATACTTTATTATTGGTAAGTGAATTGTATGAAGACAACATAATAATGTCTATATAGTGTAACAGTGGGGGGAATTAACTCCGGCAAAGAGACACTTTCAGACCAGATTTCTTCATCCAAACCAACACTAGTAGTTTAATTTCAGCCAACATAAAGTCCATCAAACATAAAGGTAGCTTTCTTCAGTTTGAAACAAGTGGTTAACAGAAATACACTTGACTTACAGCACAACGTCCAAAATAAAACAATAGCCTTTTTCTTATTTGGTAATAAGGCACAGTTCACACCTTGTGAAGTCTTTGTTCTCACCACGCTAGAGGTTTGGTTTCCCCTGGTTCACAGTCCTCTGAACCAGTAGCACACCATGTCCAAGCACTGCTCCATTCAACATCTCCCCCTAAGCAGCTCCTAGGGAAGCTTTTATTTGCCTGCACCTGTGGGTGAAGTGGTACTCAGGTTAACCCCTCAGTGTCCGATATGGAACATATCTCCCTTGCCAGATTAACCCCCTCACTTTATCACAATAGTTTTATATGCCTGTCCAGTCTAAGGGGAGCAATTATAACAAATGTGCCGGTCCATCTAGACCTGGCCTAATGCTGCCCACTCCCTGTAACTATAGGCAGTGTTAGTAAATTTATTTTTCACTGGGCGACGATCGCAAATGAACATTTGTACAAATGTTCATTCGATCAGTCATTGGCCTATGTAAAAAAAACTCTGGTCAGGCTTCATGTTGGGTTCATACTTGGCAGCAGTGATGCACAACAAAGTTGCACTATGAAAGCCGCAGCAAACACTGCACACTGACACACCACGCCCCTGTACATGTTGTTTGTCCTTTCTCCACTGACGTCAATGTGACAACTGTAATCCATTGGAATACACTAAGGAAAAATGATCGAAATTGGTGCAAAGTAAAAGGGCATTGAGATGGTAACTGTGTGGCACTGAATATATCGGTAACAGAGTTAGTGGGCAACCTTGTGGACAGCCATTCTTTGGACCAGTGCATTTATTGGGTAGTCAACCCTAAGCTACTGCCCTTATTACTGCTGACCTGGAACGATATAGTCCCCAATCTACTGCCCTTATCAGTGCAGACCTAGAACCCTATAGTCCCCAATCTACTGCCCTTATCATTGCTGACCTGGAACCATATAGTCCTCAATCTACTGCCCTTATCATTGCTGACTTAGAACCATATAATCCCCAATCTACTACTCATATCACTGCTGACCTGGAACCATATAGTCCTCAATATACTGTCCTTATCATTGCTGACCTGGATCTACATAGTCCTCAATATACTGCCCTTATCATTGCTGACCTGGATCCATATAGTCCCCAATCTACTGCCCTTATCATTGCTGACCTGGATCCATATAGTCCCCAATCTACTGCCATTATCATTGCTGACCTGGATCCATATAGTCCCCAATCTACTGCCATTATCATTGCTGACCTGGATCCATATAGTCCCCAATCTACTGCCATTATCATTGCTGACCTGGATCCATATAGTCCCCAATCTACTGCCCTTACCATTGCTGACCTGGATCCATATAGTCCCCAATCTACTGCCCTTATCATTGCTGACCTGGATCCATATAGTCCCCAATCTTACTGCCCTTATTATTGCTGACCTGGAACCATGTAGATGGTATGGTGTTTCAGGGGCGTATGTAAAATATATGCAACATGTGTATTCGCACAGGGGCCCAAAAGGTACAGGGACCGACTGGCGGATTTCTTCTATATGTAACAGACTGAGCTTATGAATTTCTTAGCTCCTAGTTACTGCTGCTCCCACAGATTGTTCTTGCACAGAGGCCCTCTGCTACCTCGGTCTACTAATGGTATGGACGTGTTGTAGGATGAGAATCTTAAATATATGAAACACCTGGAAAACCAACTTCACCTCTCATCTCTGCTCTATCCTTTGGGGAAGGTGTTTTTTTATGGGAGATTTAATTACTCCATTTTGTTCTTTTGTATTTGTCAGGGGTTTGCAATAACGAGCTAAAAAAAGGATTTCAGACCCCAGATCAGACCTTCTAAACAAATACATAATGTAATAAACTAATACTAACCCCTAAAACAATACAGACTCTAAACTATTCAGTACATCTTTCATACCGGGGCGGATTGGCCATAAACCTTACAGGGAAAATTCCCGGTGAGCCAATGCCCAAGGGGCTGCCTTAGCCCTCCTTACTGCTGGCCAGTGGAAGTTTTTGTGGTTGTATTATGTGCTGCCAGGGGCGGTAATTTGTGATGGACTGTGGTAATTGGCTCTGTTGGGGTGGTATAATGTGCCACAATACGGTATTGCTTGGCCTGCCTACTTGTGTTGGCCCTGCCTTTCTTCACTTTGGACCTGATACAAAACAGGGCCACTTTTAGTACTTTTTCCAGGGCCACGTTACATTCCCAGTCCGTCCCTGCTGCTATAACAGAACCCCACTTAATACAGACCCTGGACCAGACATCAGACTACATGTCTTCCTTAAAGGGGTTCTCTGGGAATTAAGAAAATGGAAATTCTTAAAAACTACTTTATTATGAATATATTCCCAAATACCTTTCATTAGTTGTTATAGCCTCTTTGTTCTAAGGAGCAATCCTTAGGAAAACTAAAATGGCCGCTGTCCCTACTAGTACGCACAAAACCTGTCCTAATCACACAGGAGGACAAGTTACTTAACAACACTGAGGTAAAGAGCTGCCTCATCCTCTTCTGTGCTCTATCGTCAGGGAATATGATCCTGAATACAGCTCATAAGATCTTCAGCTGAATCTCTGTGGGAACAGAGTTCATGAGGAGACATGAAGTACAGAGAGGAGGAGGAGATGTGGTAATGGGCAGCAGCACTTGTATGCAGTCTCTATTACCACAGTCCCACATTACCACAGTATATCCTGTCCGTCCTCTCTGTACTTCGTGTCTCCTTATGATCTCCGTTCCTACAGAGGTTCAGCTGAAGATCTTATCATCTGTATTCAGGATCCTAATCCTTGACAAGTAGAGCAGAGAGGAGGATGAGGCAGCTCTTTACCTCAGTGCTCTGAAGTAACTTGTCCTCCTGTGTGATTAGGACAGGTTTTGTGCGAACTGATGGGACAGCGGCCATTTTATTTCTTCTGATGATTGCTCCATTGATGAAAGAAGCCATTATAGCTAATGAAAGGTATTTGTGAATATTTTAATAAAGTAATACTTAAGTATTTTAATTTTCTTAATTCCCGGAGAACCCCTTTAATACAGATCACAGGCTAGATGAGCAGATACTCACTTCTCTCCATTTCTTGCAATCCTCTTCACTCCCAGGTACCATTGCATTAAACATCCTGCCACTGAGGCTAGCATCATGAAGTTGTCTACTGTGGGCGAAGAGAACCACAGGAAAGGAGTGAGGTGAGTATATTGGTAAGCAAACACTACACCCAATAGGTTTACCTGCTCTTCCAGGACCTCCCCACTTTTCTAGGAATCTCTGGACATTCCAGAAGAGTTAGCAAGTATTGGTCAACTATTAGCATTTTGGCTACAAGAAAATTTAGACTAGCACATCAGAAGTCACAGGTGCACATCCATAAAGCTAGCAGACAGCAAACAAAAAGCTAAAAAAATTGTCATTAAAATGTCCGGCAAGAGAATCTTCGTAAATCACAGAAAAAGGGTTTTAGTGCACAAAAATAGATGCAAACAATATATACTGTATAAACTAAGACCTCATTCTGATATGATAAAATCTGAGACTCTCAGCCAATATATTTTGATCAAAACACATCTGTGCCCACCTACCCAGCGTCACGGTGGTCTCAGGTCAGGCAGGTCCTACGCTAAACCTAACTATGCCGTTGTGCATCTATATCTAGGAGCGTGGACACTGCACATATAGGCGTGTTGCTCCTAGTAACCTCTATGTGCATACAGCAACCAATGAGAGGAGGAGCAAACACACCTATATGTACCACGCAATCAAGGCGCTCAATTTGATAGGAAGAGCAAAAGTGCACAAGAATGCTACTCAAGAGAATCTTCCATTAAAAAGTTGCAAGCTTTATTTCCATAGAAAGTATTTTTAAAACAGAGTGTACATACCACTGAAATACTGACGCATTTCGGACACGCAACGTGTCCTTAATTGCAGCTAAACATTTGTAAATGTATCCACAAATAAACATACAAACACATGCAAATATGTGATGACATTTACATACTAATACAAATCACATGTTCATCACACCAGGCAGTGTTAGCAAGGCCCCATAGGGCATATGTAAGTTACTAATCAATAATGATAGTATAAATCTGATCTATAATTCATTCCATAACGTTTAGGCCTCATGCACACGACCATGTCCGTTTTGTGGTCCACAAAACACGTATACTGGCCATGTGCATTCCGCATTTTGTGGAACAGATCTTCCAGCCCTCAGTAGAGCAGTCCGATCCTTGTCTGCGATACAGAAAAAATAGGACTTTTTTTTTTGCGGGGCTACGGAAAGGATGTGCAGATGCGGACAACACCGCCTCTTTTTTGGCCCTATGGAAGTGAATGTGTCCGCATCCAACCTGCAAAAAATGTGGCTTCGATGCGGATCCAAACCATGGTCGTGTGCAGTGGCGTACTTAGAGAAGTAAGGGCCCCATAGCAAGGATCAAACCAGCCCCCCACACAGGACAGAAGGGTTTCTGCCTAAACCCCTTTCAATGACCTTTCGGCCATTTTTCCACTGCCTCATTTGCTAAAAGTTGTTCCCTTAGATGTTAGAGTCCTGATCAAGTTTTCACCTCCAGTAGAGGAGGAGATGATCCCAACTAAGACTGGGCCCCCTCTTGCCCTTGGCCTCATAGCAGTCGCATGGTCTGCCGCTATGGTAGTTACGCCCCTGGTTGTGTGCATGAGGCCTTAACTGAATTCAAAGTAAAAATCCAGTATTCTTTTCAGGCAAAAAGCAAACCTCGTATTGCTTTATTCACTTTCCCCATTGCAATTACTTGCAGGCTGCCAACACTGCCCTGGTGTATTTGTTTAAAGTGCTAGGGTGCGCCTGACTCCGGTTTGCAACTGCACAGTCTGAATGCGCACCTGATGCGTTTCTTTAATGGTCATCCTATGTACTGGAGATTGCATTCTGCACACATAAGCATGTAAATCAAATAAGAACTATTACAATCAAATGCATTTTAATTGGATAGTTATAACCCATAAGACCATGTTCTATTTTTTTGTGGTGCGGAGGCACGGACCAAAATGCCACGGAAGCTCTAAGTAGTGCTTCCATGGGCTTCCACTCTATGCCTCCGCTCTGTATCTTCCGTATATATTGTGGACCCGCTGTGTGCAGGCCGCAATACTGGCACGGTCGGCACACGTTCACAAGTTCTTAGATTGCTTTACCTGAGAATTGGCTCAGTGGTGCCTTGTGCAGCGTTTGTTAACGTGGAAATGGATAAAGAAGGTGAACTCTGAACGTTTTTCATTTCATATCAGATGTAGTGGATTTGAGCAGCAAAACTTACCTCAAAGGTATGATGTGTTATTCTTAACAAAAAGCGGCAAGACTTTCCTTATTGCAGCTGTGCCCATGTATGACTTGAGCATTGCAGCTTATCTCTGGAGACAATGGGGCACATTTTTCAAGCTCGCCTGTTTTTAGCCTCCAAATTAGACAGGCGTATTTACTTTGTCTGTCGGCCTTTTGCATTTGCATTTATTAAAAGTCGCACGGCACTTCATGAATGAGACCAGGGAGGCTCAACCTGCGCCCCTGCAGCTGTTGTAAAACTACAACTCCCACCATGCCCTGCTGTAACCTGATAGCTGTACGCTCTCCAGGCATGCCGGTGGTTGTAGTTTTGCAACAGCTGGAGGGCCCCAGGTTGGGCATTCCTAAATTAGACTAAGCGTATTGTTATTAGTCTGCCCTCTGGTGGTTCTTTTTCAGTTTGACAGGTTCATATTCACCAAGACTGGTAGAAGTATACGCATAAAATGTTGCGCCAATGAGCCGTAATTTGGCGCATGTCTCCATGAAAGTGTGGCTTTTAATGCAAAATGCAACAAACTCAGGCGCAAAAAAAGGAGCACCTACATAAATAGGTCGGAAAAATGTCAAAGAAATGTTAAAACTTCTGAATTAGTCTAAAAAATCAAGAGGTGAACAAGGCAATTTCACTAGTAATGCGGTTTTCCGCCTATGAATAAGTGCAGACACTTTAGTTAGGAGCCGTTCAGATGGCAGTGATACTGCGGGTCCGCAAAAATACGGATCCGCAATACCACAGATACCGAACTGTGTGTGTTCCGCAATTTGCCGAACACACATCGCCAGCACCCCATTGAAGATGCCTATTCTTGTCCGCTGTAGTAACTGCAAGGAAAAAAAATAAGAATTTCTAAAACAGCATTTTAGTAAATGTGCCCCCGCTGTGTCTTGTTATAAAGGTCTTGTTCACACAGCTCTGTTAAAAAAACACACACATTTGTCTGACGTGTACTGCAATATGGGGCGCCTTGACTGCCCCATGCTATCGAAAGATAAAAGGAGCAGACTGATTCGATTTTAGCACAACCAAACAGTTGCCCCCTGTGAGATAATCATCACCAGAGGTGTGTGTCAGCTGCTTATCTTCCACTCTGTATGGCGGTATTCATGTACACGGCTCATCTATGCATTTGTGTTTATAGAAAAACAGATATTTGCCAGGGTGTCCTGTCCATACAAACCTGAGGAGTACAGAGGTGCGCATGCACAAGAAACTCCCAAGTGCATGCGCACACAACGGTCGGTGATCATGATACATGCAGCAGCATACATATCCAGCAGTTGACCAGCAGACCTCACCACATGAATAGGTTCAATCGTCCTGTCTATTCAGGTTGGCCTGGCTTTGTTCTACCCAGATAGGGCATAGTGATGGAGAGCAGTGAGAGGGCAGTAGTGTGGCACTGAGTATAGTTGTAAAAGTGTGAGTAGGCCACCTGTGGGGAGCCATTTGTTAGACTGGAGGGTCGTTGGGTATTCATCCCTAAACTACTGCCCTTGTCATTGAACTGTATGAAATAGGGATGTGTTGTAGGGTGACCACCTGGAAAATGTGATGACCAACGTTCCTCTCAAGAAGGCCACACTAAGCTGAAGATGCTGCAGGAGGATGTAGACCAACAGGATCCCACCAGGGGAAGCATACAGCGGGCACTGGTAGGTCCAGCTTTTACGGGTTCAGTCAGCATGGGATTGATGATCTTTATAACCAACCTTTTTTATGATGTAAGCATAGTTTTGAGGCGGTAATTCTGTAATAAATGGACACTTGGTTTGGCAGTCTTATTCTGTGGGTGCTATTTTGTTGGGTGGTCACTTGACTTCCCTCACACAGGAGACCACAGACTGACCCAGGCTAAAGGCAACCATTCCTGACATCACATAAGGCAACTGCCAGATGAATATCCAGTCCCTTCCACCTCTCCATGATCATGTATGGTAGTGGCTGAAAAAGGAAGAGCTGCTACATTTTTGCAAGGATGAAACTTGCAGTCAGTGAACAATTACATATTAAGGTTCACATTTCCGTTTTTCACTGACATGTGCTTTCCATGTTTTCAGTGGACAGCACAGGCACCCATTGATTTTAATGTGTCTGTTCATATATGAACATTTTTTTTACTGACCATGGGTCAGACACATGCACTACATTGGTCCGTGATGCCCATTATGGTCTATGGTTCAGTGAAAAAAGATCTGTGTTGCGTCCATGTTTGGTCCGTATTTCATTGCCCACTAATAGGAGATGCTTTGGAAATTAATTTTCAGCTGAGCAGTGTCCATGGAGTACGGATGACACACGGAGGGCAAAAAACAGACACACGGACTAGACACTGACTGATTGTTTTCATGGACGTCAAATGGACACTGTGAATGAGACCTAAGTAATCATTCACTAACTGTAGGTATGGTCTTTTCAAATGGCAGCAGTTATAGTCCATTGAAGATCATTTCAGGTAATTTACACAGTGATATTCACAAATCATACATACAGAAATCCATCCTAAGCCACCCCTTGACTGCCTATCTTGGTAAGAGAGGGGTTGGTTTTAGAGCTAATCTCCTTGAACTTCAAGGACTGGAACCCTCATACATTAAAGGGGTTGTCCCATGATTAATGTAAAAAATGAAAATCAGCAATCATATAGTACATAGCAATACCTTTCTAACAAAGCTAGAACCAGCCTTGTACCTCACATGGATCCAGAGATCGCCACATTCATTTCTCTGCTAGATTTATATCAAGTTGACAGCTCAGTGGTGTGTCTTTTCTGGTGCAGCTAAGGGGGCGTGTCCATGATCTTCCTATCACAGCTCAGGAGGCAGTTGAAGGATGAAACCGAGCATGCGCGTCTATTTTAGTGAGCAGGTCAAAGAAATATAAAAACAAACAGCAGGTGGCGCTATACAAATACATTTTATTGAATACTTAGTGGCTATGCTAATGTCATGCTCTGGTGTGGAGGGAATTGCCAAACAAGGTCTTTTCCCTTCCTTCTTACGCTTGGTGTGGCAAACGGTCACCTCCTGCAGGGAACCCTGAAACTAGGCCCTGACTGACTACCAGTATGAACAGGCCTTAGTGGTAGGAGAGTTCATACACAGGAACCTAATAACAAACTCACCCTATAGAACCCTGCAGCTAGTGACAGAGGAAAGAGTCAACCCCTTCCTCCAAGAGGACGGACAAACAGGAAACTCCAGAAGGCAAAACCACAACAGGGAAAAGTAGCATAAACACAATAGGGAAAATGACACTTATCTTAATACCACTTATTGCAGCAACCGGATCTCAGCCGAGAACAACATCACACACAACAAAGTCATCAGAAAGTATAAACTGCAAGGAATACTGGGAAAGGAAGGGATAAATAGGGGAAAGAGAATCACCACACCCACAACAGCTGAGGGGAAGGGGTGTGGTAGACAGCAACCAAACCAAGAGGAAAACATGTCAAATTATGTCACTTTTGAAAGCCTAGCCGAACGCCTGCAACCTGATGCAGGAACGTTCGTGACACCTAAATTTTTAATCACATGCAATTACAAAAGTATTCAGATCCAGGTGCTGGTTTGAAAACTGAAGAATATTTTTGTGGGACAAACTTTTAAGATCCACTGAAAGTGGAGCAATCTAACAAATAGATCTGATAACACCAACATGGCTAACCAATGTAGAATATAGGAGGTTGTTTATCAAATATTGTGTAAATACAAAGAAAAATATGACATTAGCTTTTTGCACAGGAGAGAGGTGTTAGTACACTTTGTACACACTGCTGCAGTATTAGAACATTGCTTCTAGGCATTGCTTCTAGGGGAGATCACGGCTGTACATAGGGCATGCCAGGAAGTACAGTAGAGGCCCTATGTACTTCTATGAGAGCTCAGTTACAGCTCTGTACAAAATAGAGCCATGTTCATGAACCCTGACCATGGGCAGAACTATAGCCATAGAACTTGCTGTGGGGCCCAGAGGTTGGGGTGCCCAATCAGGTGCAAGAACAATGTACCTTTTTGTGCTGAATAATAAATAGTATGGTGGATTGTGCTATAATATGGGTTTTCGGATATATGCTGCTATTATACATACCTTTAAAGGGATAACCCGACATTAATGCTCCCCAATATGCCGGGCCCCTCACACTGATTCTACTTACCTGGCTCTCTGCTCCACCGCTGCTGCTTTACCCCATGCGCAGATGAAAACATCCAGTGTCGGGGGGGGGAAGGGGTGATGGGGATGAGTCTACCTAGCAGGCAGACACTAGGGAGGCTCGTCCCCGCCTGCCATTGGCTGCCTCCCTAGGACCCTATAAATTATACTTACGCCCTTGGCCCTGACTAAATTTCCTCCAGTGCATTTTTGTTTTAGACACTTTTTTTTTTTTTTGCATAGATGGCTCCATTGGCAAGTAAGGCCTTATTCAAACAGTAGGGATGGTGGAGTATTTTAGCGTCCGTATTACAGTGACAAATCCTTTCCTGAAGGTGAAACTATGCTAAAGGGCTTGTCCAGGATAAGATAAACATGCCTACTTTCTTTGAAAAACACCACCACCCCTGTCCATGGGTTGTATCTGGTATTGCAGCTTGGCTCCATAGGATTCAGTGGGGCAGAGATGTAATACTGCACACAACCCTGGTGACAGAGGTGGTGCTGTCTTTTGAAGAAGATAGCCATGTCTTTCTAACCAAGGACAACCCCTTTAAAGGGGTTCTCCAAGTTATATTTATTGATGACCTATCCTCAGGATAGGTCATCAATATCAGATTGGCGGGGGTCCGACACCTGGCACCCCCACCGATCAGCTGTTTGAAGAGGAGGCGCGCGCCATACCAGAGCTGCCTCCTCTTCATTGTTACAAGTGTATGGGAGAGATCCTTCCCATTGAAATTAATGGGGCGGTTAGGTGTAATTACACCTACTCACCACTACCCCTGTTACAGTTATGCCCCTTTCACACGAGCGGGAGACTCGCATGTCTCCCGCAACGCATCCACAGGGCTGGACTCCTGCACTGACAGGGATCGCATAGCATTATATGTGATCCCTGTCCGTGCCCAGTCCAGCCCTGTAGATGCGTTGCGGGAGACATGCGAGTCTCCCGCTCGTGTGAAAGGGGCATTAGGATGTAAACAATGAGGAGGAAGCAGCGCTGGTACAGCGCGCGCCTCCTCTTCAAACAGCTGATTGGCAGGGGTGCCGGGTATCGGACACCCACGGATCTGATATTGATGACCTATCCTGAGGATAGGTCATCAATAATTATAACTTGGAGAACCCCTTTAAGACCTGTAAGGGATATATGAAGCTGTGAATTCGGATCATTAGACCCGCAGTTGAGCAGGGATTTGCGGCTCTAGTATGACAGCTGAAATGTACCCCCATTACGGGCATCTGAATGAGGGTGCACGGATGAAATACAGTTGTATGTAGGTCCAGCATGTCCACTCGTCTCCTGCCCCACTGCACCACTACTGTGTATGTGGGTCGAGATTTAAAAATGGGGTGCCCATTCTAAGTCATGTGTGGGTTAGACCCCCAATAATCTAAAGCTCTGTTCATAGGCTCCTCCTTGCAGATGCTGGACAAAATAGTGCAGCATGATACACTCTTTTGTCAGGTGAAATGGGGGGCTCTCTAATGGAAACCTGGCCCATCCAATCATAGTCAATGAGGTCCATCGAGAGCATCCGCTTCCGTCATTTGAAAGAAACGTCGCTTTCGTTATTTTCATTGTTCTGTTCCTGTATTGGAACAGAAACAATAAGCGGAGACATGAACACAACCTTAAAGGGGTATTCTCATCTTAGACAATGGGGGCATATCGCTAGGATATGCCCCCATTGTCTTATAGGTGCGGGTCCCACCACTGGGACCCGCACCTATATCCAGAACGGAGCGGGGAGCGCTGCGCCTGGAGGACCCCGGGTTTCCGGCCACCACCAGGCACAGCTCCCCGCTGCGCTCATAGAAATGAATGGGAGCGCGCAAGCGCAGCCACCGCTCCCATTCATTTCTATGGAGCCGACGAAAGTAGCCAAGCCAGCGCTCGGCTATTTTCGGCGGCCCCATAGAAGTGAATGGAGGGCGGCTGCGCATGCGCAGTGCGCCCTCATTCAGTTCAGGGGCTCCGTTCTGGATATAGGTGGGGGTCCCAGCAGTGTCTAAAATGAGAATAACCCTTTAAGGCTCAGGCACACGACTGTATGTATTCTGCAGTCCGCAAAAAACACAGATGGAGTCCGTGTACATTCCGTGTTTTGCGGAAAGGAACGGCTGACCCCTAGTTGAACAGTCCTATCCTTGTCCATAATGCGGACAATAATAGGACATGTTCTATTTTTTTGCGGAACGGAAATACGGACATACAGAAACAGAATGCACACGGAGTAACTATTTTTTTGCGGACCTGTTGAAATGAATGGTTCTGTATATGGTCCGCAAAAAAACGGACACGGAAAGAGAATACGTTCGTTTGCATGAGCCTTTACGGTTAACCTGGAGCAAGTGTTTACATGTCACAATTCAATAAACTTTATAGACTGCTCACAAGGGTCACACTGTGAGACTTCTTGCATTTCACCATGGTTTCCTGGATTATTTCCCTCTCAGAAGAGGAAGCCCCTCACCCACCTCCCACTCCCCCCTCCATTAATGTGACCTAAGCACCACATGGCAACAGACAGCCATGCCCAGCAAACCAGCCACCCCTGCCTGCAGCTCAAGGCTTTGACCTATTATCTGATTTATGGCTCCTCCACGCCCACCATGCTCCTGTGACCGGTGCTCTCTCTCTACAAACATATATATCACACGCATCACGAAACAAAAATTCCTTCAAACACTCCAATAGAGCAAACAGAAAGTTTGCAATAGTTATATTAAAAAAAAAAGTATGCGATGTAACCACCGTTTCCTGCGCCAATAACGCACTTTTAAAACAGCCTTAGCAACTTTTGTCCGTTCCCAATAAAGTTTATTGAAAAAAAAGAAAAAAAAATACCTACACTCTGCCCGCGGAGAAAGGGAAAAAACTACAAGTCCCGGCGTCCTCTGCGTTGTGGGAGATTTCCTCCAGAGACTGACCAATCCTACCAAGGAGGAGAGATTAACAAAAGCAAATTGTCAGTGACATCAGAAGAGACTAGGAGGGTGAGAAGAGAGCAAAGAAAACGAGATATCCATTGAAAGCTGGAGGAGTTGGCTGGGGCTGTTGCACAGTGCGAGCTTCTTTTTTTGGGGGGTGGCAAGCAGTTTGGGATTCGGTGTGGGGGGGCCGGTTCTGCCTCTTTGGTTTGCTATGTCTTTGGCTCGGTGTGAAGATATGATCTGACTCAGCCCTGAGGACGGTTTGGAGAGAGCTTGGATGTGCCTGAGCAGGACACCTGACCCTCCCTAGGATTGCACCCCAACTTTTGCAGGAAGACCCTCGACATAGTAAAGGGGTGATCTCTCGTCCACCTTGACCAAGACATTCCCTGGATCTCCTACCTTTTGTGGAACATCCCCCCCACCTCCCCCCTGGACTGCCTCTCCCGGTTGCTTTGCCCCCACAGTCCCCCACTCATGGATACTGCATCAACCTCAACTTTTGATTCAGAGGTAAGTTGATTTTATTTCTCCTTAGGCTATGCAGGCATCAGTGTAGCCCCCCTCCCCCCTTTTCCCTCCACAGCACCCCTTGTGTGTGTGTGTACCCCATTGCACCCTCCCCCACCCATAGCAATGTATGGATCTGTACTTGTGCACCCGAATGCTGTGCTGTCTAACCTCATCAGCCCTATTACTCCCTGACCCATCTCTCATTACAACTTACGCCATCTTGTCCTTGCAACAAAAAAGTGTTTCTGTGGCCCCTGAGAAGGGCCCCCTATGTGCCTGCCTGTGCCCCCTGACTAGCCCCTGGCAGCCCCCTCTTCCCCTGTAGTCCATTTGTAGGTGTCTTTATTGTCTGTGGGATGGATTGTGCTCTCCAGGTATCTAAGCCTGGCAGTGTGATCACCAGAAAATCACCATCTTGAATGCACTCCACAGTCAGGACTGTGAGGCGTGACCAAGCTCACATTTTGGGGGGCCAGGGGGTATCTGGATGGTCAGTACCCCCTTGATTTAGTCGATTGATTAGCATAAAGTGAGGGTGTGTGAGATATTGTAGATCTGGGGGGAGGGGGTGGTGGTGGTCGGGAAGCAGCAGCTCTCTCCACATAGGCGATCACCCCAGTTCTGTGATCAGGACTGCACTGTTATGGGGATCCTTCCCTGCCCCCATCTCAAAAGGCTTCTTTTTACAGTTTTTCTTTACTTTATTTTAATCTTTTCCTACCCAGACAGTAAAGTCCTGCACTGTGCAAGCAGCTGCCAGCCTGCCACCCATGTAATCCTCCACGATCATGTCGACTGATCGCTAGTATACCTCCACAGTGGCAATATGTGGGTGCTGGAGAGGCGGGTGCTGATGAGGGGAACCCCATTACACCCCACTTGTTTATTTTAAGATCAAGATGTCACTCCAGAGTGTGGCTAGAGGAAGAGGGGGGATTGATTGGCATTTGATTGACTTTAAATTCGGGATTTTAAAACTGTGAACCCCCATATTGAAGTGCAAATTGCCCCCTCCCCCGGAGAGGTTCCCATGAGCCCCTGGTTACAGAGAAATGCAGGAGATCAGGGTAGCCAGATAATCCAGACTACACCCACTCCCTCTAGTATTCCTTATGTGCTTTGTGTGTGGCTCAGTATGAAGGGGGTTGAGGGGTCCTTGTCCTTTGGGGTGCTGACATCTGATAGTGGTGCACCCCCCCCCCTCCGGGTTACAAAGCAAGGGAGTCGGTGTATGTGCAGGAAGTGGTGGGGGTCCTTCCTCATCTACCCCCATCTCCCTCTTCTGTCTTGACTTTATAGGATTTAGCCATTAGATTGCTATCAATACGGTGTATTGTACATTTTATATGTGATATAGAACCCCACAACGTGTTGGTGGGGGGAGGGGGCAGCTCCTGCTGTGACCATTTTCTTTAAATCTTAATCAGTCTGGCCAGTCCGTGTAGAGCCCCTCACTCTTTTATTAGACAAGGGTCAGCCCTAGAAAACCACTTCTGCCACTGTTCTAGCCCCATATTCCCAACAATCAAACATTAAAATGGTTATTGTGTGTCTGGACAGGAGCCAAGAGGAGGAGTTGCTGGTTACATTGTATCACTGAGGCTCCCAGTCTACAGGGCGGGGGGGTAATAAGAAGCCCCCTCTAGAATTTGGATGCTTGTAGACTGGGGTGTAGTAGAGTTTTTAGGGTTGTGCTGAGGACTGAGCTCCATAGAACTCTGTCACCTGTTATTTGTTACATAGTGCTCTGGTTGTTACAATGTATCTAAATGTTTGTTACATTGTAGTTTCTGGGTTCTTCACAGAGGGAAACAGAGCACTTGTCTCCATTAACTTTAACTGGGGTTTGTTTCTGCCCAGTCAGTTAGGATCTCCTGGATATCTCATTGCCTTGTCTCAGCATTTGCTTCAAGACCAGAGGGGCTTTAAGGGTTAACTGTCAGTCACTGCCATGCTCCTCCCTTGGGCTCTCCTTCAGTCTCCTCCTATACAGTGTCACTAGGGCTAGGGATGTCCCTTAAGGCTGCAGTGCTACTGTTAGATATATCCCCCTTCCCCCCAAGCACCTGAGCTTGTAACATGTCCCCCTCTGACCAGGACCCTTTTGATGGCCGTTAAGCTTTGTACCGCCAGACTAAAGTGACTGGACCTTTCTTTTGCCTGATCTTGTCTGTTACATATGTCCATACGCTCGCATTCTATTAATTAATCACAGTTTAGCCATCCTTAGTCCTCATGTAGATTTCCTCTAAATATTGTAAGGTGGTAGGGCAGGGGGTATTAGAACCTTTACTATTGCAGATTTTCGGTATGCTGAAGCCCTGTCATCAATAGTTGTATTGAACATTGGGCTGCTGTATTCAAGGTCAGAACGTTTACCGTCTCTTAAAGTGACCACATACCTGATCAAATGATGCGATCCTTAACGGGAATCGGCGGCGATAATTATTGTCACCCCTTATGGAACTGGACCCAACCGTTTGAAAATAAGATTTACCAGACTTATTAGGTGAAGGATTCCTCTGATCTTGGGATTTTACTGTATATCGTGACTGGTATTTGGCGGTCCGATGAGTCGTAATGCTGTACGTGTTGATCGCAGGCAATCCCTATATCAATGCCTGTCTGGAGCGGCTGCACTAATGCCCCCAATACATGTATACAGTCTTGTCCATGCTATGTGGACGGGACTTGTACACCAGACATATTGTCCAGATGGTGTCAATCGCAAAGGAATCCCGGTCTGGCAAGGTCTCCGCCACTGTCTGGAGAGCATAAGGCTGCCACCACAGTGGGGGTCTTCTACACTGCATATGTATTTTTATTGTTCCCAATTTAGACCTCCGCCCCAGGATGACAAGTGTCGCCATATACGCGATTGCTCCTCTAAACTGTGCTTGTTACGTGTTGTACAAGTGTTATATGTGCTGTGCTGCATATGTGTATATATAGTGTGTATATATGTGCCGTGTATGTATTTCTGTTCTGTATATATGTGTGTGTGTGTGTCAGTGCTGTATAGGTATGTATGTGATATCTATGTACGTATGTGTGTGTCAGTGCTGTATGTGTTTAGAAAGTATATATGTGCTGTGTATGTGGGTGTGTATGTGCTTTATATATATTCTGTGTAGGTATGTATATATGTATATGCTGTTTGTGTATATGTGCTGTATATGTATTTGTTCTGTATAGATATGTAGATGTACATATGTGTATGTGCCGTATACAAATGTATGTCTTAAATTGTATACGATATAGACTGAATACATATGTATAGAGACTGTATATTTGCTGAATACCTACGTGTATATGTGCTGTCTACATCTGTGTGTATAACCTCCCTGTCTTTGGGCACTAACAATATTTAACCCGTTGAGGTCCTTGGGAATAAAGCAAGCTCTTATTGTATGGTGTCTCACAATGGTACCATTCTTGAAGACCTCCACCAAGTCTATGCACACCCAGTTACGGTCTGAGGACCAATAAATACCACCCTGTTAGGAGGGGAGTGGGGTCTGGACATTAAGGGACTGTAAAGGATTTAATTGCACATTCTGATCTCTGTAGGTCATTAGATAAATAACCTATGGGAGGGGACAATATAGTATATTTAGATCTACTGCTGGCCACAAGGAATGAGAGACCTCAGTGTCTAATATCCTGAATTTGAGGTATTGTTCCCTGTTATCAGCCATTTTAGACTGAGGAGAGGTGAGCGATCGTGTTCCTCAGTGGGGTGACCTCCATGATCACTACGGTATCCGTGTCCAGAGCCTCCTAGAAGATTGGGTCGGTTTAATGTATATGTTCTTTCTGTTGTGGAGATAAGTGGCTGCCTGATACAGTTGAGATTGCAACAAGATGATCAGACAGGTTGAAATCGTCTTCGTTCTCCCCAGCCATTGCTCTCTGATCCTGTTGGGTTCTGCAGGGAAGATTCTCATGTCTCTTGCCAGCTTGATAATGGAGATCACCTATCAAGAATATCTCCCTCCTCCCGTTGTCTTGATGTGCGTCTTGCTGCCCTCTATAGTTTAGTGTATATATGGACGGCTGCACACTCTCATGATTATTATATTAGAGGGTTATTGTTCCTGCCACCATTTTGTTGAAGCCTGATGCCAGTTTGGGACAGGATTTCCTTGGCACCTTTTTCAGCTGGAGACCAGGCTCAGTTTGGCAGTGTGACCTGGGCATGTGAAAAAGCAATAACCCTACTATCCATTAGGCCTTATTCACACGGTCAGTGTTTGGTCACCAAAACCAGGATTGGAACCTCCACAGACATAAGGTATAATGGAAAGATTTTCACCTGCGCTGCACCTGGTTTTGACTCACAATCACCGATGGAAACCACTGATGTGGGAATAAGGCCTTACAATGCGAATAGACGTCCTGGCCAACTGTAAGATGTATGTTGTAGTCCTTGCCTCGCCCTTTAAGTGTGCTGGATCCCTTTAAATAACCTCACGGCTTTCATAATTAGCTAATTTACACCATAAAAAGGGCTCCTTTAGTGTCAAGTTGCTAAAAATGTCATAATTATGTCTGTGTCTTGGAAAGTTGGGTGGGAACCATTATGGCCACCATCACAGCAGCTTCAAATGCAACTACCAAGCTTTTCCAGAAGCCTGTATGAGAGATGCTGGATGCTAGGGTGTACAGTCACATAATTAAATATATCTGTTGGGGAGCCTGGAAGCAATAAATTTTCCCTGATAATCCATAATGGTGGACACATTGGGCTATCACCCAGCTTTCCCAGAAGCTGATATACTAGAATGAGTCATCTTCTTGCAAGATCTCGTATTATAATATTGAATTGCCTGGCTATGAGATATTTGTATGCCCTAGAGCAGGTTGTGGACAGGTGCGAGTGCTGTCATAAGGGGTTAATTGTGGGCCGGCCTGCAGATTCAGCAGTTTCCTTGTGCTGCAGTTCTGCCCATGTCCACTAGGGGGCCCACAGATCTGTGCTGGGTATTCATAAGTGGACCTTGTGATTTTGGTTTTATTAGCTGTGTGTTCACTGCTGTTATTGAATGTGTATGTTAATGAGGGTGTGGACTTTAGGCTATGTATGTCAACACATGACTTTGGCACGCTTTGCCTGTGTTTGAGGTGACAGGACTTGATTACATGTTATGCTATGCACATACTACTGTCATTATTAATGGTCTGTGCTTTTAAAAACTGGGTTCATACGATGGGTATGTGTTTGTGTGCTGTGCATAAGTAATACCAGAAATACTTGCTGCAGTCTTCATTAGGATGTTGATGAATAGTAGCTCCTTCAAGACATTTCTTCTGGTATAGCATACATGTGACTATGAGGTTTAGCTCCACTATGAGGTTTCTATTGGTATTGCATCTATGTGACTGAGGTTCAGCTCTACCATGAGGTTCCTTCTGGTAATGCATCTATGTAACTGTGAGATTTAGCTCCACCATGAGGATCCTTCCGGTATTGCTTCTGTATGGATGTGAGGCTCACCTACCCATGAGGTTTCTCCTGGTATTGCATCTATATATGTGAGATTTAGCTCCACCATGAGGTTCCTGCTGGTGTTGCTTCTATATGGATGTGAGATTTATCTCCACCATGAGATTTCTCCTAGTATTGCATCTATATATTTGTGAGATTCAGCTCCAGCATGAGGTTTCTCTTGGTATTACATCTATATATCTGTGAGATTCAGCATCCACCATGAGGTTTCTCTTGGTATTGCATCTATATATCTGTGAGATTCAGCATCCACCATGAGGTTTCTCTTGGTATTGCATCTATATATCTGTGAGATTCAGCATCCACCATGAGGTTTCTCTTGGTATTGCATCTATATATCTGTAAGAGTCAGCTCCACCATGAGGTTCCTGCTGATATTGCTTCTAACTGGTTGTGACTTTAACAAGTTCTCAGCCTTGTTTAATCCAGGGGTCACATGAAGTTTTGTCGTGTCCACCTGCAAAGATTCACTGTGGTTGTGGAATATTATTGTCTTACTTCATTGTCCTTTTGCATCATGGATGTCCCAAGAACAGCAAGAAGTCCACTGTTCTTGTTATCGGATAGCAGTGCAGTAAGGGAGCTTAGAGAAGTTACATAGCGTAGCTGACTGTACCCATTAGATTAAAGGGTTTCTGTCACCAAAATTTACCATATTAAACAGAATGACATTTCCAATGTGAAAATGTCATCTCATGCTTAATATGTAAATTATTTTATTCTCTGCTGCCCTATTTTGTAGAAAAAGTAACTTTTATTATATGTAAATTAGCCTCCTAGGAGCCGGGGGGGGGGGGGGGCACTAACCCTGCTCCTGCTTTTGTTTCCAAAAGCTACCAGCAGAATTTTGAATGCAGTTCTGAATAGAGAAAACAGTAAAGCAAAGTATTTAGAGAGTTAATCAACCAGCAGGGATACTGATTACCAGTATGACTTAAAGGGGTTTTCTGGTTGTTAAATATTAATGACCTTATCGCAGAATAGGTCATGAATATCATAAGGGGGTTGGTCAGACTCCCGCCCCCCTGCCAGTCAACTGTTTGAAAGTGCTAGAAACGTGGTTCTTACACAAGATTATTTTTATTATATTTTAGGATGGAACACCAAACTACAGACGGAGGAGGACTGTGGAAGATTTCAATAAGTTCTGTACGTTTGTGCTGGCATATGCAGGATACATACCATACCCAGAAGAGGTAAGTCGTCATACTCAGTAATTTCAGTCAGAATGATCTTCCGATGACATTGATGAAGTCTTTGATCTTGGACGCTTGAATGGGGGATAAGCTGCAATGCCAGACACAGCCTGTGTTCAGATGTGGTGTTGTTTTGGAGGGGAAAAGGCAGAACTTTTTTGCTGATCCTGGACAACCCCTTTAGGATGTACTATGGAGAGATTTCCGGCAAAAAATAGCGGATGGGTGTGATGGTTTTTCATGTTATTTGACACTGACAGCATAGCAAGAATGAAAAAAATTAGACTTGCCATCCAGGACCACCTCTGTTCCAACCCATGTCGTTTACCACTTGTAAATGCTGCAGCAAATCACTGGCCTCACTGGTATATAGCACAATAGTGTTGAGGCCCGTGATTGGCTGCAGTGGTTATGCGTAGGCATGGCACTGCTACAGTCAGGCCTGGCGGGGAGGAGAAGATCGGTGGCACTGGAACTGGGGTATAAGTATAACTTTTTATCTTTTTACTATTGTAACACTATCCCTACCAATTTGTAAAAAAAAAACAAAAAAAAAAACAACTTCCCTTTAAGGTCTCCAAATTAAGATAAATGTGTCTAATATGCCCAGAAACATGATAAAGCCATGTGTGCCATTTTCCCCTCTTAAAGACCTCTTCATCAGGCTGACCGGATTTCTTTGTAGTTACCCACTGGGCAGAGCTTCTCTAGGCCTCCTGAGCGCATGGGGCTGTAGGAGAATGGTGGAGCCATCTCATATTACATCATAAATTAACAAGCACGCGGCGATAAAGGAGGAGGAAAAAATATGTGCGGTTACACAGGCTTATTGGTTTTTCTGGCAAACTTAGCATTGGTACAAGTGAATGTAATCATTGAACGTGGGAAGGATCCCTCCGGGAATGTGCAGGCAGGGGTTAGTAAGTGAATTTGTGTTAGTGAAAGAGACCCTGTCTGGTTTACAGAGGGAATGGGAGGGGAAAAAAATCCCAAATTTTTAAATAAATATTCCTATTCTGCTGACTTCATTTTTTTAAGGTATATTATTATAGCACTAAATATAATCTAGCTAGTCAGTGAATCTGGCTGTCGATTTGCTGTGGCTGCGGCCATTTTGTGGTGGTATATATGCAGGGCTTTTAACAAAAAAAAACTGTGACATCATGAAGTGGTGACTCCCTGGTTGTGAGATGAGCCTTGTGAGTCACTGATCTTTTCCTGAAAAACTGGAAAGCTTGGCTTTAGTTCAGCCCACAAAATGGCTGCTGCCACCCAGACTGCACGTAATAGTGATAAACCTTTCACAGAGTGAATATTTTAGGCAACTTTTTTTTATTTGGCTTGATTTTTTTTTTTTCCCCCACCCCTCAGCAACCACTTACCAAGCAATGTCCAGGAAATGTCCTTACCTTTTATAGATAAGTATTCTTGGACATGGTGGGTGTAGTAATATAGTATTTATATTCTTGTCTATAGCAGTGTTACTGTAGTTATATTTTTGTTTGTAGGGGCAGTATTATAGTAATTTTATTTTTTATAGTGGACAGTATTATTCTTGTACATTAGAGTTTGTATTATAGTAGTTATATTCTTGTACATAGGATGCAGTATTATAGTAGTTATATTTTTGTACATGGGGAACAGTATTATTATATTCTTGTACTTTAGAGGTAGTATTATAGTAGTTATATTCTTGTATATATGGGTCAATATCACAGTGCTAATCCTGTAAAGATATTCACTTGGTGAATATGATAAAAAGTGATAGCTCATACAACATGCATTACTCAGCAGGTGGTGGCGTTGAGTGCAGTAGAAAATTCCTTCCAGGGTAAAGAATATGTGACACTTTTGAATGTTTACTGCATTATTGATATTCCTATGAATAGTGATTTTTTTTTTTTTTTTTTTTTTGTCAAAGTGAAATGAAGTTAACAAAGTGGATTGTGTATTTTTGTATCTGAGATATCTTAAATAGGGGTTATAATTTTTTTTGTTAATTGTCTCGTCAGGAGTCCCCTCTTCGAGCTGGCTCCAGCCCTCCAAACAGCACAGGAAGCACCGTAGACAGCGACAGCTGGGATTCCAGATTCCAGGACGTCTCCTCTGCTGGGGTTTTGCCGATCAAAAAGCGAAGAAGCTTTGGGGAGCTAACACATGACTGCTCCTACCCCTCTATGCTGAAACGCTCCAAGCTCAGCAGCTTCCTCTTGGACCGGAAGAAACTTGACAAAATAAAGAAAAAGAAAAAGATGAAGAAAAAGGAGCAACAAGTTGCAAAAGAGGAAGAATACATGAAAGCCATCATAAAAATAGAGCCAGAGGACTCCTCGCCGGAAGAAAGCATGCCCGCTCCAGTCCTAGACCATGCACTGGACCTAAAAATGTCCCCAAAGCACGAGACCCCAGACCCAGTATTTGAGAGTTGTAATAACAGTATGGACAGTGCCTCCATCACCATGAACTCTGACGACGCAGAGGAAATAAAGACTGAGTACTCAGAGGTGAACCTGGGCAAGCGAACGGTCATACGGCAGGGAAAGCAGGTGGTGTTCCGGGACGAAGACAGCACAGGGAATGATGAGGACATCATGGTGGATTCAGGTAAGGTTGCTTATGGGTAGGATCGGCTTTACCAGGTCATTAACAACATATCTTGCACCAACCTCCACCACTTGGTACAATTGGCATAATTACACCCGTTTGTTCAGTGATATACCAAAGCCCTAATTTAAAGTGGCCTGTTCCCCTAATAGATTTATTGCACTTTGGCAGCCATGTTATGGATATTATCGGTCCAGTGCACAAAATGGCTGCCACTGCTTACAGCTGTGCCTTTCAGATCATTCTCTATTTTGGTTTATAAGCAGATGTGTTACTTGAAAACAGGAAATGTGACTGGTATTGAATGCCTAAACTCAGTCAGATGTTAAATCTATGGTTTCGATTTGCCTGACATTTTGTAAGTTACCAGTGCAATTGTTATAAAGAGGTAGCTTATCAAATTTGTAGTGTATCCTGTCAGATATTGCCTGTATTCCTAGGCATTTATCAAGCTACCACCTCATGTATATAATAACTTAAGCCACAAACTGGCTGCCCACGTTCAGCCTACCCTTGTGTATGAAAAGTAGGAAGCAGTTGCCCCTGGCAACCACCAACCTACATTTTCCATTGTAGGCTAGAAAGTGCATAAAGTTAGATTCCTCTGGTCTGGTTATGTTAGGTTTGGGATTAATAATTGGTAGCTTTGAGCTGGTAATTCACCATGGATTAACAAGAAATAACTTTGCCAGTATGGTTCATAGGATTTGTCAAGCCAGGTGAGTGACTTTGCTAGAAATGCATTCCTGCTGGTGAAATGATTGCCAGAGTCTGGCATCTGATAATGTGGCATTATTATATGTCTGTCTATGATAGATATATGGGAAACTAACATTTAGTGAAAAATTTTTTAACACATATTTGTCATCAAAGTAGATGCAAACAAAATGGCTGCCTATCCTGTGGCCTTCAGTAACTTTTGTAAAAATCCTGCCAAACCGGACTCTCCAGACCGTTGCGTACACATATTAAAATGCCTACCTTTGCCGTTTAGGGGCTTCTGCTATTCTGCTACTTATCAAGAGTGGGCCTCAGTGCAGGCAGCCATTTTGTGTACTCTAGCAACAGTCGACAAGTTAACAAAAGCTATCTTCCATTGTAGACTAACAGGAATGATGCTGATCCAAGGGGAAATTTTTAGGTAGGTCACTTAACTGGACAAAGCCACAAGGCCATCTTTAAAAATGTCCAATTTTGTTACTCCGATATCTGATAATCCAGGATTTATAAAGGTTTTTCAAATAGTAGAGCATAGTACAGCACATGCCTATACAGTTCTCAGGTCCTAAGAATGTCTTTGTCTCCTGCTGCTTGGCCCTTTACCACCCGTCATGCCAATGAAGGCCCGGGGAATTTCCTAATCCCTTATGCTGCTCGTCGCCAGCAACATTTTGTGTCGCTTTAATTAAAATGGAGCCCATTTTGGATAAGAATCTGCATATTTGTTACAGCGGGGTGCTGATCCTCCCAATCAGCCAACGATTATTATTCAGATCATTATTTTATTTTTTTTGCTTCTATTCCTTCCTTGTTAAGATGCAGTAATCATCGACGCCTCCATAGGCACACGGCGGAAGCTTTCTTCAGATTGTGGAATTTAATTACACTGATGGATTGGGATTTATGTCATGTTCATGCTTCATGGTGTCGCTGGCATAAAGGAAACAATGGGAGAGAATTTATGAAACTGCCTTAAAGAAAAACTGTCTTGTTGCTTGTAGCAACCAATCACGGCGCGGCTTTAATTTTCTGTAGTGCTCTTGAAAAATAAAAACTGCACTGTGATTGGTTGCTGGGCGACAAAAGGCATTTTTCTTTTAGAGCATTTTCAAAAGTGTGCATTCACGTGAACATGTGACGGCCGTGTCCATGTTGTGGACCTCAACCGTGGTCGCATTGTGGTGTAGACACATTGACTTGAATGGGCCCACACAATGTGATGAAAGATAGGACAGGTTCTATCCTTTGCGGAGCAGAGGCATGGACCCATTCCGGTCTTTCGCCACATCCTGCGGATCACGGACCGATCTGAGTCAGTGGGTCCAAAGTGCACATGGCCTGTGCCCATGTTCTGCGGTCCACAACATGGACACGGCTGTCCCACAGTTGTGTGAATGCGGCTTAGATCTTGGTGCCGTCTTGAAGCTATTGTTCTTTGTTGTCAGCCAACCAAGAAAGTAACTCCATATATTTGATGTCTGACTGTTGTGCTCTTTTGCAGATGACGAATCTTGGCATCTTGTCACCTGCTTCTGCATGAAGCCATTCGCTGGCCGGCCGATGATCGAGTGCAACGAATGCAATACCTGGATTCACCTGTCCTGTGCCAAAATCCGCAAATCCAATGTTCCAGAAATCTACGTTTGCCAAAAGTGCCGAGACACCAAATTTGACATCCGACGATCAAACCGCTCACGTATGGGATGTAGGAAGTTGTTCTTGGACTGAGAAAAAAAAAAAAAAGACTAGTAGCTGAATAGCCATTGTGTGCACAGGGACGCAGCGAGAGAAGCACACAGGGCTGAACCACTGCGCAGATAAAACCAGTATCGTTTCAATAAACTACATTTGTTTTCCATGGATGCGCACATTGACAGACTAGCAATTATTATTTTTATGTCGGCCAATCTGGCGACAGTAAAGAATTGTTTTATCGCGACCAGAGTTCCTGAACACCTGGCAGCACTGGGGTTAAATGTCTACATAGCAACTTTTAGCCCTATAATTTCCTGGGGTGCCCCCCTACCCTCCCCTTTCCTGGCGAGACCAAAATAATAATAATAATTAAAAAAAAAATGTTAAAAATTAAAAGTTTATCTAAATGCTGCAGTTTGACGGTAATATTTTTCTAGTTCTAAAATGATTTCAGTATGAAAGACTTAGGTGGAAGTTGAAGTTGTTTTACTTTTGTGTGTTTTTTTTTTTTTTTTTTTGGGGCTCACGCACACGCCGGCTTGTTGTACAAAACTATAAAACGTTTCAATAAATGTTATTTTCCCTCATGGTCAGTTATATTTACGTATTTTTTTTTTTTACTTTTTTTTGTTTGTTTTGTAAATGTTTTGGAGGTTGATCATCTTAGTAGGCTAAATTCACATGTTAAAAGGTTTCTCCAGGCTTTTAATAAAATCCGTCAGCCTTCTGATCTGTTGGAAGGTCAGTGCGTACTTAAGTAAGCACTTACTTACATCAGGCCACCGATTGCACAGTCTCCTCTGTGCTCATACTGGCTGCAGGCTCTTCTACTCACGTCCTGACTGGATATGTTCCATTTTCAGTATGCAACTGAACAGGAAGACTCGGGAACAGATCCAGTCTGAGCCCAGCAGAATCTGCAGCCCAATGGAGTTGTAGGTACTGACCAGACTGTCTTCCCACAACAGGTCAGAAGGCTGCCAAATTTTTAAACGTAATAAATGTCACACATACACCTGGAAATATATCTACCTCTGTCCATTATATTTCAGTCACAGAAGAAGTTGTTAACAGGAAGGGGGTTATTGAATACGTTCTTGCTAGACCATTACTTGCCATTTACCATTTTTTTTGCCATCAGTTGACTTCCTTCTAGTCACTGTGGGCTGGATGTCCAGTAACTTCTAAAGGCTGATGTTGTCCCGAGGAAATGCCTTTTCCTTGACAGTGAAAAATCTGTCAAAACAGAAAAAATAGTACAAATACACAATTTTAAGGGATAATTTTAACTATGGCTGTAGGTGTCGGCCATTTTGTTTGTGAAATCTCTGACACTCTTATCTGAGATATGACCACAAAATGGCCGTCATCTACTGAGAACTCTTGCAGTTGTCCTAGAAGTGTCGTATTCCCACAAAACTGAGACTGATAACACATACCTGATCAATAGAAATGGGACTACAGGTCCCAGCACAATGGGGGAGGGGTTACTAGGATTTTTTGTCCCATATACCTAATCGCATGAGCCCAGATTAATAAAAGAACACGTGGGTTATATTCTAGGAACTAAACCAGACCACCGTTGTTACGAGGAGGCGGCATGGCAGTCATTTTGCACAATTTACGTTTAATTGACTAAACCCTTGACATTTGGCACACGTATTGTGGTGTGAGTAGCAGCCAATGGGATTCAGTCTTAGTAGTACAAGGTGGAAGGAACACATTGGATTGGTTGTTGTAGTTGACAAGTTGTTTTTTTGTTTGTTTTTTGTAATGTCACAGAAAATGTAATTTTACTTTTTTTTCCAATTTATAATAAGGCAATAAGGGGATATTTTTATTTTTTAATAAGCGCCCTGTGAAAAATGGTGTACTGTCCCTTTTGGCTAATAGAAAGTTAGCCACAGCAGAACATCTTGGGAACTCCCAATTTCCTCTTCCATGCCCAGCTCAGTTATGCAAAAACTTTTTTTTTTAATTACTTTACCATTTAAACCCTTTGCTGCCATAGTACTATTTTTGTTTTTTAGCAAACTATGACGCCATTTTTTTTCCATCACTATTATTGGACACTTTTTTTTTTTTTTTTTTTTTTTTGGAAGACTTAATGCTCTTACTTTGAAGTACCATACATACTTTATGTGAAATTTTAAACCCTTTCTTTTTCACACGAGACCAAAACGAGGTTGTGAAATGTATGGTAATTGTATTCTACGCACATCCTTGTGTATATTTGTCTGCCTGTTGTGTGGAAACCGTAATGTGTCTTAATGTTTTACTTTCAGTAAGGCTACAGAGGGGCTTATATATCATCACAAGTTCGTAGAAACAGTGCCCCTAACTATAGAAATTAGATATTTATATTTTTTTTTTTTTGGTATGCGCAAGCACTGAAAACTATTCTAACGTTGGTACTAAACCGCTCTACTTTATCCTGCATTCATTTGTACAATGGCACTATCTAAAATTGGCGTCTTTGGCACAGTTTTATGGGGTTAGTCTTACTTGTAAGTAGTGCACTGATTTCATTTTATTTTTTTCTTACCTGTTCACTTATTACTTTCAAAGCAACAGAGCCGATAGCACCCAGTGTACGTGGATATACTTCCAAGTCAGAAGAGATTGTCTGTCTAGAAAACTTTTTTTTTTTTTTTTTTTTTTTTAAATCATTACATAGAATTATTATTTTTTTTTATTGGAGTGTGCTGGTCATGACTTGCTCATTTCTGTCTTTTAGGGTGTTTGGTCTTGCATTGTTTAAAGTTACTCTCAGTAATGTTCCCGATAACTGAATTGGAAGTATTTGTATATATAAATATGTCTATCTCAGTTTTGTAGTTTTCTTTTTTTGTTTTGTTTATAAGACTGAGAGAAACGTTGAACATGCTTCATAGAGCACAGACCGGAAAACATTATGTGATGTACAAGACTTGTGTATTTGCAAGGAAGATGTTTCTGTGAAACTCTGTACATTTGTAAATAAAGATATCAATATTTTAACTTCAACCGGCATTCTTCATTTTATTCTATATGTCAAGAAATAACAAAGCATCCTAACAAAGCATACAACTGGGAATTTGGCTCTGGCGTTTTTCTTCCACAAAAAAAATGCCAGAAAACGCTATTTTTTTCCCCCTCCACCTGTAGTTTTTTGGTGGTGTTTTTTGTACACTATGGGCGAGATATAGCAAAACTAGTGTAAAGTAGAACTAGCTTAGTTGCCCATAGCAACCATTCAGATTCAATCATTCCTTTTCCAAAGGATCTCTAAAAAAAAAAAAAAATCAAAGAAGGAATTTGAATGGCTGCTATGGGTAACAAGTTTTTTCTTTATACCGGTTTTCATAAGTTTCCCCCTATGGGCCTCATTTATCAAAACTCTCTCTAAGGCCTCATGCACACGAATGTGAGCCTGCTGGGCCCATGCTGCGGACCACAAATTGCGGTCCGTAATGCATGGGCTCCGAATGTTGGGCGGATGCGGACCAATTCACTTGAATGGGTCCACGGTCCGCACCACAAAAAAAGTAGCATGCACTACTTTTTTTGCAGTGCGGAGGCACCGACAGGCTACCGTGGGGTTCCGTGCCTCCGTTCCGCACACCAACCTTCCGGATTGCGGACCCATTCAAGTGAATGGGTCCACATCAGTGATGTGGGGTGCACATGGCCGTGCTCATGTATTGCGGACCCACTGTTTGCTGGCCGGGCAACAGCCGTGTGCATAAGGCCTAAGGGTGACTTGACAAGCGGCAGATTTTGTTGCAGAATATTCTGCAAAAATCTGTTTCATTCACATGAATGGGGATTGCAGAAATCCATGCACTTGTCACCTCATTGAAATGAATGGAACTGATTTACAGTTGCAGAAAATTCTGCAGCATGTGAAGGCACCCTTAAAGTAAAATTCTTTAGTTGCCTGTAGCAACCGGTCAGAGCTGAGCATTCATTTTTTCAGAGCAATTTTAGAAATCAAAATGTACTCTGGTTACTATGGGCAATAAAGACAGTTTTCATAAATCTAGACCAGTGTGTTTTGCCACCAGTGTCGTCTTCATGGTGGGTGTTTTTTCGCTAGCAGCAAAAATATTCTTGTGTGTCCTGCATTTCATATTTCCCATAGACCTTCAGCCATGGGACTTGTGTTTTTTCTACAAAAAAAAAATTGCAGGTAATAAAAATGCTAAAGTGCAGAAAAACGGCCCAAAATGTGTGAAAGCACCCTTACAAAAAACAATACCTCTGCGCCAGACTATGAATACAAAATCCACAGCGTGTGAAGGTACATAGGGTACACGGCGGTACCAATAAACCTTGCAATAAATGAAGGACCCAACTGGTCCTACCTCATCCAGGGTGTCGCTGGCGCATCACTATGATTTACTCTGGATCTGGAACAAGGTGACTGTGCCTGGTAAATACCTATGAGGGGGCACTGTGCTGACCCTGTAAGACTGAGCCATCCCAATGTATAACAGGGTGATCTAGGGCATTTCCCCTTAGTGCTACCGCACAGTACTCATAGTGGCCCCTAACTGTAGTAATGCCAACCCTTGTGCCCCTCACAGGTATGCCCAATTTGTAGTTTTGCAGAGCACTAGGCCATGCCTCTAACTCCGCCCAAACATAAGTATACACCTAATCCCACCCAGTCCCTTTAATGCCTCCACATAATAATTATTCCCACATTATGTCTTCTAAAAATTATGGCCAGCTGTGCCCCCAGTAATATGTCCACATTGACGGCCACACCAACCCCCCTGCACAGACCAGAGGTGTGGAGAATTGGCAGGGGGATGGATGTTCAAGCAGGGAGCACTGTATTCGGAGACTGTCCCACCGGATCTGGGACGGTTTGGGAGGTATGGTATAGGTAAGAACAATTACCCATAAGAACTGGAGTCCAGCTGCCATTTTCTAAAGGCCCTCTGGAGAAGAAAAGTGAAAATCTTATTGGTTCCTATGGGTTACTGCTCCACTTTTCCTATGGATAAATTTGGTTGAATTTCTCATCACTCTCATCTCCATAGAAAGGTAAATATGGCTTACATTTGCAGGCAAATTATTTGGATTACACTGTTCTTTACAATCATACACTACCCCTCAGTTGTTAAAGTGGTTGTCAGGTGATGTGAGAGGAGCAGGTCACTGCTGCGGCCAGTGATTGGATGCAGAGCAGCAGAGGCCAGAGAGCGCAGGAGCCAGGAGTCAGTGTTGGGAAGCTGGTCTAACCAGGAGGGGGTGAGTTCCCAAAAAACACCACCAGACGTGCATAACCCCTTTAAGGCCCCCTAAAATTACTGGTTCATCTGACAGTCTAATGTGTATTGGGAGCTCCCAACTCTCCATGAATGATGATCCTTTTGTTCTTTCAGGAGATAAGCCGCTGCCAGACAAACCTCCTCTCCTTTTTGAATCCACATACGTGTTCAGCTGAACTAACGTGTATGGGGAAGTGAGGAGAGAGAGCTGTCCACCATACAATGGTTTGGCAGGCAGCTATTGAATGTGTATGGTGGCTTTTAGTCACAATGACCCTGTCACCTCCCACCCCTCTTCTCATTACCGTCCTTTCAACAAAATGTTCGATCATGCAAGTCTAATCAGATAGTTAGACTCTTTGATGTAGTTACCCCTGAAAGCTCCGGGGATCAGAGGCCTTAGAGGTGCTGACTGGCACTACAGAGAACACTGATGTAAAGTTATGTAGCGCCATAATACAGCCTGTATTTCTATAAGCGGAGGCATACATCTCAGGACTCATATGTAATCTGAAAAAAAAAAATTCTCTGAGATGTACAATATTATGAGGGTAAAGATGGTGTTGTACAGAAGCAGCATATGGCAGCACATGAAGCATGCTGGGTGTAATCTAGGCAGCCAAAAGCATGATATTTATTATGGTTGCAGTGGTAAGCATTGGTACAGTGGTGATGAAGAGGAGAGGTTTTGGAGCAGGAGTATAATAGTATAGAATTTTTTTGTTATTCTAATACCTTCCATACCTGTTATAATCATGTTTAAAGAGGTTATCCTGGAAAAGATAATGACTTATCCTAGGGATAGGTCATCATTATCACATCAGTGAGGGTCCAAGTTCCAGCATCCCTACCAATCGGCTGTTTCAGGAAGCCGTTGCGCTCACCGAAACTATGGTGAGCAATGCAGGCTCCAAGGACAGTGTTGTACATCGTATAGTGGCAGGGCTTGGTATTGCAGCTCAGCACCATTGACTTGAATGGTGCTGAGCTGTGACTAGGCCATGTCACTGATGTACGGTGATGTCACTGCCCAAGGAAGAGGCTGCGGCGCTCAAGGCCTCTTCTAACAGCTGATTAGTAGGGGTCCCGGATGTCGCTCCCCCACAGATCTAATAGTGATGACTTATCCTGAGGATAAGTCATAAATATCTTTTCCAGGGTGAAAGTCTGTGATATTACATGTCATTTGCATGAGTCATCAGGACATTACAGTGTGTGCAGACTCCTCCCGGACACACAACACTCCCCACGGAGACAACGTGAGGTTGGCATTCCTGGGATCGGCCCAGTGCAATTCTCTATAATTAGAGTCTTACTGGACAACTCTGGAGACAAGACAAGTCACTGAATGCAGCAATAATCTCCATGCTGGGAGGGTTGTGACAGCCAGAGAGCTACAGGTTGGAGACCACTGCTGATGAATGGAGTGAGGGGGGTTTAAAGGGCCACAGCTCAGAGGCAGCACAGACTAGGCAATTCCTTTGACTTCAGGCCAAGCTGAGTATGGTCTGGTCTGGATGGGACCTTTATTGAAGGTTTTGCCCATCCTCCATATCGACAGCACAGGGGTGTGAAGAGGTTAACACTAGGGTACTGTTTTGGAGTCACTAGGGTTGCACACAGCTGTTACGGGTGAGCTGTCGCTAGCACTGTTTTCAGGATGTATATGAAAAAAGACATAAAAGTGGTGCAAAGGAAAACTGGCTTAGTTGCTCATAGCAACCAATCTGATTGTTTCATTTTCCAAATAAGCTCTGAAAAATGAAAGGTGAAATCTGATTGGTTGCTATGATCAATTTAGTCAGTTTCCCCTTGCACCATTTTTGATAAATCTTCACCATAAGGCCTCATTTATCTAAGCTCTTTTAATTTCCCATAGCAACCAATTCAAGCTCACCTTTCATTTTTTCTTAACACTAAGAAATGAAAGGAGAGTGCTGATTGGTTGCTATGGGCAACTAAGACAGTTTCCCCATTGGCCAGTTTTGATGAATGAGACCCATACAATGTAAAGATCCCATAACGTTTTTTGGGTACCGAAGTACGTCAAAAGCATCCTTCCGCCATGTTTTATATCTAGACTATAAGTTTTTTTTTGTTTCACTTTGATGATGTCACATGATTGGGCATCACTCATGAAGGTAATTACAGTTAAAGCTAATGGTTTGTTCCATATGTACTACCACTAATGCTATTCCTGTTTCTGAGTTACGTTAAGGGTTAACTCTGCCTGGTTGGCACTAGTTTACCACAGACGTCTTCTGAAGGATTATTCTTGCACTGGACCTTCACCCCTCATTTGCTGATGGCTTGGAATGGCGGGAAATTGCCCTATATACGGTCCTGCGGTGGTACCCATTTGTAAGTGAAAGAGCTGACGAGCCCCTCTCCCATTTTTAAGTCTTTTCATAGTATTGTTGCGTGCTTTGTTGGAGGGATGGGTCACACAGCTGTAAGGCTGATTGTTAGGTTTAGTCATCAGTTAATATTTATTGATTAGTTATTAGCTCGAGCCAAGATGGCTGAGCTTTGTGATTATTTAACCTGTTAAGGTCCAAACCTTTTTTGTTTTTTGCATTTCGATTTTTCACTCCCTGCCTTCCTGAAACCATAACTCTTTTATTTTTCTGTTCACATAGATGCATAAGGTCTTGTTTTTTGCATGGCGATGGCAATTCCGTCATAGGAATATTGCTGTACCAGGCTTAGGATCCTTCAGAGGGCCCGACAACTGAACAGCTCTTAGTTCGGGGAGCGCAGCTTTGCCTCTCAGATGGTGTGGTCAAATAGAAGACACCAGGAGGTTATGGCACGCCCTCACCTTCTAAGAGGGTGCCATTCTGAAACCCTGGACTTGTCATTAAGTGGTTAATATTTATTGTATTTAACCCTTAATTAAGCACTGTGGCCAATTTATCCAAGTTGGTATTTATGATTATTGTTTGGTTTTTGCAATCCGCAAAAAATTCAGATTGGATGCGGACTGAAGATACGGTCATGTGAATGTACCCGACATGTAAAGCTGCCTGTGGAGGACACAACCTCCTGAGAATGACTAGTCACTTGACATACTTCCTATCCAATGGTTTCTTATGTGTGAAGACTTCAGTGCTGAAATGTAATGCTATGAACACGACAGGAAACGCTGCATCCCATGTGCTGGCGTTACCCCATTAGTCACAGGGTAGACACCTGCGTGTGACAGTCATACCCTGCAGCGTTAGTAAAGTGGATAATATCTGATAATTACTGCACTGCTATGTAAAGACTATGACATCATACTCATCATCAGCCCTTTATATAACACTGGGGTTCCTAAATCTGGACTGCTTGCTGTCTTCTACTTGCAGAGAGTCACAAAAGTCTTGCAGACTTCCTGGGAGAACTCTTAAATGCACAAACAACCAGGGCTCAGCCCTTTAAAGGGGGTGTCTAACCTGATACAAGTGTTTGTCTAGCTACAGGACAGGCCATCAACATCTGACTGGTCTGTTATAACCAAGGTTAGCTAAAAAGGTAATTCACCTAAGGGCTCATGCACATGAACGTTTTTTCCTTCCGCGTCCGTTCCGTTTTATTTTGCGGACCGTATGCGGAACGAAGGTACTCCGTGTGCATTCCATTTCCGTATGTCCGTATTTCAGTTCCGCAAAAAAAATAGAACATGTCCTATTATTGTCTGCATTACGGACAAGGATAGGACTGTTCTACTAGAGACTAGCTGTTCCATTCTGCAAAATACGGAATGCACACAGACATCATCCGTATTTTTTGTGCATCCGTTTTTTCATACGGTCGTGTGCATGAGGCCTTAAAGGAATTTTCACATGAACACAAATAAATCATACTCATTGACAAGGAGTATGATTTATTTGTATTCATATGAAAATTCCTTTAAAGGTGAATTACAAGGCATAATATTCCATTGTAAAATAAATTTCTGCGACAAAATATACTTTGCATTTCAATTTTCTGCCATTTTGCAAGGTCAATGCTTGCTGGCAGTGAATGGAAGTATTCTTGTTTCTATCCAAAGACAAAAAAGAAAACCTATCCTGCATTTAAATTAAAGAATGCAATTCAATGTACTCTAGTGCCACTCTGTGGCAATTCATGTGTACTGCAAGGACATATTCATTGGGACAGATTCCCTGCTACTGAGGGGTTAATTGGCGCGGTTCGGCGGGATCCCAGTCATTGAATCCGGGTGCCGACCATATCACATAGCCTGCACTCGGATTCAATGACAGGGATCCCGTCGAACCGCGCCAATTAGCCCCTCAGGTGCCGCTGTGAAAGTAGCATTATACCAGCATGCTTCATATCACTATATACAAGGAGATGTATAACTTATACCAACTGTACATATGTAATTATATACAGAATATACCCAGGTTATACCAGTATGATCCATATCACTATATACAAGAAGCTGTATAACTTATACCAGCTGTAAATATATAATTATATACAGGAGATACTGAGGTTATACCAGCATGCTCCATATCATTATATACAAGAAGATGTATAACTTATACCAGCTGTAAATATATAATTATATACAGGAGATACTGAGGTTATACCAGCATGCTCCATATCATTATATACAAGAAGATATATAACTTATACCAGCTGTACATATATAATTATATACAGGAGATACCCAGGTTATACCAGCATGGTCTATATCACTATATACAAGAAGATGTATAACATACCAGCTGTACATAAATAATTATATACAGGAGATGCCCAGGTTATACCAGTATGGTCCATATCATTATATACAAGAAGATATATAACTTATACCAGCTGTACATATATAATTATATACAGGAGATACCCAGGTTATACCAGCATGGTCTATATCACTATATACAAGAAGATGTATAACATACCAGCTGTACATAAATAATTATATACAGGGAGATGCCCAGGTTATACCAGTATGGTCCATATCATTATATACAAGAAGATATATAACTTATACCAGCTGTACATAAATAATTATATACAGGAGATGCCCAGGTTATACCAGTATGGTCCATATCATTATATACAAGAAGATATATAACTTATACCAGCTGTACATATATAATTATATACAGGAGATACCCAGGTTATACCAGCATGCTCCATATCATTATATACAAGAAGATATATAACTTATACCAGCTGTACATATATAATTATATACAGAAGATACCCAGGTTATACCAGCATGGTCCATATCACTATATACAAGTGTATAACTTATACCAGCTGTACATATATAATTATATACAGGAGATACTCAGGTTATACCAGCATGGTCCATATCACTATAGACAAGAAGATGTATAACTTATACACATCTAAGACACATATAAGATATAATAGATGTACAAATATAATTATATATGTACAGCTGGTATAAGTTATGCATCTTCTTGTCTATAGTGATATGGATCATACTGGTATAAGTTATATATCTTCTTGTGTATAGTGTATAAATCTCACAGCTTTCTTGTTTTATTTAGCTGATGCTGTAATATAGTTTAGTAGTAGTGAACTATTGTGTGTCATTGTCCCTGGGACGATGCCCTCCTTTTTGGGGTTCTGCAAGTGGTCACCCTACTACCCATGTGTAGACAAAAATCAAGATAATATCATATAATAACGGTGTCACTTCATGTGTGCAGCCAGTCACCTGGAAAGTATACTAAACCTATGTATATTGCTTTACCATTCAGATTACAGTGCCTCTACTAACACTGTAGTCACTGATTATTACTGGTTACTTACAGATGTACTA
Organism: Rhinella marina; assembly: GCA_900303285.1. Taxonomy (NCBI): domain Eukaryota; kingdom Metazoa; phylum Chordata; class Amphibia; order Anura; family Bufonidae; genus Rhinella; species Rhinella marina. The sequence continues at coordinate 253,824 of ONZH01006415.1, read as the reverse complement.
ATCTGAGGTTATTTGCAGGAGACTATAATCCCTTTCCTACAGCACCACCTTGTGGCAAACTTTGTTTACCACACAAAGTATTTTATTCACTATAAGTATTTGGGAGGTTATGGGACAAAAGTCAGCAAAACTTGTAATGTATTCATTAATATATGCTTTTTTTTTGGGGGGGGGCAGATTTGCTCACTTTTCACCATTTGTAATGCAATGCAGAGAGTGAAATTGGCAACAAGTCCAATGAAAACATGCGTCCATATGATCATATAAGACTTGGATTTTGCAGTGGCTTTGGTTGTGGCATAAATCTATGCCGTGTGTGAATCCACCTTAAACAGTGACAAAGGGTTCAAGCGTTCGAGATCCCCTTTATTCTAGAGATCAGTGGAGGTTCAGGATCACAGGCATCAATCTTCTTACCTGTATCCATATCATAAAACTCATAAAACATGATACATAAAAAAAAGACTGAAAGGCACGGTTTAGGACTATTTTAGCTGGTTATGATTTAAAGGAATTGTGCAAGAATTGAGGGGGGGGGGGGTCTATGCTGTCTGTGTCTATGCTGCAAAGAAAAAACACAAATCCTGCTGTCAAATCTCAAAATTAATATCTTTGGCCACAAAATGGATCTCTGAATGTTAGCAAAGACAAGCGCACAGTGTGCAAGTATTTCAGTTGGTCTTAAAAATTAAAACATTTTCAGCAGTTTTTTTTCCCTACAGGGTCAACTTTTAATGTATATGCAGACTGTCCCATTATCTAGGTGATCTGCTGGCTCTATTTGTGGCCCTCATCTCTGACCCCTAGGTGGTAAAAGGGCAGACCCTTTCTTCCCTCGGGGCACACTTTGGTTCTTGGATCCTCTGCTTGGTGGTGATGGAGGTGCCCTTGATGGTTTTAGGGTGCAAAGCATAGGCCCTGCCAAAAACCCTCCCATTCTTGCATAAACCCTTTAAGTGATCAGGCTGTTTCTTAAGTTTGGCAAGATATCTGAAACTACTAGTCCCATCAAATGGCAGTGAAGTCAATAGTCCTAACTATAAGCTTTACCTTTCACACTGGCTTGTATTCGTCAGCACTCTCCTTTGTAATGGCAGCTGTGCAGTCTCTTGAGCTGTTTTTACTTGTTTGCCTGTCTGTTCCTGCTCTCTCTCTCTCACAGCTTGTCTCTCTGGCTTTCAGCCATACACTGATTTTTGGCCTCCTAGCTGAAGGGCTGGAATTAGCCACACACCAATACAGTAAAGAAGGGGCTGGTTGACTAACTCCCTGCTCTCCATACATAATCTCTAAGGTACACAGTGCATAAAACATAGTACATTAACCCTTTGCAGTGGGCTTCCAAGACACTGCATAAGTATGATTGATAGTAAAAAAATAATATGAATTATTTAAATATCTACCATAAATATACAATGCTATTGGAAAGGGTTTCCTATAATATGGCATCCACATATGGGGGCTCGTTCTTTTGGATGTCAGCATCCAGCAAACGCCTCTAGGCCTGCTATTAGTATCTGCCTTTTAATAAGCTGCCTGTCAGTGTACCAGGGATAGGTTATGATTAGAGATGAGCGAACGTGCTCGAAACGAGCACTGTACCGCTCGCCGCTTCCGTCCTCCTCAGGAGGACGGAAGCAGCTGCCTGCGCCCATGCGAGCGCAGGGGAGCCGAGCAGTACAGTGCTCATTTCGAGCACGTTCGCTCATCTCTAGTTATGATGCTTTGGAATCAGGGGCGTAGCTATAGGAGGTGCAGAGGTAGCAGTTGCCACCGGGCCCACGAGCCTGAGGGGGCCCAAAGACCCTTGGGCCACATAAGAAGATACTGTTATTATAGAAAGTGCATCTTGGTCAAGTTAGTCCTATGGCTGGAGGGAAGGGGTTAGGTCACGAATTTGGCATGGGGGGAGGTGTCATTTCAATTTTTGGATTAGACAGAACGAAGGCTATGTACTTTCCTGCCCCTGGCCACAAAGCACTGAGGGAGGGGGGGGGGCAGGGTGCAAGCTGAACTGTTGCACCAGGGCCCATGAGCTTTTAGCTACACCTCTGTTTGGAATACAATGTAATCCAACGAATTATAGAAGCAGTCAAATGATTGTTGCTTCAAGTCTCTCAGCACTTTTGCAGGGACTAGAAAGCTAGGATACTTATAGCTCAGGCAGCCTCTCACAGGGGAAGTCACCTTACATTCGCTAGGGAGGCTAGCCATAGGGTGGACAAATTAGAAATTAGGGTATGCACCTACTGGCCCTTTAAGAGCCAGAGGAAGCATGTGCACCCTATGGGCAGACTGAGGCACTGCAGGTAAGAGGAGAAGGCTGCAGCGAGTGTGACGTGGACGGAGCAGCACTACTCCAGCAGCCTTGCTTTCCAGGAAGGAAGATGGAAACACAGACTGGCACAGACCACTGTAGTGGGAGATAACATGAATGTTCTGGCGGCTGTATATGCTGGGAGAAGGGAGGGCATGGACCGCTGGCATCACACAAGGCACCCTGGGCAAGCCAACTGGCCAGATTGCTTGCGGGAGTTATGTGATGCTCTTGTTCATCTTCCATGGTCTGCTGTCTTCTGTTCTGTATAATGGATTACACCACTTTAAGCAGTTAATCAGAAACAAATTGTGAAAGCTTTGGATACACAGAAATCAGAAGTTTTTTGGGAAATTCATAACAAAATCCAGTTTGTTAGAATCAATTTGTTCATACCTATATGTGTCCCAAAAACTACCAAAAAACAATACAACATCCTGCAACAAAAAAAACCACATAGCTAAATTGATAGAAAAATAAAAATGTGTGTGTCTCGAATGTTTTCTTTTCATAAAGTGTTTTTATTTTGCAAAAGTACTAAACACATTAAACAGCAAAAATACCACAGGCATATTTGCTGTTTTTTCCCCCTAATCAATAAATTATATGTACCCAAAATGGTGCCATTGACACAGCTACAGCAACTGAAAAATAAAAGAGTTATGGGTTTTGGACTGTAAGAATGAAAATTAATTTCTTGGTCATTAAACAGGTTGTCTCACTACTGCAAGTCATATTCATTTTATAGCTCATAAAAAGGAAGCATGATTATCATTTACGTTAGTCACTGTTAAGAATAGTCCAGTGAAGAATTATGGCATTTACTTACAAGTACTTTATCACAGACAAGATAGCAATTGTTATTCGCTCCTTTGCAGTGAACACAGGGAAGAAAGCTATTACCATGAGCTGCTCTGCAGAGGAGAGGATCACTATGCAGAGAACTGGCTGTGGCAATAGTGGCTGAGCATGTGTGACCAGCATCACACAGCTCAGTAGGTGGACATGCACATTACTATACACTTGATCATCAGGTAGCCCATACTATAAGTAAATGTCAGTGGTGATTGTGACATGTGAGAGGTTAGACAGTTGGAGGGGTCTTCCTCTGTCCTCCAATTAGAGCCCTGGGTATATAATCACAGGGTTCCAATTGGTTACAAGCTTGGGGCTTCGTGAAGGCTCCTTGGCCTGCCATAGAAAGTGGCAGGGCTTAATAGAATGCCTGTCAATATCTCATAGACTCCAGCAGTATTGTATTGCAGTTTATGGTACAAGCGAACAGAAGATCAGATATTTAAGTCCGCTAAAAAAAACCCCATAAAAACAAAACTCACAAAAAGCAAGTTTTATTTTCAGTTTCACCCCAAAAATAATGTTTTGCCATTTTCAATACAAATTAAGTGATGCAATTAATAAAATACAACTTGTCTGATAAAATTAGGAGCTCATATGGCTATGTGAACAGAAAAGAAAAACATTATGGCTCTTGGAAGACATGTAGGAAAAAATGAAAACTGGCCCAGTACATAAGGGTGGAAATTGATTTTAAAGCAGGCATCCATAAAGGTCCTTTTACACGGGCCGATTATCGGCCGAAAAATCGTTCCTAGGAACGCTAGTGCCGATAATCGGCCCGTGTAAAAGTGGCCCTAATCAGCCGACGAACGAGCAAAACGCTCGTTCGTCGGCTGATTGGATCTTTTGTAGAAACCAAAAGATCCAATCTGTCGGGCGCACATCGCCCTGTGTAAACAGGCGATGTGCGCCTGACAGTATGGAGCTTCCTGGCCGCACGAGCGATACAGCGATCACTCGTGCGGCCCGGCGCTCGATTCGTCGGGCCGTGTAAAGGCTCCCTGCCCGAGCGCCGATATCGCTGATCGGCGCTCGGGCAGGGAGAATAATCGGCCCGTCTAAAAGGGCCTTTACTTTTAACACATTAGACACTATCTGTTGGTAATACTTATTTGCTATTTGTTTTTTGTAGTATTGGCTGCATTTTGGATATGCTCCATTAGGGCAAGGCTCCAGATTAGGTTCATTAACACTTAGCAGCCTAGGGTAGTCTGAAATACACCTGTCACATCACAGGCTAAAAATGCAGCTCTGTCTATCCCCCATACTTTACACTGCAGCTCTGCCTGTTCAGTTTAGCAACTGTACATAAGGATGAGACCACCAGAAAGTGGGGAATAAAGACTTAATTGTTACAAATTACAATAAACTACACCACAAGAGAAAAAGTTAGATATAAATACACTCATGCTACACACTGAACTTTTTCCTTGAACACCCCTTTATATATAGAAACATTTTATAAAAATTGAGTAAATGCTGTAAATGCATCCTTTCCATTGCATTTACAGCATTTACTCAACTCAACATGCACTTGCATCCTTTCCATTCTCATACTGAAGAGTTTCCGTCCTGAGATGCGGAGCAAGACAGATCCGTCATGACCCACAATGCAAGTCAATGGGGACGGATCCGTTTTCTCTGCCACAATAGAAAATGGATCCGCCCACCATCGACTTTCAGTGGAGTTCATGACGGATCCGTCTTGGGTATGTTAAAGGTAATATATATCATAATGGATACAGATGATTGTATTATCCGTAATGGAAGCATTTTTGCGGAACACTGCCAGATCCAGCAAAAACGCTAGTGTGAAAATAGCCTAAGGCTGGGTTCACACTGCATTTTTGCCCTAAGTTTATGTACATGGGAAAGCTCCTGACATACACACTAAATGTGTCCAATGTTTTTTTAGCCTATATCTGGCCAGTATGCAATGTAGTGGCGGTGCTGGGTTACTGCAGCTTAGCTCCAATTGAAGTGAATGGGAGCCAGGTGCAGTAACCCAGTATGACCACTACATTTTGAACAGAGCCGAGGTTTGTGTTCCATTCATAGTGCTAGTTCTAGTGCCCCCCGGCAGCTTGGTGGGTATACCAGATTCTCAACAATCGGATATTAATGACTTATCCTGAATAGAGGTCATTGATATCAGGAACCTGGGAAACCCCTCTAATGCCTACATCATGCAAAGCTACTAATGCTTTACTGTTTTTCATTTTCATCTTTTACTCCCTGTCTTCCAAAAGCCATGTGATATTTTTCTGGTCACAAAGCCTTATGAGGGGTTGTTTATCAAGTGAAGAGGGCTGTGTTACCAAGCACAGCCGCAATACAAGGAATGGCTTCTTCAAACAGCTGATCAGCGAGTATGTTGGGAGTCAGACCCCCCCCCCCCCAACTGATCTCATATTGATAGGTCATCAGTATGAAAATCCCAGAAACCCCATTCAATATTCCATATTTAGTACTGCAAAGCTAGAAAAACAATATTAATGGGGTGAAAATAGTAAAACAAAAAGCAATTCCATCTTTTTTTTTTTTTTTTACGGCATTCTTTGGGGGGCATTTATGAAAGTTTTTACGACCACAATAGTGCTGTAAAAAAGTCGATTAAAATGGTGCATGCCACATGCATAGTCTCTGAAAATGTGTCACCAAAAGTTTATCTGCCAGTTAAAACCAGATAGTGACACACATTCTTTTTTCAAACCTGTTTGTATTTTCTTATTTTCTGCAGATTTGTTTATTCTCTTTTCTGACCATGATTATGGGGGCGGCCACCTGCCAGGGACCTCATTGACTTCTATTAGAGAGTTTTATGGGCATGCTCTGTGACCTGTTCAGAGGTCATTGTACAAGGAAAGAATAGATAAGATTTGATAATCACCTATTGTGGATGGTGGATCCTGTCTTATCTATACTCAGAGGGGATTTACAGGCCGGATTAGAATGACAGATAAGCAGATAATTGCAGTAATGTGATCTGTACAGACCAAGAAGGGGCGTCTATTATTAGGCTTAGTGGCCAGAGTGAAAACTGCTGTATTTTTATGTTTTTTGTTTAAATATAGATATTGACCTGATCAAAAATTCTTTAAAAATGAGTTTAACATAAAAATGTGATTTAAACAATAGGTCATTTTCTGATGACACCTTCCATGTAATAAATTAGGTGCATCTCACGCCAATGCATGGAGATAAAGACTGGTGTAGGGATAAGCCAGTTTTGATAAACGCCCCTCAATGTGCATTAAAAATAAAGTGATGACATTCACATCTGCTGGTCAGTACAATTATTACAGTACCAAATTCATATAGTTTTTATATTTTATATATCGGTTTTGTTTTTTTTACCACTTTTAAAAAATAACCTTTGTAAAAAAAAAAAAAGTTCTTTGCATCTCCAAATTCTGACACCTATATTCTTTTTTTTAGGTTTCCATCTATAGAGCTGTGTGAGGGCTTGTTATTTTGCGAGGGATGCTGTAGTTTTAATTGGTACCATTTTGAACTACATTTAGCTTTCTATCCAATTTTGGCGGTGTTTGAGGTGACAAAAAAAAGGCTAATGGGGCATTCAGTGGCGTGCCTAAAGTGTTTGGCACCCGGGATGCCAGAAAACCCCTTTAAGTGGCAACATTTCCTTGCCTCTTTCCTCATTCATAAATGAGCACTTTCCATCACTGTAGAGGACAGCGCACACTGGATAACACCGCCTCCTGCTCCCCAAGTGATAGGTGCCCTGCAATAACCAGTAAGCACCTTCCTTAGGGCTCATGCACACAACCGCTGGATTCACCGAAGTGAATGGCATCTGACCTGCAAAAAAAAAAAGCAGCTTGGATGCGGACAAAAAACAGGTCTGTGTGCATGCATGCTCTTACTAGTGGGGAAAACGCTTATTGGTTGACCCTTTATTGACCAGGCCCAAAAAGGCCAGACATTTTTTTTGTGATTTAGTGGTTCAAACGGTTGTATTTGTTGGACCACCCAAATGATTTTTGCAACATTTTTCTACATGACATATAGGGCTTTTTAATATTTAACATTTTTTCTTTTTAGTTTTATTTTGAGCAAACTGCAAAACATTTTTAAAAAGTCATTTGTTTTCAAACTATATCTTCTTATTCTTTAACCCTTTCAGTACCTGAGGTTTTTTCGGTTATGCATTTTCGTTTTGCGCTCCCTGCCTTCAAACAGCCATAACTGTTTTATTTTTCTGTTCACATAGCTGAAATGCTAGCACAGGCTTCCAGTATCCATAGTTTCAGGTGCTGCACATCTCGTATCTTCACAGCATAGACAATTGCCTTCAGATGACCCCCAAAGATAAAAGTCTAAGGATGTCAGATCGGGAGACCTTGGTGGCCATTCAACTGCTACATGATGATGTGTTTCCCTCTTTATGCACTGAAGCTGGCACGTTCCCTGAGTTTTTTCCAGCAAGATGGTGCACCACCACATTATGGGTGTCAGGTCTGAGCATTCCTAGATGAACAGTTTCCTGTAAAGTGGATTGGTCATCGTGGGCTAGTTGAATGGCCCCCAAGGTCTCCCGATCTGACCCCCTTAGGCTTTTATCTTTGGGGTCATCTGAAGGCAATTGTCTATACTGTGAAGATACGAGATGTGCAGCACCTGAAACTACAGACACTGGAAGCCTGTGCTAGCATTTCTTCTGCGGTGTTGCTATCAGTGTGTGAAGAGTGGGAGAAGAGGATTGCATTGACTACCTAACACAATGGGCAGCACTTTGAACACATTTTATAAGTGGTTAGAAACTTGTAAAATAACTCATGAAAGAATAAAGTTACGTTAAAACCAAGCACACCATTGTTTTTCTTGTGAAATTCTCAATAAGTTTGATGTGTCACATGACCCTCTTCCCACTGAAAAAACTGGCTGTTACCATTAGAAGCTGTGACAGAGCCCATTCAGACGGCCGTATGTGTTTTGCAGACCGCACAAGGCCAGTCCTATGGGACAAACGCCTACACTTGTCTGCAATTGTGGACAAGAATAGGACATGTTATATTTTTTTTTTCAAGGCTGCAGAATGGAAGTACGGATGTGGACAAGACACGGGGTGCTGTCTGCACCTTTTGCGGCCCCACTGAAATGAATGGGTCCGCATCAGATCTGCAAAATTCCAGAACGGATGTGAACCAAGTACAGGGCGAGAGCTACAGCTCAATGAGCTGCCACCCTGAAAAATTCCATCACAGCAATGAACGGTGAGCTCTTTGGATCTATGTGAAGTATTCAGCAGATTCTAGCTTTGAGATAAGAGATAGACACTATATGATTTGGGATTTTCATTTCAGTTATGACATATTAACCCCTTTAATAGCGAGCTCTGCCGAAGTGCTTAAAGAGGTATTCCGGTTTCATGAAATTGATGAGCTATTCTCAGGACAAGTCATTAATTTCAGACTGGTGGTGGTGCGACTCCTGGCACCCCTGACGATCAGCTGTTTGAAGGAGCTGCGTTGCTAGTGTGAGAGCTACGTCCTCTTCAATGTTTACTTGAACACTGTCTACACTGTAGTGTTGGTACAGTGCAATTACAGCTGTTCGTCCCATTCAAGTGACTAGGAGAGGAAGCTGTAACTACACTGCACCACCACTACAATGTAGAGTGTGTGCACATAAATAATAAAGAGAGTGTAGCTCTGGCACTGCTGACAGCCTGACCTCTACCAATCCATAACTGGTGACTAATCCTGAGGTTAGGTGATCAATTATCACGAAACCAGAATGCCCCTTTAATAGATAGTTTGACTCACTGGACCAGTTGAGATAACTATGCAGTAACTTGGTCCTTTCAATAAAGGATTGCTAAGTGAAAGGTATCATTACATTCAGCGGAGTGAGAATAGGGAGTACAGCTCTGGAGTATAATACAGGTTGTGACTACAGATCAGTACAGGATATGTGATGTATGTACAGACTGACTCCACCAGCAGAATAGCGAGTTCAGCTTTGGAGTATAATACAGGCTGTAACTCAAGATCAGTACCGGATTAGTAGTGTGTGTACACAGTAACCCCACCAGCAGAATAGTGCATTCAGCTCCGGAGTATAATACAGAATGCAACTCAGAATCAGTATCGTGTAAGCAATGTATGTATACAGTGACAACCAGCAGAATAATGAGTGCAGCTCTGGAGTATAATATGTAATGAAATGTACTGACAAAGTGACTGAACTCAGACCAGACATGAGTAAACCAACACCTTGTTATATAAGTGACAGGTGAAAATGTCCCATTTTAAAAGAAAAGTCAATTCCTCAAGAATCAGCAAGACTTGGAAAAATATCCTGGTTTATTTCACATTGTATTTATTTCTGGTGCGTGGAGGAGGAAGTAGAAAATGAACCTTTTCATGCAAATCCCTGGTCGGGTCTCTTGGATGGACATTTGCAGGGTGAACTGTCTGTTTGGCAGAAGATGAGAGGGACTGTCATCCAGGGAGCACATTCTGCTGTGGAGCTATTAATGAAATCTATCATGGGTTAGACATATAAAAGCCCTGTGGGTGCAGCAGGGAACCCCCCTCCCATGTAGACACACAAAATACCATCTTGTATTATACTCTCAGCCTATGATGCCTAACCTCCAAAACTCCAGCTGTGGTAAAACTACAACTCCCAAGATGTACACTTCAGTGGCTGTTCTCCAAACTCCACAGAAATGAACGGAGCATGCTGGGAGTCATAGTTTCACCACAGCTGAAGTGCGGGAGGTTACCCATTATGGGTGTAAAAGGGAGGCCCTGCAGTAAAATATAACACAAGAAGTTTCTCTCTAGGACAGGACAAACATACTGAGCAAAGGAAAATAAACAGTGGGATTTCAAGGATAGGCCAAGGAAGAGACTTTGCAATTAAAAAAAAAGTCTAATAAAACCTGCATACATATATATTCAATAAATAGGTCCCTAGCCCCTGGCACATGTCCCCGGCCAAACACTAGAACTCATTTGGAATTGTTGGCATGATAGAGGAAAAAAAAAGTTCCTGTAGTCGGATATCCACAGATCCAGTGTGATTCCAGATTTTTGGACCTTCCTACTTTTTGACCATCCTGCAACACAGTGTTCTGAAAGCACAGAAAATATTGTACCAAAATCCCAGAATATTGCAGTCTGGATGTTGATAGGCCAATCCCATAAATCTGGACCCAACTGCTTACACAGTTTCTGGACCAATGGAAGTGCTAGATCAGTGCAAGGCATAGCTTAGATCAGTGATGGCTAACCTCCGGCACTTCAGCTCTGGTGAAACTACGACTCCCAGCATGCTGCATTCATTTTTGTGGAGTTCAGAGAACAGCCAAGCAAGTGTACATCTTGGGAGTTGTAGTTTTACCACAGCTGGAGTGCTGGAGGTTAGCCATCACAGGCTTAAATGATAACTGGACATAAAATAAATTAAAAACCTATCCTTGCATATCCAGGGCTGCAACCATGTCCGGTTTAGATGAATGCATTTGCATACTTAGGGTTGCAAATGGCTGCCTCCAGATGCCTTTAAAGGGGCACTAAGGCTACTTTCACACTAGCGGCAGCACGGATCCGGCACCTAAAGGGTGCCGACGGATCCGTACTGCCGCTGACACGTGTGGAGCCGGAGCAGCGCTCCGGCCCCACACATGTTGACACATACACAGAGAACATACATACACACAAACACATACATACTTACATACTCCAGCCCGGGACGCCGGCAGCACGTCTTCATGCGCCTCCTGCGCGCAGTGATGACGATTCCCCACAGCGCCCTCTGCTGGGCGGCAGTGGGGAAACGTCATACCTGTGTGCAGGAGGCGCGTGAAGACATGCTGCGGCGTCCCTGGCTGGAGTATGTGAGTATGTATGTGTATGTATGTATGTGTATGTATGTCTGTCTGTCTGTCTGTCTGTATGTTTCTCTGTAGCCGGATCCGGAATGACCCCCCATTGCAAATCAATGGATGACAGATCCGGATTACTGGTGTGTCACACCAAACGGATCCGTCCCATTGACTTGCATTGGGGTCATTCCGGATCCGTCTTGGTGCGGATGCCTGGACCGGAGAGCAAACCGCAGCGTGCTGCGGTTTGTTCTCCGGTCTGAAGACGGAATGGAATGCTTTCAGGAGCATTCCGTTGTCTTCAGTTCAGTTTTGTCCCCATTGACAATGAATGGGGACAAAACTGAAGCGTTTTTTTCCGGTATTGAGCCCCTATGACGGAACTCAATACCGGAATTTAAAAACGCTAGTGTGAAAGTAGCCTAAACCTAAAATCTAACCCCAGACAACAAACAAAATAATCAATTGTTCCCTATTATCAGCAACATCAAGCAGGAGAAAAACTAACTATGGCAGGCATGGCCAACCTGTGGCTCTCCAGCTATTGTAAAACTACATCTCCCACCATGCCCTGCTGTAGACTGATAGCTGTAGGTAGTCTGGGCATGCTGGGAGTTGTAGTCTTGCAACAGCTGTAGAGCCTAAGGTTGGCCCACCCTGAACTATAGTGCTGGGATGGCTGTCAGGACGGCCACAAATTTTTCTGCCCTTGTGATTAACTACTTTATGTCACATATCTCCAGCACAGGGATCCTTGAGAAAACTTTACACACTGTAGGAGTAACTGATATTCATTAGTTCGTATTATAACACTGCTGCTGATTTTAAAGGGATAGTCCATGATTAGAAAAACATGTCAGCTTTCTTTCAAAAACAGCGCCACACCTGTCCACAGGTTGTGCGTGGTATTACAGTTTAGCTCCACTGATGTGTAGCGCTCCCTTAAAGGCAGGATAATATGCAGACATCATGTAACAGACAGAATAAGTTGGATGTTCAGCAACATAAAGGCATCTCCACATGTAACCTACACCGGTTGTTGAAGTACTACAACTTAAAGCGTATCAGTGCAAGCTAGGAGTTGTAGTTCCACAACAGACAGAGATGCACAAGATGAAGACCAAATGTTATGATTGCACCAAGGGGTAAAACCAGTTGAACCTTACTTAAAGGAGAATATGGCTCTGGTAAAACAATGCCATTTTATCGGCATATGCTCATCATTACTATAACATAGATTATTTCTGACAACTTTGTTTCTTCTTTTTTTAATGATGGATATAGTCTTAAAAAATTCAGCTTGTTGGATTCATGTGCAGATAATCCAGGGTAGATGTTCCAGGTGTCGGATATATGAGTATCAAAATTCTGCTCTTTGTACAGGCTAGCCGTCCGCATCGATCTTGTGAGCTGAAAGAATGGAGAAGAATAGGAGGTGATCATAAAATCACACAGAGGGCTAATATCACAGGCGACTTTGTGAGAGGATATTACCACGCTCTGCTTGCTTTCCTTGCATGATCTACTTTTATGTGTCAGTGAAATGTAAAATGCTAGGAAATTCAGGATGCGTTGAGGAATTGGGGAGGGGGTGGCAATACTGCTGCCGTAAGGTCCAGGGGTTAGATATAGCCATACCAAAATTATTACTAATAGAATGTATTTATATAAAATGTACCGTTTAGAAGATTATCCTATTTGTATATCCATTGTCCCACACACATCAGTCAGGCCGTTTCCCCTAGTTACGGCCACCGTGGCCATGTAGTAGTGGTGGTCAGCTTACTGCTGTTCAAACCCGCTCTGAGGTAACTGCTGTATTGTGAACGCACATTACATGAGCATGCGGAGACACATCTTAGGATACTTTCACATCTGTGTATTGGATGCTACCAGTCCATAACGCAATGGTCAGGTTCTGTCCAAAACGCAGACTTTATAAACGGATCCTGCTCCATAGAGATGAATTGATCTTGGAACAGGATTCGTTTCTCTGCGTTTTGGAAGCGCAGACAAAAATGCTACAACCCTAAGATGTGTCTCCGCATGTTCATGTAATGTGCGTTCACAATACAGCAGTTACCTCAGAGCAGGTTTGAACAAGAGCAAGCCGGCCACCACTACTACATGGCCGCGGTGGCGTAACCAGGGGCAACGGCCTGACTGATGTGCGTGGGACAATGGTTATACAAATAGGGAAATCTTAAACTGTACATTTTATATAAATACATTCTATTAGTAATATTATTGGTATGACTATATCTAACTATACAAACTACATTTGTGAGATGGGAATACCCCTTTAATACTGTACGCTGCTGTATGTGACAGACGTGTTAGTATGCAGACCACAGTGTCCTGTACATCTAAACAGCAAGCACAGGCAAGAATATGGGCACTGTACTGTATTTTATTAGGATGGCGCTATATTCAATTAAAGGAGTTTTCTGGGAGTTCAGCATTGATGGCCTATTCTCATTAGTGATCAGCAAAGCGAGGTTCGGATCCTAGATTCCACTTTGTTTGAATACTGTACAGAGATCGTTCTCCATACCACATTCAAATGTATAGGCTCCTGCGAGTTGAAATGGGTTATCACTGAAGTCTAGATATAATTTCGGTATTCGATTTTTTAAAATGAAAACCATTTTAAAATAGGAATCCGCAGTCGGCTTTGGTATCAGCTGGTACCTTGGCACTGAAGCAGACTTCACATCCAAGTTTTAAAAAGGCTTTCCAGTTCAATAATCAAACCCTGAACTTATTCACCGAAGTCCCGCAAGACTTTGGTGATAACGAATTTCTCTGGTCGGAGCCCATACATTTGAATGTTGTATGGAGATGAATCTCAGCACAGCATTAAAATGAAGTCTTGAGCGAATCAACTTCTGATCTTGGATCTGAAGCGCGATTTGCTCATCCCTAATACTCAGGATAGGATCACCAATATCTAATTTGTCGGGTTCTGACTCCAGGCACCCCCAATATTAGCAGTATGAAGAGGTTGTGTCTCTCTGGCGAGTGCTGTGGCCTCTTCCTAAGCAGGTCATGTCATGTTCATTGGTCACATTGCCCATTTGCAGCTTCGTCCTATTCAATTGACCTCATAAAACAGCTGATCTACAGGAGTGCGCGGAATTGGACCCCCACCGATCAGCACTATTCATATGGACACTATTGGCGCAATGTGAGATATTGTTTGGGTATAATATGTAATAATTCCCTGGGCTCTGTATGGTTGCATCTATTGGGGTACTGGATAGTGGTTTTTGTGCGCTATTTGTCTTGGCATTGTGCAGAGCTGTCTGGGCTTTCTATGGCACTAGATATTTGGGCACTGTGTGGAAGGGTCTGTTCTGACATGAATTATCTGGCATTGGGTGGCACTGTCTGGGCTATGGCACTAGGCATTTGTGCAGCATGTGAAAGGGTCTGGGCTTTTATTACAAGATTTATCTGGACATTGGGTGGCACTGTGGGCTCTTTATGGCACTAGATATTTGGGCACTCTGTGGAATGGTCTGGGCTTTTATGACATGAATTATCTGGGCATTGGGTGGCACTGTCTGGGGTGTTTATAGCACTATATATTTGGGAACTGAGTGGAATGGTCTGGGCTCTTAGGACATTATCTGGGCAAAAAGGTGGCACTGTCTGGGCTATGGCACTAGATATTTGGATACTGTCTGGAATGTTCTGGACTTTTATGACATTAATTTTCTGGTCATTGGGTGGAAATGTCTGGGCTCTTTGTGGCACTTTATATCTGGGCACTGGGTTGAATGGTCTGAGGTTTTAGGACATGAATTATCTGGGCATTGAGTGGCACTGTCTGAGCTCTTTATGGCACTAGATATCTGGGCACTGTGTTGCACGGTCTGGGCTTTTTATGATATTATCTAGGCTTTGGTTGGTAATGTCTGGGAACTTCAGTCCCTATACTACTTTGATGATATACAGAGAGGTGGGGGTCGTAACATCACACATCTCGACGATATTTGTTCACATAAAAAGCTTTAAATATAAACTCACACTGCTTTGGTATCCTAAGTGGCTCGTTGTCTCCAGACATGACTTGATGCAGAACCCCTCTGAACTGGTAGAGGATCTTTAGGCTTTTATCTTCCCCAATACATGGGTCATAGAACCCAGGCAGTCCAGCCTAAGGAGGAGGAAAGCCAGAGTCAGCTGCCAGTATAAAGGGACAGCGGGAAAATCTTCTTCTAGAGGGAAGCTTTAGTGCCGTTACCTTTGAAGCTTCTGTCAGGATCAACTTAGAGTCTTTGACCAAGCACTGCAGGGGCACCGTCACATCAATGACTTTCACTCTCTCATTTCTCCGGCTGTTGTCGGTAACAAATTTGCCATACCAAGCATTCAATATTATCAAGCCTGAAACACAAAATAACTTTAGGTTGTGAAATTTAACCTGTCAGCTCTCCTGACATGTCTGTCCGTTTTAGTAAATGTGTGTAGTCCCCATGAAATAGGGATTTTGCTGCATCATTTTTTAGAATCCAGCATTATGCAATTCCCCTGTTACTCCTGGAAATGCATGAATAAACTGACAACTTGTCAACAGGGTGTGTCCCTACAGAGTCCGACACAGTCAAGTCAGTGCTCACTACTGACCAGGGGAAGAGTAATGCTCAATACACACTGATAATAAAATGACAGGAAACGAACAAATGAGCGTCAGACATCTCCAAAGAAGTTCACCCGTACCCATTCTAGACTCTTCAGCTTCTATGATCCGCCGCACAGACTCTTGCATTAATCGCACCTACAAACCAGAAGACAACAATGAGGATCACATTTCAGAACTTCGTTTTTTTTTTTAGAAGAATTAAAGGAAAAGTTAACCTAAAAGTTGCTGACAGCTGAGAGGTAGAGGGGAGTAAAGGAGGTAGAATGTAACATTATTCATCTCCCACTGTGTATTTTATTTAGTGTTTTGGATGTATGTTTTATGAATTCTCTATTATTAAAAAAAATGCATTTTTTTTTTGACAGGTTTTTTTTTATTTTTTAAATCTTATCCCATTTTTATCCCTAATGTGCTGCTATGTATCTGTATTCCAGCCCATTAGCTTCTACTAAATCTAGTTTCACCTATGCGGCAAGAGATCCAACAAGCTGTTGCAGCAGAGAAGCAAATATGCTGAGAATCGGCCTGATCTCTGCTGGAACCCATAATAGTTAATAGGGTTAGCGGGCAGTCAGGTACCGTCTGGCAGTGCCGTATCTCGAGAGCATGGGCAGGCTGTTCTCTGACGGATCTTTTGATGCATATGTGAAACTAGCCTAAAAGAGCACAGGCAATTGTTAGGGCACGCCTAACAGGAAATATGACCAGATAGCACTGGGGTCTTTTAGGCTAGTTTCACATATGCATCAAAAGATCCGTGGAAACAGGCATTTGCTTGGGCATACCTAAATATAACGTATCAGTAGGGAAAAATGGCCCTAGGGTCTTTTAAAGGGGCTGTCAATGTCAGAGTTTTTTTTAATTTAAAGACAGGGAAGCTAAAAAATACATACTGTACTTCCTGTCCTGAACTATGTCCGTTCCAGTGGCACCGCTATATCCAACTGCTGGTTTCAGCGGTCTTGTGCCATATACTGCTGAGGCCAGTGAATGGCTCCAGCTGTCATATGTGGTATATGGGAACATCATGGCTGAAGCAGAGGGGAGGAATGAAGCGGTGGAACAGAGGGGGCTCAGGATAGTAAGGGGCCGTTCAGATGGCCGTGGTATTGCGGATCCGCAAAAATGAAACCCCGTTCAAAATGCCTATTCTTGTCCACTACTGCGGACAAGAATAGGACATGTTCCATTTTTTCTTGCTGAGCCGCAGCACGGCAAGATCACATACCGTCAATTGAAGTGAACGGTCGTGTGAACGGGCCCTAAGTGTATTTTGCTTTAAATTATTCAAATACCTTCCTTGCCTGTAAAAAATAAAAACATAACTTGGAGAGCCAATTTAACCCTTGCGGCCAGGGTTTTTTGGTAGCCTGGACAAGTTCTGACTTGAACAAATGAAACCAAAAATAAAAAAAATAAAGCAAAGCAAAATAAAAAAAATCATACTAAACAGCTGCCAAGTGCAGAACAGACCACAAATAAAGATACAACTTAGGGCCCATTCATACGACCATGTGAATGGGGCCGCATTTATTCCACAATTTTGTGGAACAGATGCGGCCCCATTCATTTCTATGGGCGGCATTACATCGCGTAGAGCCGCGGCTCCGTGAAAAAATATAGAACATGTCCTATTCTTGTCCGCAATAGCACAGCATTAATAAATGGCATAATTAGACAGAGAGCGGTGATTGGATGAGCAAGTGCACATCTTCTGCCTTATTTTCTACTGATGGAAAGTGGAAGTTCACAGCTCTCGGTATAATGGGAAACATGGCATGCATGGATATAGGTCATTATACTGGGCTGAATAGAACTCCTATATCTGTATTATAGAATGGGCAGGAGAACGAAGGCAATACTCACTGCAGCCTCTGCTTCTTGCTTCTTCTTTAAGACATCAGATGCTGAGTCTTCCCTCTGTTTCTCTAATTCTCTGTCAATTAAAATAAAAGACAAAAATGAACAATCAAGGAGTATAAGCTTGTAGAACAGTGGGTGCATCTCTGGAGTATAATACAGAACGTGAAGGTCCTATAACACGGGCAGATTATTGGTATGATGGAGCTCTGCTGCCAGCAAACAATAAGATAGTATAGGGACGAGCGATGCATTACCGATAGATTGTCCCTATACTGAGGAGGGGATCAGTGCATGTATCAGTGGTCTCCTCTAGTGAGCAGGCGATTGCCCTGAGGGAATGCTTCCTTCCCAACAATCGTCTGCTCTTTCTGCCCGTGTAATGAGGCCTTTACTTAGGATACAAGATAAGTAACTTATGATACAAGAAAAGTAATGCACATATACAATAAACACATCAGCAGAATAGTGAGTGCAGCTCTGGAGTATAATACAAGCCTGTAAGGGTCCCTTTACATGGGAAGATTTCTATCCGTGTAATGAGTGCCAACTAACTATACAGTATTTTGATCGGTGCTCGTTTGAGGATATCATATTTTTCGTCCCATAAGACGCAATTTCCCCTTCCCCCAAAATGGGGAAAAAATGTCACTGCATCTTATGGGTCGAATACTAATGAGCACTTCCATTATGTAGTACCGGAAGACTGGAAAGTGGTGAATGCCGCACCGCTCACCGCTTCGTGGTCCTCTGCTGTCGGCTGTGCTGTGGCCGCGGCAAGAAGAAGAAGAACGCTGGAGGTGAGTAGTGGCGGCATCTGGGGCAGGAGAAGTAAGTGGAACTTTTTTTTAATTTGCTCTGGGGCTGGGGGCTGATCTGTGGCATGGGGCGATCTGGGGTCTAAATGGGAAGGGGGGGGGGGGGCGTCTTATTTATATTTGGGCTCTTATCTGAGGTCTGATTGGGGGTCATTCACATTGGGGTCTGAAATGAGGTCAGATTTTGGGTCTGATCTGCGGTCTGATTGAGGGTCTTTTTAAATTGGGGGTCTGATTGGGGCTGTGAGCTGAGGTCTGATTAACATTAGGGGTCTGATTGGTGATGATCTGATGTCTAATAAAAAATATTTTTTCTTATTGTCCTCCTCTAAAACTTATGGGCCGGTGCGTCTTATAGGGCGAAAAATATGGTATTTACAAAAATAGATAACCTAAATCAGGGATGGCCAACCTGCGGCTCTCCAGCTGTTGCAATACTACAACTGCCAGCATGCCCAGACTGCCTACAGCTATCAGTCTACAGCAGGGCATGATGGGAGTTGTAGTTTTACAACAGCTGGAGAGCCGCAGGTTGGCCATCCCTAGTCTAAATGAATGGCTGCATGAATGTTCAGATGGTAAGAGCGGGCATTCATTTACCTTGTCAGCTGCCAGGGGCGGATTGGCCATAGACCTTACAGGGAAATTTCCCGGTGGGCCGATGCCCAGGGGGCCACCTGAGCCCTCCTCACAGCCTGCCAATTGAAGTTTTTGGGGATGTATTTTGTTCTAGCAGCAGTATTTTGTGATGGACTGTGGTATTTGGCTCTGTTGGGGTGGTGTAATGTGCCACAATATGGTATTGCTGGCCCTGCCTTCCATCAGTTTGGACCCAACTACAAAACGGGGCCACTTTTGATATTTTTTCCAGGACCAGTTTAAGTTCCCAGTCCGCCCCGGTCAGCTGCCCTCTCCATGGTTACACAGGGAAAAGTGCTGCCAAAATAAAAGATCCAATAAGCCGATGAACAAGCATTTGCTTGACACAGGCCAGTGATTGACAAAGAGCGATCATTTCCGCCAGTAACTGACCAGCGCAAAAGGTTCTTAAAAGGAACCTGTGACCATGAAAATGCAGTGGAAACTACAGGTAGCAAGTTATAGAGCATTTCGCTCGTTCACTGGGTAAACGGTGGCACAGTTACACCGCCAGATAATCAATAACAAGCATTCCTATGAGCACTCGTTTATCTGGCAGATTCTCGGCCTATGTAAATGGGCCTAAAGAAATGGTTGGAGAGAAGAGGATGAGCCAAGAACAAATCATTTTATGATTAGAGGGAAAAAGTTTAGAATAAAGATTCCAGAAACTTATTTGGCCAGTTTAGCTATAGAATAAAGATCTATCTTAATGCGAACCTGGTGTTTCTTGCCCATAGAGGAGTTGTCTGGTTGAGTTATAGGACGAGCTGTGGCGAGGTACTTACTTCTCTTTCTGTGCCTTGAGGTAAGGTTTGATGATAAGCCGATGCATCGCTACATAGATAATAAGGGGTCCCACAGTGGCGTAAAACACTGCACTTGGTAGAAGCTGATCTGTCAGATGAATGGGGAAGAAATACGTCTGACTGGCTCTATTCAACCTGGAATAAAGGAGAGCAGGAACAGATTAATAGAAAGCATCTGTAGGGCTCTGAACCACCAAACAAGCCGTAAATTATACTTTGAAACAAATGCTGAATCTCATCTGACCTCGAGTGCAAAACTTGACACATCTATTATCCCCATCCCTGTAATAGGTGCACAGCTAATAAGTAGCTGCTGGTCACCCTGAATGCCGGGACCATCTATCCAAAGCAACTAGCCGGCCTATAAAATCAATTCATCAATAAAAAGAAGAAATTCCTCAAACAAATGCAGTTATTTCTTAAAAGGAAAGTAGGCAGAAATATTTACAGATACTTCAGATTATGTGATATTCTTAACAGAGCAATTTATTATAATTAAGCAGGTTAATTCTGCAAGCTACAGTCTGTGTTTACAATGTGGCAGAAGTGTGCCCCCTTGTGGTTGAAGATGGAATACAGTGTAGATGATGGCAATCTCTTTTTAGCCATCTTCTTCAATAGAAAAACTTAGTGCAAGAGCAAACATAAAAAAAAGGCTGAACGCAGAAAAATTGCATTTATGGATGGGTTTATCCTTTTTTTATAGCTAGCAAACTGTGATATCAGAACATGTCAAGTAAGTACATTAAATCTATAATTCATGTCAATGGAGATTTTGTGCAAAATAAATATTTGCACACTCTGATAAAAAAAAAAAAATTATGCACCAAGAAGGAGTTGATGGAATGGAACTTTCTATGTGTGAATGTAATGATGATATATCGAAGTGATTACAGTAAAGGAGACATTTATTAGGGAAAACTGTACAATTGATAGGAGATTGTAGGACCCTGCTGGGCAACCTGTAGCCTGGATACAAGATGAGATATACCGTATTTTTCGCTTTATAAGACGCACCCGATGATAAGACGCACCCCAGATTATAGAGTAGAAAAATAAGAAAAAAATGTTTTTGTCAGACCTCATATCAGATCCCCCATAAATTTCAGGACATCAGACCCCCATATCCACCTTCCATGTCAGACCCCCATCAGCCCTTCATGTCAGACCCCCAGATCAGCCCACTCAGCTCCCATCAGACCTGAGATCAGCCCACTCTGCCCCCATCAGACCTCAAATCAGCCCACTCTGCCCCCAACAGACCTCAGATCAGCCCACTCTGCCCCCAACAGACCTCAGATCAGCCCACTCAGCCCCCAACAGACCTCAGATCAGCCCACTCAGCCCCCAACAGACCTCAGATCAGCCCACTCAGCCCCCAACAGACCTCAGATCAGCCCACTGAGCCCCCATCAGATCTCAGATCAGGCCACTCTGCCCCCATCAGACCTCAAATCAGCCCACTCTGCCCCCAACAGACCTCAGATCAGCCCACTCAGCCCCCAACAGACCTCAGATCAGCCAACTGAGCCCCATCAGATCTCAGATCAGCCCACTGAGCCCCCATAAGATCTCAGATCAGCCCACTGAGCCCCCATCAGACCTCAGATCACCCCACTGAGCCCCCATCAGATCTCAGATCAGTCCACTCAGCCCCCATCAGACCTCAGATCAGCCCATCAGTCTAAAACAAAAAACCTCTCTTACCTCTCCTGAGCCACAGCTCCGCTGCGGGTCCGGCACTCCCTTGTCTTCTCCAGCCGGCGCTGCACTGTCACCTGACTGCATGCAGCGTCAGGTCATAGTGCGCACACTGCATCCTGACGCTGTACGGGGTCAGGACAGTGCAGCGCCGGCAGGAGAAGACAAGGGAGCGCTGAACCCGGAGCGGAGCCATGGCGCAGCAGGATGAGTATCTGAAGCGCTTCCCGGCACCTAATCCATACCTCATATCAGATCCCCCATAAATTTCAGGACATCAGACCCCCATATCAGCCCTCCATGTCAGACCCCCATCAGCCCTCCATGTCAGACCCCATCAGCCCTCCATGTCAGACCCCCAGATCAGCCCACTCAGCTCCCATCAGACCTGAGATCAGCCCACTCAGCCCCCATCAGACCTCGAATCAGCCCACTCAGCCCCCAACAGACCTCATATCAGCCCACTCAGCCTCCAACAGGACCTCATATCAGCCCCCCAACAGACCTCAGATCAGCCCACTCTGCCCCCATCAGAACTCAGATCAGCCAACTCAGCCCCATCAGACCTCAGATCAGGCCCACTCAGCCCCCATCAGACCACAGATCAGCCCTCTCAGCCCCCAACAGACCACAGATCAGCCCACTCAGCCCCCAACAGACCACAGATCAGCCCACTCAGCCCCAACAGACCACAGATCAGCCCACTCAGCCCCCAACAGACCACAGATCAGCCCACTCAGCCCCCAACAGACCACAGATTCAGGCCCACTCAGCCCCCAACAGACCACAGATCAGCCCACTCAGCCCCCATCATAACTCAGATCAGCCCACTCAGCCCCCAACAGACCTCAGATCAGCCCACTCAGCCCCCAACAGACCTCAGATCAGCCCATCAGCCCCCAATAGACCTCAGATCAGCCCCCAATAGACCTCAGATCAGCCCACTCAGCCCCCAATAGACCTCAGATCAGCCCACTCAGCCAAGTAGACCTCAGATCAGCCCACTCAGCCCCCAATAGACCTCAGATCAGCCCACTCAGCCTCCATCAGACCTCAGATCAAGCCCACAATATACCTGAGATCAGCCCACTCAGCCCCCATCAGACCACTCAGCCCCAATAGACCACAGAATCAGCCCACTCAGCCCCCAATAGACCACAGATCAGCCCACTCAGCCCCATCAGACCACAGATCAGCACCCATAAGACCTCCGATAAACCCTCATATCAGCCCACTGAGCCCCCATCAGATCTCAGATCAGCCCACTCAGCCCCCATCAGACCTCAGATTAGCCTATAAGACTAAAACAAAAAAACCTCTCTTACCTCTCCTGAGCCACAGCTCCGCTGCGGGTCCGGCACTCCCTTGTCCTCTCCAGCCTGCGCTGCACTGTCACCTGACTGCGTGCAGCGTCAGGTCATAGTGCGCACACTGCATCCTGACGCTGTATGGGGTCAGAACAGTGCAGCGCCGGCAGGAAAAGACAAGGGAGCGCCGGACCCGGAGCGGAGCTGCGGCGCAGGAGGATGAGTATCTGAAGCGCTTCCCGGCACCTAATGCATACAAGTGAGTGCTTCCATAATGGAAGCGCTCACTAGTATTCGCTTTAAAAGACGCACGGCCATTTTCCACCTACTTTTGGGGGAAAAAAGTGAGTCTTATAAAGCGAAAAATAAGGTAGTTGGGCATGAAGGCATACAGGTTCCATATGGTATCCTGTGGCACATTTGCCCACAGATGTTGTGGTGGGTACTGTAGATCCTGCACTTGTAGGTTGCTGACGCTGGCGTCCCAGCTGGTCCCATAAATATTCAGATATTCCTGGGAAACCCTTGCTGTGTGTGGATGAGCATTATGAAAATGCTCTGAAAAATAGCAGGTGGAAGCCCTGTCATTAGAGGAACACATGTGGCTGCAGGATGTCCAGCACATATCACTGAACTGTCAGTGTCCCTCGTATCACTACTAGGGGTGAATGGCTCCCCAGATCATCACACCAGCAGTTGGGACACTGTGTCACTCCACAGCAAAGGCGCGATTGAAGCGCTCACCACGAGGCCTCCATACTCGAACCTGACCGTCATGGGATCCCAAACAGAACCTGTATTCATTGCTAAAGACGATGTGGTTCCAGTGCATAACAGTCCATATTTCTCGCTCATCCCACCGCTGCAAACAAAAGTGACGGTGGCTTCCTGTCAATGGCAGGACACATATTGGGTGAGGTCACACCAATTTTCCATCTGCTAAGCACCTAGAAATAGTCTGGGCAGAGACCGAGGTATAATGAAGATGCCACCTATGTCTGGATAATGGACAATGAAACTGTGGGAGCTGCTCATGCTTGTCAGCGGATTAAACAATCCTCTCTACTGGTGATCTGTCTCCATCATCCAGAGCATGTTCGCCATGTGTGCTTGCCCTCACATAACCAATGCTTCCAACACCGACTAGTTTTGCAGCAATCCAACATTTCTATCTGGGTGTGTTATCATTTTTGGCACTGAATGTATATCTTGATAATATAGAGTGGTGCTACAGAGAACATCAATACATACCTCAGATGATGCAGAACATCACAATATATATCCAAGTTGCAGACCTTCTTTGTAAAGATGTTCTGCAGCAGCAGAAGTGTGTAATGTGTAATGTGTATAAGGAATCAATATCCTCTCGACTGTGGCAAAGTGCTTTACTGTGGCCATAAAACACCTCAGTCACTTACATGGCAGTACAGGATAACTTACTTGACTTTTAATGATACTCCTTGTGGCACACCGACACTCACTGTGGCCCCTAAAACGCTGTGTCTAGAGATCTTCCTCTCTGCGCCGTACTCCACCACTGTCCCGAAGAAGCCTGCCCTGAAACACAGGAGACATGGTAACTGGTTCCGTTGTTACTAGCAATACATTACCCTGAGACTGCCATGACACGCCAGTGCAATAGTCTTTAGGGCAAAGTTCCACAATATGTGGACCCTCCAGCTGACTACAACTCCCAGCATGTGCTGACTGTGCCAGTTTAGTTTCTTAAAAGACATCTATTGCAGATTTGTACCTATGACACTGGCTGACCTGTTACATGTGCACTTGGCAGCTTAAAGCATCTGTGTTGGTCCCATGTTCATATGTGTCCATAAGTTTGCTGAGAAAAATGATGTTTTACTCTATTCAAATGAGCCTCTAGGAGCAACGGGGGCGTTGCCATTACACCTAGAGGCTCTGCTCTCTCTGAAACTGCCGTGCCCACCGCTTTGACATGGTGAGGCATCATCATGCCTGGCCCTGTCGAAGTGCAAAGGGTGCGGCAGTTGGAGAGAGAGCAGAGCCTCTAGGTGTAATGGCAATGCCCCCGTTGCTCCTAGATGCTCATTTGCATATATTAAAACATCATTTTTCTCAGCAATCTGGGCACATATAGACATGCTACCAACACAGACGCCTTCAGCAGCCAAGCGCACATGTAACAGGTCAGCCAGTTTCATAGGCACAAATCTGCTGACAGATATCCTTTAACAGTTTAGTGGCAGTGCACAGGAATGCTCTAGAGGGAGCAGACATGCATTACTAATACAGCCATCTGCTTCTGAGGAATGAAAAAAAATTCCATCAGTTAACCGGTTTTGCCTTTTGGTATAAACAATCCATAGTAAATGCCCCCACTCCCCGAGAACCTGTTAGGATTCAGAGTAATCAATAAGTGCAGTCTCTGGAGTGGCAAGCTCTTGACTTCACTCCTCACGCCACTGACATTGAAAGGATTAAACAACACATGAATCAATTGGTTTGGAGAAAAATAATCACAATTTTATTACCGGAGCACCACAGGGTTAATCCTAATTGGATTGCAATAGGCTCATAATTCACTGTCAGCGCATCGACTGATACGTGGTTCCAGAATAGATACAGCAAGGAAGAGAACAGAGCTATTCTCATTTTTACAGGGCTGACACCGGGTGATGAAATGAGTGCATTGATAGCAAGGACTAATCCCTGGACGTCACGGCTATGAGGCTTCTACAATAACCACAGCTGCAGCCTCATACATCTCAATAGAAATCAAAGAGCTAAAATAAAAGGTGCAGCTGGCAAGGCTTTTTTTTAATGGAAAATGTCAAAACTGCAAACATGTTTTAATCTACGGCTAAAGAGGACAACTCTTCTCCTTATATCCTAATGAGACGTATAGCCAATAGAGGAGGGTCCTAATCAGACTCCGACCTATCTGCAAGGGCTGAGAGTCCATGGAAAGACCAGCTTAAGTGTCATTGGCATTGAATGGACATTCAAAAATTGTGTGCCAAGTGGTTTCTTGGCAATAAAAGTTGATGGCAGTGGTGGGGATGGTACAGGTGTCTTCCTGCGAGATGCATAGGGAATATGCTTAAAGAGGGTGCATGGTGGGATTCATTTTTTTTTTTATTTGAAACAAAACTACCTCACTGACTCCCCTCTGCTTCCTGGTCTCGGCTCAACAGACATGAAATTCCATTAGATAGTTGCTCAGCAGATCAGTGACTCGCTCAGTCAGTCATTGGCTGAGCAGGCATCTCCAGGGTGGCATTTCCTCCATGTCGAGCTGGGATCAGGAAGTGGAGACCAGGTTGACCTGGTAAGCCTTGCAATGGATGTGGCAGGGATCAGTGAGGTGCGATGTTCTTCAAAGAGTACCTGTTTTAATACATACATGTATTCCCCATGAAATAACAATCCTAGGGCATATTTTCTTATAAAACGGTGTTGTGTCGCTCCTCTGTCCTTCCTTCTGGATATAGATGAGTGAATTTATTCTAATCAGATTTGTTATGAATTTTCCAAAAAATGCGTTGCCAAACGAATCCGAACTTTTGGCATTGCAGATGAATCGAGTAAAAAACGGAGCCCAGTGTCATTTTACAGTGAATATTGAGAGGACAAAGATGGAGAATCACATGACACTGGGAGAACGTGGGGGGAAAGGCTTGCCCTAACTGGCTCAGAGGTTTAAAGACAGCTTGATCAGTCAATCAGGGGCAGTTGGCAAGCAGTTGGAAACTGCCATTCTGTTCCCACCTAGGCTTGTGAAAGGAGGGCTGACAAAAAGCCAATACAAGCCACTAATATAGCATATATCAGTGATTTTCAACCAGTGTGCCTCCAGCTGTTGCAAAACTACAACTCCCATCATGCCCAGGCAGCCTACAGCTATCAGCCTACAGAAGGGCATGGTGGGAGTTGTAGTTTTGCAACAGCTGGAGGCACACTGGTTGAAAATCACTGGCATATATAACTGGGTATATTTTAGGGACTTTGATCATGGAAAGCATATAGAGGGAGTGAGGTACTGGTCACTCAGAGTTCTGCATTTTCAAGCAGCTTGTTGTCAACTAGTTCTACATTACAAAACCCTACAAGAAAAAGAAACTCATTATTCTGTATATGGACAGCCATCTTTAAAAAAAACTAAACAAAAAAACCCTCAAGTTTCTACAGTTCATAGGCTTATCTCCTGTCTGGCAGTTTTTCTCCACACTGCTGGAAGACAAATAAAATGGCTGTCTGCAAGATCTGCAATTAAGCCGTGAATGTTCAAATACAAAGGTAGGCACCATGGCTCTACTGCAGCACATGAATCGGCATCATGAGTTCCTGTGGGAAAATAGAAATGGCCGTCAGCTTGTGTTTCCAGAGTGTCCTCTTTCATCCCACTCTGTTTTGCGGTAGCCAGGCAGCATCCACATGCAGTAAACTCTGAGCCACTGATGTCACGACCGGTCACATGGCCTAGGTCCAGCTCAGCCCCACTTGATAACCCCTTTAACTCCCATCTGGCCACATTTCTGACGGTGCAGTCGTTGCCGTATGACTTAGTGGATTCTACTGCTTCGCTGGAAGATAGCTGCCATTAAAAAAAAAAAAAAAAAAAAAAGAAAACAAACAAACCCCATCCCTGCCTTTTACTGCCACTTGGCAGAGAGCGTGAGCTGCTCCTCGCAATTCCCACTGTTCGGCAAGGTGCACGCCACCATGGACATCTGGAGCTGTTACGGGTAGGGAGAGTACATATCTTTCATGGCCCACTGGGTCAATGTTTTTCAGGGTAGCACCGCAGGTCCTATTTACAATTCCACATTTTTGTTAATCTTCTTCCCAGGCGAAGTGCTTATCCTCCTCCTTCGTGGTCGCTCTGCATTTGGGGGAAATAATACATGCTCCCTGCATGGCACATGTGATAAATCTACTTGTGCAGTGCTTTTTGTAACAGTACAGTGGCTTGCAGAGTGTGCTGGCCATGTCCAGGAGACTGTCCTTGCATTTCAGCCATTCTTATGTGGCAAAGAATGCTTTTTTTTTTTTTTATGCACCAAACCTCCTCAGCAGGGAGCATGTGTTGTTTCGAGGTCAGGCAGCAGAAGCTCACCAAAGATGCCTGTTGCTTACTGTGGCTCTTTAAAGAGGCCAGTAGATTTGTCAGTAGGGACAACTGCGACATAACTGATGTCATTCCATATTTACCTTAGAGCATAAGCTAACGCTGAAGCAACAAGGGCTTCCAGCTAATGCATCTTGCTGGCCAACCTGTAGCTATTGGGGACCCACACGGATAAAGTCCCATAGAGGAGGAAGTGGAGGAAGAGAAGATGCCACTGGAGAAGGAGGAGCAGAAGGAGTTGCCCTGTGCAGGAGGATGAGGGTGGTGGTGATGGTGATGATGACGGCGACAATGCTGGTCATGATGACCAATCATATCAGCGGAGGGCGGAGTTGGAAAGACCTGGGTCCTCGGGCACGCTGACATGAATGGCAAGCTGTAGGCTTGCTTACATGCAGACAGGCGTTTCATTCACAAAAAACAATCTGATGATTATTGGAAAGCCATCAAAGCTATCAAAAGCAATCAAAGCAAAACGGGGAAATTTTTTTCTGTTGCCAAAAGGGATGCCAAATTGCTTTATTACAGGATAAACGGTGTACACAGCTTACTGCAACTTCTGTCGAGCAGACACCTGCCGCCCATGTGGTCTGACCAGGAGGCCCCTCTCCACCCCAGATCAGACAGATCAGTATCATCAACATGATAGAGAAATTTTTTTCATGTGCTGCTCCAGGCTGACACAAACCAGCAAATGTATCGTCTGAGCACCCAGGTTCAGTGCTATCTGGACTTTGGCCTTTCTCAAAAGCACAATGTCCCCTGACCACATAGACTTCTGGGCGGGCAAATTGGAACAGTGGCTGGAATCGGTCCAGTATGCTCTCTCTGTACTGTCTTGTCCAGCCTCCATTATCATCTCAGAACGGGTTTTCAGTGTGGCAGGTGGCACTGTCACACCCAAATGGACAAAGTTGTTCTCTGTCAGTGACATTACTTTTGTCAAAATAAACGAGGCATGGATCCGTGGGGATTTTCAGACACCTCCAGCTGAGACTGAGATCTGCCATTGCTGACGGTGGCCATTTATCCCCATCACACCACTGCTGCCGCCAGCCTGCCTACCATCATATTCCGTATCATATGGTTGCTGCTGCCACTGATGGTACTCCCTGCTGTTAATTCTCCAACTGCTATCTCCATTACCTTTACTGCCACTAACATTACCGCTACACAGTTGCTACAACAACTACTACCCCAACACAGCGGCACACACACCTAATGACTTGTTTATTGCATGTTGTGCTGCTACTGCTGGTGCTACTATTGCAGCGACTATTACACCTACACAATTTACCCTTTTCAAATCCACACTGTACTAATGCTGCTTCAAAATAAAAGGGAACATTTTACCAGGCTTTTCATCTTCAGAATGAGCCATAGTTTCTTGTGGACGCTTGTGCAGAACCAGCCACTGTTTCTTCTGATATTAATATCTGTGTGTATAAACAGGGCCAGGCATCTTCCCCAGTTAAGGAATAAATTTGGATGCTTGGTCCCAACATGTCAGTTTTTAGACAATAACACCGTGTATGTTTAACTACAATATGCCCCTAATAAAGGACAATTTTTAGAAGGGCTTTAATATGAAAAGGCATAACACATGCGACAGCGCACTGTATTTTTAAACATGCTATTAATGAGTGGAACTTCATGATGATGACATGTAACACCTGTACACCAGACACTGAATGTCTAGATTAAGTAACCCTTTGCTACTTACTTAATAGAGCCCTTAAGTCGTGTCTGTTCTTCATCTTGAAATTTGTGTTGATAGCTGACCATCATAAAGGAATGGGGGATTCCAAGCTGAAATACAGGAGACACAAGACATTGAAGGGATTGCGAAGTGGCATTATACTGATGACCTACTCTTAGGATAGGCTATGGACATCACATCGTCTTGACTCCTGTACCCCACTGATCAGCTGTTTGAACAGGTTGCAGAGCTTGTACGAGCACTGTGTTCTCTTCAAAGTTTAACTGCACGTCGTCTATATTGTTGTGATGGTTAAGTGCATCTACAACTGCTCGTCCCATTCACTTGACACCCTCGGCTCTAGAATGCGGGCAAGTCATTACTGTGTTTCCCAAAGGGCATGTAGCCTGCCACCCTTAGCATGTTATGCCATACATGCTGATTTTGATGTTGACGGACTGCAGATTTTACCCTTGTACATTAGAGGTGAAATGCTCTGCATTTCTGCAGCATGCAGTGAATATAAATGCCCATGTACATGTATTGTACTGTAATTTACTGCGTATTTGCATTGTGGAATCCACATCGCAAAACTGCAGAGTCTGAACTCGCCCTTACTCTGCAGCTTTATTGTCAACTGATACAAAATACATAGGCAACGATGTTCACAAAGCAATCTCTCATCTGGTTCCTCTCTCCAGAGTGTAGTTTGCTAATTGCTTTGTTATCTACAGCATGGTGTGCTTTATTATATAGATTGAGAGGTTTAACAGGGAAAAAAAAGCGAATAAAACCTTCCTTCTGCTATAAAGACCCTACGCATTTTTATTTTTTTAAATTTTTTAATTGAAATTTTAACCACATGAGCAAGACAGCTGGGAACGAGATTAACCATCACTTTAGTCAGATGCCAGGGAGTGTGATATTTAAGGATGGGTGCATAAGCAGGCAGGCAAGCTGTTTATCTGCACTGCTAACAGTGACCCTTGGCTAATGCGAAACATGTCGACTTGCCAGCTTGGGCTGGCGAGTGTGTGAGATAGCGCGGTGCCGTTAATGGCACTTAGCAGACAATGCTTCTTCCACTGTCGCCTGTATCTGGAATAACTCGGCACACAGCACCCCTTCTGCATTAGTATTTTTAATGTAGCGCACTTTTATATTTATGGGTTTTGCAAAAAGCAATGCATCAGCCAAAATAGCCCAAAAAGGGATCATAAAATGTACATTTATTAAAGAGTGTAATTGAACGGCATAAAACATTCATATAATGGTAATAGCGATTTGGGTTTTAATTATACCCGGTCTCTCCAATTCAACTTAAGTGCAGTGGAACCAGCTCCGAAAGACGACATTCAGCGCGGAGTAAAAGTCTCTGGCGTTTCCTGTGTGTGGCACATATCTGGAGACGCAGCACTCATGTCTTAGCATCGATGATTAGGGTGCACTGCTGACACACAATCTATTATTGGCTACTATGTGTACATTATATATGTCATGCCGCAGTCTCCCAGTCCCGACAGGCTGGAAATGACTACTTACCGTATAATTCAGGCTCCATTGTATGATAAATTGCTTTCTGGAGGTGCACTCGCTATCCTAACACAGGAAATTTATTTACATACTTAAAGAGCTGCACAGAAGCAGACAATTCCTATGATTTAATGAAAGCATTTATTTATATCAAATGAGTACTTCAAAATAAGCCCTATGCCACATAAAAGACTGCGATCCTGTGCTGATTTATGCAATAGGGATGTCTGCTCAGGAGGGGTGGAGAAGGTCCAGTGGTGGGGATAATGAGGGCCAGAGAGTATCATACAAAAGAGCCAAACAGTTGTGGAGAAGATGTGTATGTGGAGGCGAGCATGTGGACAAGTCAGCTCAGAGGGGAGGGCAGACACCAGTCAAGCTCAGGGCGGAAGGCAAGTGTTGGTCAAGTCCACAACAGAGGGCAGGCACCGGTCAAGCACGGGCAGAGAGCAGGTGCCGTTCATGCTCAGGGCAAGGGGCAGGTGTTAGGCTACTTTCACACTAGCGTTTTATAATTCCGGTATTGAGTTCCGTCATAGGGGCTCAATACCGGAAAAAAACGCTTCCGTTTTGTCCCCATTCATTGTCAATGGGGACAAAACTGAACTGAAGACAACGGAATGCTCCTAAAAGCATTCCATTCCGTCTTCAGACCGGAGAACAAATGTGGAGCAGAGGGCGCTGTGTGGGGAATCGTCATAGCTCCGCGCCTCCTGGGCGTGAAGACGTGCGGCCTGCCTGCCTGGAGTATGTAAGTATGTATGTGTGTGTATGTATGTCTGTATATGGTACTGTGTGACGTGTGGGGCCGGAACGCGGTTCCGGCCCCACACATGTCCCTGCGGCAGTCCGGATCCGGCAGCACCCTTCACCTGCAGGATCCGGACTGCCGCTTAGTGTGAAAGAGGCCTTAGTCAAGTTCACAGGAGAGGGCAGGCGCCGTCAAGCTAGGGGCAGAGGCAGGCGCCGTCAAAGCTAGGGGCAGAGGGCAGGCGCCGTCAAGCTAGGGGCAGAGGGCAGGCGCTGTCAAGCTAGGGGCAGAGGGCAGGCGCCTGTCAAGCTAGGGGCAGAGGGCAGGCGCCGGTCAAGCTCAGGGGCAGAGGGCAGGCGCCGGTCAAGCTCAGGGGCAGAGGGCAGGCGCTGTCAAGCTAGGGGCAGAGGGCAGGCGCGTCAAGCTAGGGGCAGAGGCAGGCGCTGTCAAGCTAGGGGCAGAGGGCGGTGCCGGTCAAGCTCAGGGGCAGAGGGCAGGTGCCGGTCAAGCTCAGGGCAGAGGGCAGGCGCAGTCAAGCTAGGGGCAGAGGGCAGGTGCCGGTCAAGCTCAGGGGCAGAGGGCAGGCGCCGTCAAGCTAGGGGTAGAGGGCAGGTGCTGGTCAAGCTCAGGGGCAGAGGGCAGGCGCCGTCAAGCTCAGGGGCAGAAAATAGGAGCAGGTCAAGCTCAGGTCGGAGGACATCCAGAAATGTCACAGATATTCACAGTAATACTGTATATTATCCTCACCTGGAAGGCCATAGTGAAGTGGCTGGTCTTTGTGTCCCGGACAATACTAGTGTTCATTGCTGACTGGATGCCCCAACGCCACTGGATGTAACCCATGGTATTTTTGTCTAGATGCCGTGCTACCATCGTTGTGAGGCCAGGTCTGACTCCCTGGGAGGAAAACTGCAAAACGCAGCTTGTAGTGAAGAAACTAGAAGTGAAGAAAAACATCAAGTGAATATCGTATAAAGTCAGTGGGGGTGGAGTGTCTACATATTAAAGAACAAAACATATAATGGACTGTCACTTTGTAGACAGACATTACAAAATGGCGAACCACCCTGACAACTAGTCCCTTGACAACTCTGCTCTCTGTCAGCGCCATGCTAATACACAAAGCTCTATGGGGGGCATTTACGAAGCATGTTGCGTCAGAATTATGGTGTAAAATGCGCCAAAAAGAATGGAGTTTTGATTTGCACCAAATATATGAACTGCCAGAATATTCACTACAAAGAATGTATCACACTAGAAAAGATTTAGAAATGTCAAAGTGGGCATGGCTATCAAATTGGCGCATATTACGCTTACTTTATCATCTTTTTATCAGCAGAAATGCCTCCAATAGTAGCAGACAATTAAGCCAGCTTACGTGGTGGTGTTTTGTGTAAAAAGTCGTATTTATGTCATAAAGATGCAACTTTTTGTAAAAAAAATTGCATTCATGAGAAGTAAGTACCTAAGAACAGGTAAGTATTAAAATAGGAGGCATTTATTTTTATCTAATATAAACGAGATAAACTGCAGGGTCCGGTCAGTAAAGTGACATTCAACAAAAACGTCCCGGGTCTGAGACAAGTGTTGCAATTTACCAGTGAAAATGTTGCAATTATGCTTTAAAAGTCTCAAACGTTTTGCAGCAATGGCTGAAATGGCGCATTTCGCATTTTAGTGCTATTGGTGTTAAAATGTCACAAATCGAGAGAAATAGGCAGATAATCAAGTTTATATTTAAAAACGTCACATTTTAAAAGTGGTATGTGCCTCTTGATATATGAGGTGAAGCAAATCACCACTTTTGTTTTGTAATCTTAGTATTTTTTTTGCCGCAAATTACTCCATTATTGATAAATGTCTCCCTAGATCTTTGGCAACCCTCATAAAGCACTGCATTACACCATAGTCTGATGGCATGCAGTGGGGGTCTTTAAAGCTCAGTGATATCACTGGCTATAGGTCCACGTGATGGGTGTTATATGTTGGCAAAGTCTTTTTAGCATTTTTTATTATAGATGGTAAGAAAATAGTCTGGTTACCTCTTTCCTGTTGTGTCACTCAGGGCAAAGGTTTTATACAGAGTCATTTTGGGGGAATTTATTATAAAAAAAAAAAAAAAAAAATCAATAAACTGCTGCTTTCCTGGACAGAAAGCACAAATAATGGAAATACTTGTGTGTATACCCGAGGTGCCACTGTCACACTCATCATCTACACGTGCGACAGGGAAGGACGTATCGCCTTTCACAGAAAAAATATATAGTGGTGAGAATCTGTCAGCAGGAAACTCACAGTTACCCAGGCACAATGTCTTATAGGGCTAGCACAGCTAAATGTGACGATGCCTTTCATTTAGTGAAAGGTATTGTTATATTCATATTCTAATAAGCAGTCAAGTGCACCAAGGTCGGACCCAAGCCACTCTGTGCACCCTTCTCTGTCAGCACCTCCCTTTCCTTCTTGACTGATAGGGACAGGTGATATGACAGACTCCATTTAAAGAAGCACTACCCTAAACCCAGCAGGTTATAATGGGGGCTGCTGACATCAGTCACAGCCATGCATGTAAATGTATGTGGAGGTTCTGAGAGCTGGGAGATATAAAGGGAGCAGGGCTCCAAAAAGATGAATGGAGCTTAAGCGTGCATGGCCTACTGCTTTCCAATTTATACAGGGAGACACAGGACACAAGCTGCTGTGATCAGCGGGGGTAGGTACCAGGGTCTGACCACCAATCAGGGTTCAAAGATAAAGGTTGATAACCCTAGCCACAGGGGTGACCAACCTGCGGCTCTCCAGCTGTTGTAAAACTACAACTCCCACCATGCCCTGCTGTAGGCTGATAGCTGTAAGCAGTCTGGGCATGCTGGGAGTTGTAGTTTTGCAACAGCTGGAGAGCCGCAGGTTGGCCATCCCTGCCCTAGTATATGCCACCAGGGGCGGATTGACCATAGACCTTACAGGGAAATTCCCCGGTTGGCCGATGCCCAGGGGGAAGCCTGAGCCCTCCTCACGGCTGGCTCGTGGAAGTTTTTAGGGATTTGTTTATGTATTTTGTGCTGTTGGTGGCAGTATTTTGTGATGGACTGTGGTATTTGGCACTGTTGGGGTAATATAATGTGCCACAATATGGTATTACTGGCCTCAACTTATGCTGGCCCTGCCTTCCATCAATTTGGAGCTGACTACAAAACGGGGCCACTTTTAGTATTTTTTCCAGGGCCACTTTAAGTTCCCAGACCGCCCCTGTATGTCCCGGACTACCGCATGGTCATTCCTATCACTTTCTCCCTTCGCTAAAACATAATAGTAGCGGCACAAGAAAGGCCCTGTGCTACCGTCTTCTTTATGCTCAGCCTTTTTCTGAGCTGGCCATTGCCTATAATCCAGGGGTGCACAACCTGTGGCCCTTGATACCATTCTGTGCGGCCCACAACCATCTAGTAACAGACATCTGTATGTCTATGGCTGCTCACATACATTTTTCATGTATTCCCCCGTTAGATAGGAACCCTGGAATTGTAACTAGACATAAATGGTATATATCATATGTACAATATTCCATAAGTACGATATTTCAGTTGTTAATACCCCTTTTAATTTTATTTTTGGCAATGTGGCCCCCAACCAGAAAACGTTGTGCACTCCTGCTATAATCGAAGAAAATCCATGCAGAGCTGGCAGAAGATGAAGTGGCCAAGCACTTTCCTAGTTAACAGAGGGGGTAGATAGCGTTTTTGCACTCATTTCTCTATGTGTTTTCACAGGATCAATCAGACGCCCTTTTCTCTTCTCATGGAATATTATGCCAAATGGCAAACTCAGCCCTGCTACATCAGTACAGGCCGAAGCTGCTATGAGAAACTCAGAGACTCCAGTTCTTCCAGCAGATATGAGGCCCTCTACCGGCACAAGGGAGGTACTGCATGTCAACTGACAAAGATCTTTCTGACAGCGGCGTCCTACATACCCAGCTGCAGAGGTAGCTACTACACGAATAATGCTGATGTTAAACAAACAGTGACCTAAATAACAAAGTCTCACATTGACACTGTTTATGGGGGTCATATCCTTATTCTGGATGGGAAATAAATTACCTCTCGCAGAAACGCAAACTGCCTTAAAAATTAATCTAGTGCGACTCATTTCAGCTGTGAAAGTGTGACCTTACTTTCCTGCCCAAAGGATCCTAATTATGGATTTTAAAGCTGCTGTTGAGTATGGCTGACAAAGAGGATGCATTTCGCCTCTGAGCAGGGAGGGGGAGGCAATACAGGCACATCACTGTTATGGATTAAAGATTCCATCCTCAAGTGATATATTAGGCAGGAGAGGATATAAATTTACACTACACAGCTTGTAGAAAAAGCAGGAAGCAGGTCGTATATGGGACAATTTGCCTCTGATCGCCCTCAGTGGGCCAGTTTAAGGGTATGTTCACACACGGTGGATATGCTGTAGATTTTGTTTTGTTGTGGAATTGTGGACAAAAAATCCACAGAATATTAGGGTATGGCCTCGTGGTATAAATGTAACCTGTCATGCAATGCAGTGAAAATCTGCAGCGTTTACAGTGCCTCGAAAAAGTATTCACGCCCCTTGAACTTTTTCCCATCTGCAGTAAAATCCCTATGTAACACATGCAGATTTTGCAGCAGATTCATCATGGATTTTTGCAGCAGATTCGTGGTGGTAAATTTGTGGAGTGAAATTGAAAAAACCCACATTTCCGACAAGGTTTTCTGGGTTTTGATATTATGGTGTTCACTGTGCGCCAAAAATGTCATGATGTCCTTATTCTGCGCCTCAATAAGATTAAGGCCATACCAAATTTATATGTTTTTTTTTGTTTTACTACTTAAAAAAATAAAAATTTCTTTCATTGATATTTTCTGCCAGCCATAACTTTTTTATATTACTGTCTATAGAGCTGTATGAGGGCTTGTTTTTTTGTGGGCCAAACTGTAATTTTCATTGGTACCATTTTTGAGGTACATACAACTTTTTGATCACTGTTATTCATTTTTTTTCTTGGGGGGGGGGGGGGGGTAATAAGGTGACCAAAAAATGGTGAATTACGCTCTTTCAATTTTTATTGTATACCACTCAGGAAAAATATTTTTATACTTTAATAAGTTTAGATATTTTTAGATGCAGCAATACCTTTTATGAGTATTTTATTTATTTTTATATGCAAAAGTAGGAAAAGTGGGTGATTTAAAATCGATTATTTTTTTATTTTTTCACCTTTTTACATAACTTTTAGCTTTGGGGGCTAGAATCTGGGATGTTTTCATCCCTTGTCCCATACACCATAACAGAGAACTATAATGGTGAATGGGATTCTGCCGTGCAGCCTGCTGAGCCATGCCTCGTGTACAGCTTTGCAGGCAGATTACCATGACAGGCCTGGGAACCTTCAGCAGGCCCCGGGCAGCCGCCTCCCTCTGTCTAACACCATAGATGCCGCGATCGCTATTGAACAAGACATCTGAGGGGTTAAATGACCGGGTTCAGCATCATCGCCGATCCTGGTCATTGTGGCTGGGTGCCTGCTGTATTATATGTATGGAGCGGACTCAGCGCAGCTCAGCGGTGGCTGAAGGAGTTAAAATACATTGACCCAAATTTTACTAATGTTTCTGTTCCTAAAATCTACTGCAAATTATCCTTTTTTCGACCTGCACAAAAAGGGGTGGGACTTGTTGAAAAGGGGTGAAGCTTCATGCTCCAAACATATGATTTGCATATAAAAAAAATATCAAGCAGCATCGGTAATAGACAGAAAGGGCTTGTTTTAGTCACTATAATCAACCCTACCAGGTAGAATGCCTGGTTTCATAGGGTGGATCATGACAGATGTTTCAATACGGAATGACAACAGTCACCTTTCTTATAATGTTGTCGCCATTCCTCCCGTTAGCAGCGGCAGCCTCTAAGGTCAGCTCTTAGGTACTGAATTACAAATTCAATAGAGAATCTAGATAAACTTATCTACTTTTTATTAAGGCTCTTTCACACAAGCGTGCCCCTTACAGGAATCACGCTCCATGTGACAGAAGGATTGCGTGGCCTGGACTACAGAAGCGCAATAATTGATAATGATTGATAATGCTGTGTGCCTCTGCCTGACCTTTCTGTAACAGAATCATACTGACATAAAGCTGTCACTATGATTCCGTTACAGGAAGGTCAGGCAGAGGCACACAGCATTATCAATCATTATCAATTATTGCGCTTCTGTAGTCCAGGCATCATGATAGTGCCGTGTGCCTCTGTAGTCCAGACCGTGATTCCCGCAAGGGACACGCTGGTGTGAAAGAGCCCTTAATGTAACTGCTATGGCTGCCCGGACATGAAGTAGTACATGAAGTAGTTCACCGTGCGGATGTGAACTACAACTGCCATGGTTTTTGGCTGCGAGACTTGTACAGGTGAAACTCACCGCTTCTCAGCTACGTGAATGGGCACCCCAATACTGATATTAACAATGCTGTCATAATTACCATTTTGGTGTGAGATTCCGAAAAATCTTAAGTCCAAACAGAGGTCCCTGAAGGTCACCAGCTCCAAACTCTAGCTAAAAACAAGAACAAAAAGTACGTGAGTAGAATTTGAGAATGTCATAATTTTTGGTTTAAAATGTATTGCTTCCACATGTCCGTGAACTGTGCTGCGTTCCTGGATGGTATTATTTTTTTTTTTTTTGCTTTCTTTTATAAATGGTGGGCGACAGTTACACAGAAATAGCTAATGTCGTAGCAAAGTGACCACCATCTGTGCTTAGTCTGCAATAGAATCTGGTGTCATCTTGCTAGAAAAAGCTGTGTATTTTTCTTAAAAATAAAGTAGGCACAAACAACACTGCCTCATGACCTCTTCCTCTGATGTAGGCAACAACAGCAATGCCTTCCTGTCTCTACCTGTGAATGATGTAGCTACAGACAGTACTGCCTTCCTGTAAAGTATGTAGGCATAATACTACCTTACCGTCTCCTCACTAAATAATGTGGGCATAGAAAACATTGATTGCCTGTCTCTGCTTGTAAATAATATACAAATAATAGGCACGGATAATATTGCCTTTCATTCTCTTCTTGTAAATGATGTTGGCACAGATAGTACTGCCTCCCTGTCTTTACTAGTAAATGTAGACACAGATAGTACTGCCTCCCTCTAAATAACACAGGTACAATATGTATAAATGTAGACACAGATAGAACTACCTCTCTGCCTCTCCCTGTAAATTATGTAGGCACAGATGGAACTTCCTCCCTGCCTCTCCATGTAAATGATGTAGGCACAGATAGTACTGCCTCCTTGTCTCTCCCTGTAAATGCTGTAGGCACAGATAGTACTACTTCCCTGTCTCTCCCTGTAAATGCTGTAGGCACAGATATTACTACCTCCCTGTAAATAATGTAGACACAGAAAGTACTGCCTCTCCCTATAAATTATGTAGGCACAGATAGTACTACCTCCCTGTCTCTCCCTGTAAATGATGTAGGCACAGATAGTACTACCTCCCTGTCTTTACTAGTAAATGATGTAGACACAGATAGTACTGCCTCCCTCTAAATAACACAGGTACAATATGTATAAATGTAGACACAGATAGCACTACCTCTCTGCCTCTCCATGTAAATGATTTAGGCACAGACAGTATTACCTCCCTGTCTCTCCCTGTAAATGATGTAGGCACAGAAAGTACTGCCTCCCTGCCTCTCCCTATAAATTATGTAGGCACAGATAGTACAACTTCCCTGTCTCTCCCTGTAAATGCTGTAGGCACAGATATTACTACCTCCCTGTAAAAGATGTAGGCACAGAAAGTACTGCCTCCCTGCCTCTCCCTATAAATTATGTAGGCACAGATAGTACAACTTCCCTGTCTCTCCCTGTAAATGCTGTAGGCACAGATATTACTACCTCCCTGTAAAAGATGTAGGCACAGAAAGTACTGCCTCCCTGCCTCTCCCTATAAATTATGTAGGCACAGATAGTACAACTTCCCTGTCTCTCCCTGTAAATGATGTAGGCACAGATAGTACTGCGTCCCTGTCTCTCCCTGTAAATTATGTAGGCACAGATAGAACTTCCTCCCTGCCTCTCCCTGTAAATGATGTAGGCACAGACAGTATTACCACTCTGTCTCTACGTGCAAATGATGTAGGCACAGATAGTACTGCGTCCCTGTCTCTCCCTGTAAATTATGTAGGCACAGATAGAACTTCCTCCCTG
Organism: Rhinella marina; assembly: GCA_900303285.1. Lineage (NCBI taxonomy): Eukaryota > Metazoa > Chordata > Amphibia > Anura > Bufonidae > Rhinella > Rhinella marina. Next base: position 213,675 of record ONZH01006415.1, on the reverse strand, counting down.
CCTCTCCCTGTAAATGATGTAGGCACAGACAGTATTACCTCTCTGTCTCTACCTGCAAATGATGTAGGCACAGACACTACTGCTTCCCTGGCATGTGAATATTTCAGTAAACAGATGCTATAAAGACAAAATTGCAGCTCAGCATGCAGCTCAGCATGCAGCTCTTAGAATACAGATTTTTATTTTACTATTCAAACTTTGTAAACTGTATTATTAGAAGAAGAGAATAATAAATCAGCTTTATGTTTGTTCTTTGAGCTGGCCATACACATGAAATAGTTTTTGGCCAAACAGCTGTCTCTCCTGATCCTCCCATACATGTTCAGCCCTGCATGTAACATGGTAACATAGTTTGTAAGACTGAAAAAAAGATCCCCCATCCAGTTCAGCCTGTTTTCCTGCAAAGTAAATCCAGAAGAAGACAAATAACTGTTATGAGGTAGAAGAAAATTTACTTTTAGGGGAAAAAAATCCTTCTTGACTCTAATCAGAATAACTCCCTGGATCAATTACCCTTCAAAAGAAATCTAGTAATTATAACCTGCAATATTAGTACAATCCAGAAATACATCCAGGCCCCTCTTGAACGCTTTTAGTGAATTCACCATCACAACCTCCACAGGCAGAAAGTTCCAGTTGCACTACTCTTACAGTAAATAATCCTCTTCTATGTTGACATAGAAACCTTCTTTCCTCTAGACGTAGAGGATATCTGCTTGACACAGTCCTGGGTATAAATAGATCATGGGAGAGATCTCTGTACATGTGGTAGATAGAGAAACACAAAAAAGCCTGTTTGGGCATCAGGAACCGCTTGGCATAGGAGCCGCTAAGCATGGACCCCCTTGTGCTTGTGGGTCATTAAGGAAGCAGTTAGGGGTTAAATGCCTTGGCGTGTCATGTGGTCTTCCAAGCACACGGTGGCAGTATTTCTGTTACAAACTGACACATGACACACTAAGGCATATATATATATATATATTAGGTAATGACATCATGACGGCCTCAGAAGACACCTTATTCTGAATCAACAGAACAGTGCTAATCACTTCCGCTGCTCCGTTGTAGAAGTAGAACAATGACCATAACGCAATTGCCACATCTGGCACATAAACTAATGACACCTGATGGACCCTCGTTGAATATAATGGGGTCCTTCAGGTTTCCATTAGGGAGTCTGGCATTTTTGAGTCTGCTGTGGTAGCCCAGAATGGATCATCCAATGTGGATGGGAATAAACCTATTACTTATTATATTATACACTGCATACATTGTTATAATAATATTAAAAACTGTCTCTACTTCCCCCACACCCCATATAGCTGGGATCACATAAAAAAACCCGAACTTCTATTTATTTTTTTATTATTACTTTGCATATTCCCACACGGTGTCACTCTGAAGACAAAAGTCAGCAGCGGTCGTCCAGACAGGCTGAGATATAAACGTCTATTACATGCTGATAGATGCACATTTATTAACCTAGAACCGGCACACTGGCTTTTTATTTAATACTTTCTTTGCTTAAGTATTTGAATAGACTTAAAGACTTAAAGTATATTAAAGCAAAATAGACAAAGTATACAATGCATTCAGAAAGTTTTCAGACCCTTTTTACTTTTTTCGCATTTTGCTATAATGCAGCAATTTGGTAAAATAAAAAAGTTCTACATTCTACATTGCCAGAGAGTAAGAGTAAGGATTTCAGCTTCCATACAATAGCGCAATCTTATAGCAGACACAGTACACAGCTGAGGCATTTTCGGGCTGTGTACTACTTTGTGAGTTGTGTTGTGTGTCTGCACCACTGGACATACTGGACTTAATAGCGCTATTGTATATAATTCTTATTCTTACTCGCTGGCACAGTATTGAATGCCTCCACAAGAAGACACAGGGGAGCTGAACCTTCACCATTACTCATTCTCCACTCAGTACCTAATAATGAGAAAGTGAAAACTGAATGTTCAAAATCTTTGATAATTCATTAAAAAGGAACAACTAAAATCTTGCATTCAAGTATTTGGACCTTTTACTCAGGACTTCTTTGAAGCCCCTTTGGCAGTGATTACAGCCTCCAGCCTTCTTGGGTATGATGTCACAAGGTTTTCATACTTGGATTTGGGGATTTTCTGCCAGATCCTCACGAGCTCTGTCAGGTTGGATGCAGACCGCTAGTGGACAGCCATTTTCAGGTCTTCAGAGATGTTGGATTGGGTTCAAGGCAGGGTTCTGGCTGGGCCACTCAAGGACATTCACAGGGTGTGAGCTCATTCAGACAGCCGTATGCTGTCCGCAAAAATGCAGATCCGTTTTTTTGTGGACAGTTCAGCATGTTCACAAAAAAATTCCTGCATTTTCCCACTCCTGTGTTGTCTAGACATGGAATAAAATTTTTGTCGGGAGTTCTTCTTTAAGTGCCGAGAAAGTGGCGGAAAGTTATAGCTGAAATCTACGCCAGCCTGTAGCTGGAGTAGACTTCAGTTTCTGGGGTACAGTACGTCAAAGATACGCCTGATTTGTTAAGCGGCAGAAACCTCTTAACAAATAAGGCGCATCTAACGCCAGCGCAGGGAGATCAAGACTGACGGATGGATCCACCAGCCTTTATATATCTACACCTTTGTTTTAATGCTGTCTGGAAACCTGTCTACGTACAGCATTAAAATTCCAAATCGGGCACTGCCCTAGCCGTTTTACTGGCTAGGGCAACGCTAAAACCCACCCATCAGCGCCGGTGACGTCACTGGGCTCACTGCTGGGCGGAAGCCTCCGCCTGGCAGAGCCCGGTTTGTTACCGGAACCGGGCAAAATGCCTTTGCCCTGTGCTAATTAGCAGAGGATGCTCTGATGCTAACGTCAGGCAGGCTGCCTGGGTGAAATGAAGGGTATGTCCGGGTTCAGCTCTGATCCCCGACAACCCCTTTAAATAAGGGAAGGTATTGCGTAAAGGATGGGTTTCTTCCAGACATGACACTTAGAATTGAGGCCAATCTTGGTTTCATCAGACCAGAGAATCTCACGGTCTGAGAGCCCTTAAGGTGCTTTTTTGAAAACTTTCATGTGTCTTTTACTGAGGAGAGACTTATTTCTGGCCATTCTGCCCAGATTAGAGGAATGCTGCAGTGATGGTTGACCGTCTGAAAGTTTCTTCCATCTGCACACAGGATGTTTGGAGCTCAGCCAGACTGACTATTAGGTTCTTGGACACCTCTCTTACCAAGTGACTTCTCCTCCATGACTAAGTTAGTTGGGGCGGCCAGTTGTAGGAAGAGTCCTGGTTGTTACAAACTTTTCCATTTAAGATTTATGGAGGCCACTGTGCTCTTGGGATCGTTGAGTGCAGTAGATACTTTTAGTGTCCTTCTCCAGATTAGTTATTTCTCCTAGAGGCAACAAACACTGTGTAGTCATCTGGTGCTCAAACTTCCTTCTATTTGCCCACAACATTTTGCAAACGTAAAAAATATTTTGGCTAGCAGAGATGAAAGGGTGTGTGACTGGAAGAACAGACTACACTGGGTTTGTTTGTAGTCTGTTACCATGGAGACACATCTGTGTGCATAGAAGCTGTAGAAACAACATTTTAAATCAAACGATTTGATATCCTAAAAGGCCTGAAACAATATACAATGGCTGATCTATTTTCTATTATAGTTTTCCTCAGTGACAGTAGCTGACATAGCATCCCACAATAATAAGGGAAAAAGGTCTTGATATTGTGAAATTTGTCACAGTCAGAGCTGATCTGGGTCTTTTTAGACCTCTGACCCTGTAGTATCATTCCAAGGACAATGTTATACGTAACATTTCTGGGATATATACAGATGCAGCAAAACACTTTCTGTATTTTACACACATTGGCCCATTAGTGCTCTGTACAATGTCATTCTGTCGTCTCTGAGGAGTTAAGCTGTCACAGACCACCGAGTCTGTCGTATTGCTGAAGCAGAATTAAAAGTACTAGTTACACCAAAAATCTAAGTGCAACTCCCTCTGAATAATTATAGGGAAACTAAACCTTTGATGCAAAATCACAGGGGCAGAAGCACTGCTCAGATTGCTCTGCCATTTCGCTTTCAACGACTCTGCTTGGCTTTTGGAATATGTAGAGTACAGATCCCAAGTTCTATGGATCTATATGATACTGGCCAGCAGTTTAAGGTTTAGAGGTGTCTGGAAGCAGCTTTCTCCTCTTCCCCCATTAATACAATACCACATACACGCTTGGCCGAATCAAGTGTGTAATGGGAATTCAGGATAGACAGCTGTCGGCTGACAGCTATTGGAGATGTACGTGGACCTTAATGCTAGCGCCATTACCAGGTTTAGTAGTACACAACGGGAAAGAGTCCCTATACTGAAGAAAGAACATTACAACTAACATGCACCTGGGACAAAGAAACGGCTATCTAGTTAAAGGGGTTTTCCAGGATTTAACTACTGATGACCTATCCTCAGGATCAGGATAGGTCATCAGTATCTGATCGGTGGGAGTCCGACACCTGGAACCACTGCCGATCAGCTGTTTGAGAAGGTACCGGCACTCCTGTGAGCGCCCCGCTACCATCTTGCAGCTTACCAAGCACAGCGCCGTACATTGTACAGCGGCTATGCTTGGTATCATGCTCAGCCCCATTCACTTGAATGGGGCTGAGCTGCTCCTAGGCCACGTGACCGATTAACGTGATGTCACTTGCCTAGGAAAAGCTAAGAGAAGGCCACGGCGCTCACAGGACACCAGTGCCTTCTCAAACAGCTGAGAGGATAGGTCATCAGTAGTCAAATCCTGTAAAACCCCTTTAAATTTTTTATTTTTTTAGACTACGAGTAATAGTATGCATAAAGCTAATCAGACAAAGAAGAGCTGCGTTTCTTGAATGCAGAAGAGCAGACAATGTTACTCACACTCAAGGTTTTACATAGGAACACATAGATTGGCCGATGTACCGTTATTTATGATATACCATGGTATTAAAAAATGGCGATATTACCGTTTCTTAATTATAGCGGTATTTCAGTGACATAGGCGCGGTCGCACCTGACAGTGCTGACTTTTAAAAACGGAGCGCCGCGTAGACACATACTGAAGTGTTTTGTAAGCCGATGCAAGATGCCCCGGCCTCAGAGGCGCACATTACATGTCATTACGTGCTGCAGCACATGTTACACAAGATGACCGGGGAGCTAAGACTAAGAGGGGTGAAGCTGGTGAGTGAAATTCCTGTTTACTGCTCACCCCCGGCCCGGGCTTCAAAACATGGTGTGGGACAGAGGGGCCACAAGGAGACATTATACTGTGTGGGGGCTACAAGGAGACATTATACAGTGTGGGGGCTACAAGGAGACATTATACTGTGTGGGGGCTACAAGGAGACATTATACTGTGTGGGGGCTACAAGGAGACATTATACTGTGTGGGGGCTACAAGGAGACATTATACTGTATGGGGGCTACAAGGAGACATTATACTTTATGGGGCTACAAGAGACATTATACTTGGGGCTACAGGACATTATTATGGGGGCTACAAGGAGACATTATACTTTATGGGGGCTACAAGGAGACATTATACTGTGTGGGGGCTACAAGGAGACATTATACTGTTGTGGGGGCTACAAGGAGACATTATACTTTATGGGGGCTACAAGGAGACATTATACTGTGTGGGGGCTACAAGGAGACATTATACTGTGTGGGGGCTACAAGGAGACATTATACTGTGTGGGGGCTACAAGGAGACATTATACTGTGTGGGGGGCTACAAGGAGACATTATACTGTATGGGGGCTACAAGGAGACATTATACTGTATGGGGGCTACAAGGAGACATTATACTGTGTGGGGGCCACAAGGAGACATTATACTGTGTGGGGGCCACAAGGAGACATTATACTGTGTGGGGGCTACAAGGAGACATTATACTGTGTGGGGGCTACAAGGAGACATTATACTGTGTGGGGGCTACAAGGAGACATTATACTGTATGGGGGCTACAAGGAGACATTATACTGTGTGGGGGGCTACAAGGAGACATTATACTGTGTGTGGGCTACAAGGAGACATTATACTGTGTGGGGGCTACAAGGAGACATTATACTGTGTGGGGGCTACAAGGAGACATTATACTGTGTGGGGGCTACAAGGAGACATTATACTGTATGGGGGCTACAAGGAGACATTATACTGTATGGGGGCTACAAAGAGACATTATACTGTGTGGGGGCTACAAGGAGACATTATACTGTGTGGGGGGCTACAAGGAGACATTATACTGTATGGGGGCTACAAGGAGACATTATACTTTATGGGGGCTACAAGGAGACATATACTTATGGGGGCTACAAGGAGACATTATACTGTATGGGGGCTACAAGGAGACATTATACTGGTGTGGGGGCTACAAGGAGACATTATACTGTGTGGGGGCTAGAAGGAGACATTATACTGTATGGGGGCTACAAGGAGACATTATACTGTATGGGGGCTACAAGGAGACATTATACTGTATGGGGGCTACAAGGAGACATTACACTGTATGGGGGCTACAAGGAGACGCTATACAGTATAATGTCTCCTTGTAGCCCCCATACAGTATAATGTCTCCTTGTAGCCCCCATACAGTATAATGTCTCCTTGTAGCCTCCACACAGTATAATGTCTCCTTGTAGCCCCCATACAGTATAATGTCTCCTTGTAGCCCCCATACAGTATAATGTCTCCTTGTAGCCCCCACACAGTATAATGTCTCCTTGTAGCCCCCATAGTATACTGACATTATACTGTGTGGGGGCTACAAGGAGACATTATACTGTATGGGGGCTACAAGGAGACATTATACTGTGTGAGGGCTACAAGGAGACATTATACTATATGGGGCTTCCACAGTATAATGTCCCTCTTTCGTCTAAATGGGTAATTATTGTGATATATATCATTATTGAGATACATTTCTTAATATCGTTATTATGGGAATATTTTTGACATCTCCCAACCCTAGGAACTCAAAGAAATCGACTGCATTATCATACCTCAATGCGCAACTACAAAGTTCATGACAAATTCATCTCTGCTACATCCCCACTAGGAAGCAGCACGCTGACAACCCATAACAGGGTTAAAATAAAGTAACTTCGCCAACAGCGATGCTGTAAGTGACAGCAAATGCAATTATGACCCACAGTGTGTAATGAGATTACATACAATATTGCAGCGTAAGCCTCTTAGCTACAGATATCAGCGCACGGAATTCATTACCGTTATGAATCGCACCATTTCATACAAAACCCACAACACATGATTCATACTTGGACATCGCTCTTCAGTCAGACGAGGGTGCAAAAAAAATAACAAAAATAAAAATCCGAGCAGGACCCACAGATCAGGAAGGTTGCGGCTCCTGAATAACATAATCAGTTAAATGTCTTTGTGCCTTTCATCCTAGATGGAAGCGTTCTGGCCCTGGGCCACTGCCCCTATTCAACCCTTAAATTATAACTGGTGTATCTTATTCAATCTCATCTCTTGACTTGGCAGGGGAGTCTCAGTTCTTTGCTGGGCCTGGCGCTTTGGAATAAAAGAGGAGAGGTCTCTCTGGAGAAGACCCGGCTGTCTGATAACTGACTCTTCTCCTCTCTGAATCTAATTAAGGGTCTTTGGATGAATCGCTGCTTTTTTGCATTTCCATTTGGTTACACTCCACTGTATTTTAGGTCTCACAGGTGGCTCGAGACTGCTCTCCAGAGTCTCATGTTAAACCATGTCAGCAGTTCTGCTTGAGCGCAGCCTTTGAAGTTGGAGCGAGGGCTTCCACAGTCTCATTTTCTATACTGTGGGTGACTTTCACATCGGCTTTTCAATGTTAATCTGACATTCTTCAGTCTCAGCAGTACCAAACGCTTGTTAAAGATGCAGTATTTATATACTCACTAAAAATTACAGACAGAGCAGGGAACACTTAAAGGGACACTAAACCTTGAGATGAATGAGAAAAACTCAGAAGGAGAAAACCTATTTGTCAGACGCCAAAGATATTCTGCAAGCTCCACAATCAGGCTTGAAGCAATCTGGCAGAGAAAAGAAGTGTTCTGTCTCCTGCTGGACCCATTGATCTTCAGCTTGGGATGAGCTAAGGGCCAGGTCCTAGCTAAAAGGGGCTGATCTGTTGTCTTCTGCTGTGGAGAGTCTCCTCCCAGCTAGAAACTAATCAACCAGTTACCCTCAAATTATTGCTTCACATGAATTGGCACTGGAGGGGGTCAAATAAAATGGACGCTTGCTGCATGTGTTTAGCCTCTGGAATATGGAATATTGTGGCAATTGATTGTAACATATATTTTACATTTAGTGCCCATTTCACTACAGATTCTTGCTCATTTTGTAATGGTCAGTGAGATCTGATTCTATTGATGGGGAAGGAGCAGGTTACATGGATTCTTATTGCAGCAGAGAATTTTTGATGCACAATCGCCTTTGGCTGCATAGAGTCTGTGCAATTAGCAGCAAATGTATTCTCCAGAAACCACATTTTATACCTGCTACATTAAAGCAGGAAATCAGCTATTTGTATGACGGGTCCTTGGTTATCACATCTAGGGAATAATGGAAGGAAAAGGGAAATCAGAAAGCATTGGAAGTGCTAGACTATAGACAAAGCATCAAACAACCCATACACTACTCACAAAAAGTTAGGGATGTTTGGCTTGTGGGTGAAATTTCAGGATGAATCTAAAATGCACTCTGACCTTTACAGGTGAACTTAATGTGACCTTCTCTAAACTTTTGAATGCACATGTCCAACTGTGCAGTGTTTCAGTACTTTTTGCACAACTTGCTGTTCTCTAACAAGTAGCTTAACGGAAAAATTCACAACAGGTGTTTGATCCATGAATCGACCAATAAATGTCCTAATTCAGTTAGAATTGGTATTTAAGCAGTCCTCCTCATCATGCTGTTCACATTTTGACAGCATGAGATTAAGGCTACTTGCACACTTGCGTTTGCAGGATCCGTTTGTGAGATCCGTCCAGGCTCTCACAAACAGATCCCTCGTGATAATACAACCGTCTGCATCCATTCTGAACGGATCCGTTTGTATTATCTTTTACATAGCAAAGACGGAACCATCTTGAACTCCATTGAAAGTCAATGGAGGACGGATCCGTTTTCTATTGTGTCAGACAAAACGGATCCGTCCCCATTGACTTACATTGTGAGTCATGACGGATCCGTTTGCATCAGTTTCTTCATGTGGACACCAAAACGCAGCAAGTAGCGTTTTAGTGTCCGCCTCCAAAACAGAATGGAGACTGAACTGAAGCAAACTGAAGCATTCTGAACGGATCCTTCTCCATTCAGAATGCATTAGGACAAAACTGATCAGTTCAGGACCTGCAAACGCAAGTGTGAAAGTAGCCTAAGACACCTAACAATTGATCACCAGTACCTCACCATTGCGAAGCTTCAAGCAGGATGTTCTCAGACGGGAAGAGGCCACTGAGCTTAGAATGTCATCAGCAGGTTGCAACAGAGATACAGAGAGACTGCAAGAGTCACAAAAAGGCATAGAAGTGGACGTCCTTTGGCCACATCCCACACTGATAACCACATCATTATGAAAAATGTCCTGTGGAACCGGATGATGAATGCCACACAACTCCAGGCACATTTAAGAGAGGTGAGAGGCACCCAAGTGTCACGTCAGACCAATCGAAACTGTTTACAGCAGCGTGGACTGCGTGCTAGATGACATGCAAGGATACCGGATCCAGGTGTCATTTTCTTGCATGGGCCAGGGTGCATCTAAGCTGGATGAGGGACCAGTGGGCCTCAGTGCTGTTCACTGATGAAAGTTGATTCACGCTGAGCAGAAATGATGGCCACCAATGATGTTGGAGACGTCAAGGAGAACACTATGCATGAGACACTATTGTCACCAGAAGAGCCTTTGGTCGTGGTGGTGTTACCGTGTGGGCAGGTGTGTCTTGTCAATACAGAACTGCCCTACACTTTGTGAATGGTCCAGTGACAAGCTCATACTACTTGAATAACATCATTAATCCAGTCATTGTGCCTCTGCCTGAACAACACAAACCTAATTTCATCTTCATTGACGACAATGATGCCATGCCTCAGCAGACAATAAGTTGACTTGTGAAGAGCAGGAGACATTGTTGTCAAGCTGCAATTGATGCTCAAGGCCACATGATATTTTTGGTAGGGGTATACCCACCACTGTTGTTGGCTTTTGTTTCAATAAATAGATTGAAATGAGAAAATCACCATTGCTTGTACTTAAAGGGGTATTCCGATTACCATAAATATAGCTTATGTTTTAGACTAATACATCATCAATCATTACCTAATATAATGTAAATTTCACATATTTACCATTCAGTAGTTATAAAGTAGTTTTCTTCCTTTGCTACCCACTGTGTTTCCTCATACGTTACCATGGCATCGACCTGTAGTTCTGAGCCTTTGTTAGGTCAGGCATGCTCAGCGTGTTGCCATCTATTCTCTAGCTAAATGTCAGTGTGCTGCAGCTTACTGAGTAGAGGGGGCGTGTCTGCACTGGAATGTCAGGCAGCCAATCAGTAATCATCACCACTCATCAACAAGCACAAACTCACAGCAGGAAAGCTAGGCATTGTGGGAATTGTAGTTTTGTGAGGAAAGATCAGAAGCCATGATACTGTCAGTGTGCTGCAGGCTCACACAGGAGCTAGACAAATGGATTGCAAGGTAAAATGAAGCTCTGGTTATAGGTATGGGTTCTGGTTGGGTCACAGCTTGCAACCTTAAAGGGTTTCTGTCACCAGTTTTTTCGGTATGAATCAGGCTGACATTAGATATGTGCTAATGTCACCTGATTCCAAATATATGTCTGTTTTATTTACTGGTGCCCCCATTTTTATATAAAATGAACTTTTATTTTATGCTAATAAGGCCTCTAGGTGCAAGGGGCGTTACCCCTGCTCCTAGAGGCTCTGTTGATTGACAGGCCCAGGCAGAGAAGAAACACTCCATTCACCATAGCTTGCAAGGACCTTCAATGATGTCATGACCATGTGATCAGTCACATGGTTAGGATCACACAAACAGCCTGTCTCCTCCTAAACCATGTGACTGATCACATGGTCATGACATCATTGAAGGTCCTTGCAAGCTATGGTGAATGGAGTGTTTCTTCTCTGCCTGGTCCTGTCAATCAACAGAGCCTCTAGGAGCAGGGGTAACGCCCCTTGCACCTAGAGGCCTTATTAGCATAAAATAAAAGTTCATTTTATATAAAAATGGGGGCACCAGTAAATAAAACAGATATATATTTGGAAGCAGGTGACATTAGCACATCTCTAATGTCAGCCTGATTCATACCGAAAAAACTGGTGACAGAAACCCTTTAATGCAGTTTTTCAAAAGTTAAGTTACTTTATCGGAATACCCCTTTAAATGCCCTACTCTCATGATATAATTATCACTGGAGCAGGAACTTATGTTTTCCATAAATTTCACCTGAAAGCCAAATACCTCTAACTTTTGGTGAGTAGTGTATATGTAGTATGTGTACTGGAATTGGGTGGGCACACTTACATTAGCAGTCAAGGCAATCAGTCACCGATAAATTTAGATGAGGTAGTGAATAGTTCACAAATAATAAATAATTAATACATATATGTGATAAACTAAAATTATTTATTATAATAATCCTGATTAAAAAAAGGTAACAAAAATAACAAAAATAAAAAGAGTATACTGGGCCCAGTTAATGGTATGAAGTAAAAAATAGATAAAAAATAAAAAATAATAACAAAAATGAAGGCATAAAAATGTAATTATAAAATATAAAAATCCAAAAAATACTGTAATAGCAATAGTCCAATGTGCTATGTTGTGATCCAGTCAAATCACTGTATTTCAGTGGAGTCCACTACGGTATATATGTACCAGATGTAGGTATAACGTTGCCTTGAATGGTTATATTCAAATGAACGGCATCTCCTATTTAAGTAACAATAGTAACAGTTCAATAGATCCCAAGGTATCGGTTTATGAAATATACGTATATTCTCATTCAATTGCCAGTCAGGCTTGGTACTTTACCCACTCCTCTGGTATGTGTGTCGCTTATTCCGGCGTGACTTCTCTCCGTCTCCTCTGCTCAGCGTTGCTCTGTGCTGTAGCGAGCGCGCGCGCTTGCCGGCGTTTTGTAGTTTAAACCTCGTGGCGTCCCACGTGGATACTGGTTTCGGTGCTGTGGTGTGCGCTGATGGCCTATCAGCGTCACAGTATCGAGGTGAGTTCTCTGGTATAAATGGAACTTGTAGTTGCGCTAGGTAGTAATTGCGCTGTATAGTGGTTATTTCACTGGTTCTCACTGGATCTCTCTCTCCCAAACGCGTTTCGGGGGTCCTAACTGCCCCCTTTCTCAATGGTGAGGAGATCTGGTTACTACACCTATTTATAAAGGCGTTTGTGGTTTGATTGTTAGATCACATACCAGGTCCACTTAATTAGGTTCCTTCGGGCTCTTATTAACCCTTGTTCTCATCTTAAATACATGTAAATAGGCATGTATGGGATTAATGCAGCAACAAAAATATGAAGCAATAATAATGTGATAAAAAGTAAAATGAACTTGATATTTGCAATATTGGTATATATTGGTGTATTGCCCTAAATTGATTTACATGAACAGATTAGTTATAGTGTTTAATAATATAACTAAAGGTGTGGTAGTCAATTGGGTATGAATTATCATCATATAATAGACTGACACACCTTTAGTTATATTATTAAACACTATAACTAATCTGTTCATGTAAATCAATTTAGGGCAATACACCAATATATACCAATATTGCAAATATCAAGTTCATTTTACTTTTTATCACATTATTATTGCTTCATATTTTTGTTGCTGCATTAATCCCATACATGCCTATTTACATGTATTTAAGATGAGAACAAGGGTTAATAAGAGCCCGAAGGAACCTAATTAAGTGGACCTGGTATGTGATCTAACAATCAAACCACAAACGCCTTTATAAACAGGTGTAGTAACCAGATCTCCTCACCATTGAGAAAGGGGGCAGTTAGGACCCCCGAAACGCGTTTGGGAGAGAGAGATCCAGTGAGAACCAGTGAAATAACCACTATACAGCGCAATTACTACCTAGCGCAACTACAAGTTCCATTTATACCAGAGAACTCACCTCGATACTGTGACGCTGATAGGCCATCAGCGCACACCACAGCACCGAAACCAGTATCCACGTGGGACGCCACGAGGTTTAAACTACAAAACGCCGGCAAGCGCGCGCGCTCGCTACAGCACAGAGCAACGCTGAGCAGAGGAGACGGAGAGAAGTCACGCCGGAATAAGCGACACACATACCAGAGGAGTGGGTAAAGTACCAAGCCTGACTGGCAATTGAATGAGAATATACGTATATTTCATAAACCGATACCTTGGGATCTATTGAACTGTTACTATTGTTACTTAAATAGGAGATGCCGTTCATTTGAATATAACCATTCAAGGCAACGTTATACCTACATCTGGTACATATATACCGTAGTGGACTCCACTGAAATACAGTGATTTGACTGGATCACAACATAGCACATTGGACTATTGCTATTACAGTATTTTTTGGATTTTTATATTTTATAATTACATTTTTATGCCTTCATTTTTGTTATTATTTTTTATTTTTTATCTATTTTTTACTTCATACCATTAACTGGGCCCAGTATACTCTTTTTATTTTTGTTATTTTTGTTACCTTTTTTTAATCAGGATTATTATAATAAATAATTTTAGTTTATCACATATATGTATTAATTATTTATTATTTGTGAACTATTCACTACCTCATCTAAATTTATCGGTGACTGATTGCCTTGACTGCTAATGTAAGTGTGCCCACCCAATTCCAGTACCTATTGCTATTTCTTTACAAAGACCCTTGGGTAAGGTCAAGGGCGAGAGCACCTTATTCATTTTTCTCAATTTTGGTGAGCCACTATATTCAACTACTTTATATGTAGTATGTGTATTCATCTCTATTATCTATCTATACACAAAAATCCCAATGTAGCATGTCTTCCCTACCTCCCCATATCTCTCTCTCTAACTCTTTCATGTCTACCTCTCTCTATATCACTCCCTCCCTTTCTCCATCTTGCTCCACCCTTTCCGTCGCTCCCTCCCTCTAAATTGTGCACCCCATTTTCCGTCTTGGTTCCCCTCCCATTCTGCACACTCCCCTCTCTCTTTCTGTTAAGCCCTCCACTCTCTTTCCGTCTTATGCTCCCCCTCCCTGCTTCTCTTTCTCTTTTTTTTGTCTCCCTCTCTTTCTGTTTCCAGTCATCTGCTATCCATCTAATCTGCATCTCTCTCTATGTATCTGTCTACAAACGCACACAAATCTCAAAAGTAGTTTGTAATCCTGAACCCCTCCATTTTGAATTGAAACACCTGAGAATAAATCCAAAGCTCTATTAGGAAGTGGTATAGTATATATATATACACAGAAAGAGTGAACAATATTTGACCAGTGCCGGATTTCTGCATTGTCCCTTTAAATACAGTTACAAGACAATACAGACAGTATTTAGAGGGCCGGCAGAGAGAAATAAATGCTGCGGCCATTTTTAATGCTTTTATGGATTCCATTGCCCTGATCAGATAATTTCTCTCAGGCAAGTTAAAGGGGTTGTCTCACTTCAGCAAATGGCATTTATCATGTACAGAAAGTTAACACAAGGCACTTACTAATGTATTGTTATAGTCCATATTGCTTCCTTTCCTTCACATTATACACTGCTCGTTTCCATGGTTATGACCACCCTGCAATCCAGTAGTGGCGGTCGTGCGTGCACATTATAGGAAAAAGCCCCAGCCTCTCTGGTGGCCGGGACCGTGGGAGCTCACATAGACTAATGCTTTTTTTTTTTTTATGGTGTGCAAGCACGGCCATCGCTGATGGATTGCAAGGTAGTCGTAACCATGGAAATGAGCAGTGTATAATGTGATGGGAAAATAAATCCAGCCAGCAAAGGAGGCAATATGGACAATCATAATACATTAGTAAGTGCCTTGTATTAATTTTCTCTACGTAATAAATGCTTTTTGCTGGAGTGACACAACCCCTTTAAGCATATTACGCTTTTTATAGAACTTACTAACTAGTGCCCTCGGGGGGCTTGGTAATAATTGATACCCTCTTAATCACCTAAACAGATATAGGTCTTGTTGTACAACACGAGAGGCTGAGCGCTGGAAGAAGATCCCATTAGTTTTGTCCTTCACACAGAGGCAGCGATGTATAAACCCTCTTGCCTCTGACAGGATGGTAGACAGCCATAATTATATAAACACCAGTTTGCAAACTACCTTTCCGTCCTGTTTGGCAATTTATATTCATAATGTGCTGCATGTGCGATTTCTTGTTTGTTCGCTCGGGCGGATGTAGAGATCTTCAATGTTTATTTTCCACGGTGCTTACCTCTCCCCATCCCTTGGCCGAGGTCACTCGTCTCAAAGCTAAGTTTATTGATCCACCCCCATTGCCATTTTGAGTGGAGAGGCTCCCGGAGAGAATGGCCGTGTC
Source organism: Rhinella marina (assembly GCA_900303285.1). Taxonomy (NCBI): domain Eukaryota; kingdom Metazoa; phylum Chordata; class Amphibia; order Anura; family Bufonidae; genus Rhinella; species Rhinella marina. The sequence goes on along the minus strand of ONZH01006415.1, from coordinate 198,058 downwards.
TGTTGCTGTTAGCGGAGCCTGGCAGAGAAAGTAAAAAAAAAAAAAAAAGATAAATTTATAAATATTTAAAAAATAATAATTCACAATAATATCCACTGCTATATGTGACATGCCTTCTCACATAGGCATCCACTGGATTAAAGGGGTTTCTGGGATTACATATATGCTGATGTAGCTTTCTTTTTTTCAGTTTAGATCCTCTTTCACCATGTAAACCAATCACTCTGATTTGCTTACACCCTGTATGTAGCCCTTTCGTTTTCCTGTATCCAACCAAACCCATGATGCATTTCTCTGTTCTCTGCTACAACTCCAGCACTGATCCTATTTTGATATTTTTTTTTCTGTTACAGCATCAACCAAATTAAATAACTACTTTAATATTGTGAATATTTTGATAAGAAGGGCATTTTCAGACACAGCAATACCAATGATGATGTTTATAATTTTTCATTCATTTTTATTTGTAAGAAGGGGTGATTTGAATTTTATTTTTTTAACTTTAGGAACTTTTTATTTACTGTATTTCTAGTCCTTCTAGGGGACTTGAACATATGATCGTTAAAGGGGTATTCCCATCTCACAGATGTAGTTTGTATAGTTAGATATAGCCATACCAATATTATTACTAATAGAATGTATTTATATAAAATGAACTGTTTAGAAGATTTGCCTATTTGTATATCCATTGTCCCACACACATCAGTCAGACCGTTGCCCCTGGTTACAACCACCGCAGCCATGTAGTAGTGGTGATCGGCTTTCTCCTGTTCAAACCTGCTCTGAGGTAACTGCTGTGTTGTGAACACACATTTTATGAACATGTGGAGACACATCTTAGGGTACTTTCACATCTGTGTTTTGGATGCTACCAGTCCAAAACACAATGGCCAGGATCCGTCCAAAACGCAGACTTTATAAACGGATCCTGCTCCATAGAGATGAATTGATCTTGGAACAGGATCCGCTTCTCTGTGTTTTGGAAGCGCAGACAAAAATGCTAAGATGTGTCTCCGCATGTTCATGCTATGTGTTCACAATATAGCAGTTACCTCAGAGCGGGTTTGAACAACAGCAAGCCGGCCACCACTACTACATGGCTGCAATGCAACTAGGAGCAACGGCCTGACTGATGTGTGTAGGACAATGGATATACAAATAGGACAATCTTCTAAACGGTACATTTTATATAAATACATTCTATTAGTAAAAATATTGGTATGGCTATATCTAATTATACAAACTACATTTGTGAGATGCGAATACCCCTTTAAAGGGGTTTTCTGAGATCATTTTGCTAATGACCTATCCTCTGGAGAGGACATCAATAGCTTATCTGTAGGGATCCAACTCCCAACACACCTGCCGATCAGCAGTTTGAGAAGGTACTGGCGGTCAGAGTAGCGCCACAGCCTTCTTGCAGCTCACCAAGCGCAGTGCCGTCCATTTGATAGCAGCTGAGCTTGGTATTGAGCTTCTATGAGGCTTAGTTGCGCCAGTGACATCACTGGCCTAGGGAAAGCTGTGAGAAGCCCTACTGCTGCAACTACTGCTAGAAAACCCCTTTAATATGAACTTTAGTGCCGCAGGCCTGGAGGCCTTCAGAAGCTTCCCGAATGCCACAGCAAGTAAACTACACCCACAATCTTTTCTGTTAAGTTAGTGAAATAAATTATACTTCTGATGCTGTGGTTGCAATTGATCACAGCATCTGAGTAGTTAATGGTCCGGCTGGCTATGCGCTACATTTAAAACCCCGACTTCCATCGTACATGTATGGTTGATGTCACCAAGGGGTTAAGGACATGTTCACACATTGCAGAGCTGCAGGTGGAAAACCCACAGCATTTCACAGTACAAGCGAAGAGGATGAGATTTTACAAAATGTCATCCATACTCTTTACAGAAAAAAATATCTGCAGCCAAAATTGACCTGTGGTGTGGATTTTAGATCCGTAGCATGTAAGAGGATGCTGCTGATTTGGCTCTGCATCTCCTTGGGCACCCGGCTCCACTTGAATGGAGGTCCACTGCAGATGGCTACAGGTGGCTGGGGCAGTGCTATGCGAGGGTGAAAACAGTAAAGAGGATGCAGCATCGCACCAGCTCTGCTTCCGCTTCATATTCAGGATCATAAAATATAATAAGCCATCGCCTTGGGAATACCCCTTTAATCGTAGCTTAGTGATTTTTGGGACTGGGTGCCAGTTCTCCATCTGCTTTGAATACTTTGTACCCTAACTTGAGTACAGATAGCGCCTATGCGCCATCTCATTTAGATGAGGCTCTCGCTAAATGAATAACTGAATCCCCTTTATAAATAAAGATGAGCCCGTGGTGAATAAAACTTCAGCATTAGATGCTATGTGGGGCTGCTGTGCCCTGAAAATTTGGATAGATTTTTATTTGGAGAGAAAGAAGCTGTGCGTACCTCAATAGACTGCGAGATGTGCATACGGTTAATTTCAATCTGGGGAAAGCCACTTCCTGGCAGGTCTTCAAAATCTTCATCATAGCGATCAAACAGCTCCGTGGCATCTATGCCAACACTAATTGTCCCCTGAGAGGCAAGAAATAAGAAATAGAGGGAAAATAAGAGGAAATAAATACATTCAATATCAGCAGGAACAACAGAGATTGTACTGGCTAGAAGCAGGCTTAGGAGCGGGCGGAGCCAATGTCTGACACCAGCCTCCACCAAGAGGGAGTGGGACAACTGGAACCAGATGAGAGGGTCATAAAATGCATCATTACACTGGCCAAAATGCTGACAATAAAACCAAATCTATATAAAAAAAACAAAACACAAAAAAAAAACCACACACACAAGTGCACAAGTTTGGAGCTGAACAACTACTCATGTAAAACAGACTGGTCGCTAGGTAGATTCAGCCTTAACAACTATAGGAAGCAGATCCCTAGGAACCACTCTGTCTCAGACAAGTTGGAAATGCTCAACCCAAGACTTTCTCTGTCGCTTGAATATATTTAATTGGAGAGTCCCTTTAAAGGGGTTTTCCAGGATTTTACTACTGATGGCCTATCCTCAGGATAGGTCATCAGAATCTCATCGGAGGGGGCCAACACCCGGGACCCCCGCTGATCAGCTGTTTGAGAAGGCACTGGTGCTCCTGTGGGCGCCGCTACCTTCTCGCAGTTCACCAAGCACTGTGCCATACATTTTACAGCGGCTGTGCTTGGTATCGTGCTCAGCCCCATTCACTTGAAGCCGCTCCTAGGCCACGTGACGTGACTGGCCTAGGAAAAGCTAAGAGAAGGCCGTGGCGCTCCTGAGGATAGGTCATCAGTAGTAAAATCCTGGTAAACCCCTTTAAGTACCTTCAGCACAGTTTGTCAGAACACTATGGGGGAGATTTATCATCTCCCACCTCCGGTTTTCTGGCAGACAAAAGTTGCAAGAGTCGAAACTTTAGATCGGTCTTAAAATCTGAACAATATAGTGCTGTGTGTTTGCCCTTTGCTAGAAGAAAATGCACCATGAAAGCAAGTATGTTGTTGTCCTTGTTAAAGAACCTTAAGAGGGATTCTCCATTACACCCAGGTGAAAGTAAAGGGGCTGGCAACGGATTGAGAGTTTTCAGACAACCCCCACCTCAGCAGATGTTCAAAGGGAAGCACACGTACCTGCTCCCTATCACTGGGTCCAGGCTCCTTCGCTCCAGTCCCCCGCTATCATCATCGGCTTTAACACTGCTGCAGCAGTGACCTGCTCCCATAGCGTCATATCAGTTGTCATGCTGCAGACTGTGACTGGCTGCAGTAGTATAATAGCAGGTGTTGACAGCGGGGGACTCAAGCAAGGCAGCTGAGGCTAGAGAGTGAATGAGCCAAGACCCAGAGGTGGGTAGTAGGTAAGTATACTTCCCTTTGCAGGTCTGCCAAGGAGGAGGGGTTTGCCAAAAGACTCCAAAAAGGAGGCCTCCTCCTGTAAAAAACAGCCAAAAATCTAATGTGTATCAGGTCTCCTGACTCTCCCAAAACAAATAATGTCAGGAGAAAGAAGGATTGGAAGGACTGAGTTTTATAACCAGTTCTTTCATTCTCCGTTTTCTCCCCTCTCCGCACTGACAACACATGCATGCTCCTCCAAACCCAATGTGTACGAATAAGGTATAGTGGCACCCTTGCAGTAGAACATGGAGCAGATCAGCAGGAGATTAACCCCTTGCTTCTCTGCAGGATGTCTACAGGACTGTTTGTTTATTACGCAGACAATTCTGTGGATGTCACAAAAAGTGGGGGCGACTATATTTCTTGTGTACTTTCAGAATTCATTTCTAGGTTTAGTTTTACTTTAAAACCAGGCAACTTGCCCCTGTCAACAGTCAGGCTCAGCGCTCTTCCTTCTTTAGTCCAGCTGCGCTTGAAAGCTGTAACTTTTCGTACAATAATATAATATTTGCATTTTTTTCAGTAACAGTGAAATTGACAACGCCTCCTCTGCTCTTAGAGGCTAATTTACATATTACAAAAGTAGGAATTCGGCAGTAAGGGGGCCATCAATAAACATAATAATAGCAGAGTTAGGGTCTGCTGACATTAGCACATCGCTAATGTCAGCAGGTTTAAGAGGGTTAATTCGGGTGACAGAAACCCTTTAAAGGGAGTCTTTCACCTGTTTTTCACCTATTCTAAGAGCACTGCCTCACAGAAGATTGCAGACACATCCCAGACATACCTGTGTGCACTGTGTGTCTGTATTACATGTCCAGGAAAAGCACTTTTATTCTGCAGGAAAACACTTCCAAGTGCCCAGCTCTGCTACTGCAAGTGCCAATGCAAACCAGACTGAAGAGGGGAGGGCTGCTTCAGCTGCTCATATCTTGGGATTGGTAGCAGATAGAAAAATGGTTCTGACCTTCTTTGAAAGCTGGCATTCCAAGCTTTCAAATGAAAATCACAGCATTATATCCAGTGTATCAGAAGATATAGCTGTTAGAAATCGAGTCAGGAGAGAAAGTTGTTTTTAGTTTCACTTTCAGCCGGGCACTTGGGAGCTATTTTCCTGTAGAATAACAGTTTCCTGGACATGTAATACACACACACAGCGCACACAGGTATGTCTGGGATGTGTATACAATCTTCTGTGGGGCAGTGCTGTTATTTATATAGGTGAAAAACAGGTGAAAGACTCCCTTTAAGCTGCGTTGCCACTTCCTGATCATTGTATGCCTGTGCGCTGTGTATCCAGCAATCAAGAAGGCAATGTAATTTACCCCGTCTGCCTTCTCGATGGGAAGTCCAGGTGTCTCTGGCAGCTGCCAACTCGCTGCATAATGACATGTGGATGAGCATTAGCAATTAAAGGGCATTTCCACAACAAATCAAGGAAGCTAGTGAATATGATCATCGTATCAATCTCATTTGTTAGGTTTCCTGATCACTTCTGTTACTGGGCTGGGAGGGTAGGGTAAATCCAAAATGTCCGCCCTATATGACCCTACTCCTCCATTCCTCCACCATGGTTGTGGATCATTTACCAAGCACTACTGCCAGTCTCTATGTTGTCAATCTCCGCTCAATTGCATTAAGTTTTCCAGATGTTTTTTATTCATATTCTGCAAGAATATTCAGAGACATTACAGATCTATCACAGCAGAAGATTTGCTTCACCTGTACCCAGTCAATCCCAAAACATCAGCCGCACAAATCTCTCATCTGGATAGTTTGCTACAATGCATACTATGGAGAGATGCTTTCTGCATCCATATGTCCATTCTGCAAGGGATAGAAGGCGTCCTATTGTTGGCTGTAAATGGGGACCACTGACCCACTGAAGACAACGGGTACACCAAAAAAAAAAGAAAGATGTTGAAGAATCCAAACAGAAAAGTTTAAAGGGATTCTGTCAGCAGGATATTGGGTACAGAGATAATTACATCTGCACAGACTCTTGTATGCACAGCGCATGCGCGAGATGCGCCGCAGCCAGGGGAGAAGACAGCGCTGAAGGGGCGTGCATAATTAGCTGGAGGGCGGTGCTGGGCTCCGAAATCTGCGGCGTGCCCGGGCTCCAACGGCTCGAAGGACCTCCCCTTGGGCTCCTTATCCAGGTATTTCACATTTTAATAAAAACGCTTTTTTATGTAAACTACTGCCCTAATAACAATTACACTTCCATATTTACAATCACAGCAGTAAGGCCGGTATAGAGATGTAATTATCTCTATACCCAATATCCTGCTGACAGAATCCCTCTAAAGTTTCTGAATTTTTCAATACACAGTTATTAAAGGGGCATTCCAATCTAATAACTGGTGGCATATTGCTAGGATACGCCATCATTTTATGACTGGTGATCTTCAGCCCTGTGGGCCGCCCACAATCCTGACAATGAAAGCTGTGCAGGACTGATTGAGCACTGTGGCAACTTCACTGTTTTATCTTGCACAGCAGCGCCCAGGCACACAAGGAACAGAGGCGGGCCCCATTACATTGAATAGAGCAGTGCTGTGGAGTGCAGGTCAGGGTGCCTCTCTGCATGAAAAGACTATGAAGTGGCTGGAGCCCTTCATTCTCAGGAATGTAGAAGTCCCAGAGGATACTGATTATTAAAGACGAACTCCCGCAAAAATGTTTATTCTCTGACCTGTAAGAAAGGTACATGATGTAATCTGTAGTGAATGTCATCTTCTCATCAGTGACTGTATTTGTGAGTTATACCCACTCTCTCAGACTCAACAACTCACACAGCATCTTATGTGTGGACAGGAAGTCAGTTTCTCTATGTATTCCTATGGGAGCCTCAATGTTAGGGGCCATTCAGACGGCTGGTAGTATTGCGGATCTGCAAAAATGCAGATCGCAATACCACGGATGCCGCCCGGCATGTGTTCTGCAATTTGCGGAACACACGGCTGGCCGCCCTGTCTAAAATGCCTATTCTTGTCCGCTATTGCGGACAAGAATAGGACACGTTCTATATTTTCTTGCAGAGCCGCGGCACGTAGCCACAGCACGGCAAGTTCCCGTGCCGGCCATAGAAGTGAACCAGCCCGGACCTATTCCGCAACTTTGCGGAATAGGTGCGGACCCGTTCACAAGATTGTGTGAACAGGCCCTTAGTCTCATAGGAATGAATAGAGAAGTGACTGGCTTCCTGTCCTGGGTCAGTTGGAGGTCAAGGAGTTGGTCACATGACACAGCTACAATTAGAAGAGAGTGGATAACTCACAGATACAGTCTCTGATAAGAAGATGACATTCACTACAGATTATATCATGCACCTTTCTAACAGGTCAGAGAATAAACATTTTTGTGTGAGTTCTTCTTTATGCTTGCCATCACTTTATGAAATGGGAATTCTCCTTTAAGCTTTATTCCAATAACTACTATGCAGGTTTGGTGAAGCAGCTAGCTGAGGTCACGGCACCTGTTTGCAAGTTCCATATAGTAAACTATAACTTTTTGAATTTTGTTGTCCTTTAAAAAGTTGAGAGGAAAAAAAAAAAAGAAAAAGAAAAATACTTGTGTAAGATGGATCAGCAAAGCAACAGCCATTAAAAGAAATGAGGCGCGCTAAATCCAGTCAACTGATTAACTTTGCAGCCAAGGGAATGTCGACAACACATTATGGTGCCATGCAGCTTAATGGTATTGCTTCCTTCCCTTCTTTACAGTGGTTGTGGCCTTTCTGAAGACGACGCTCTCAGCTTAAACGGGGAGAAAAGGTTAACAATTCATCACACGGCCTCCTCCTCGCCGGATTCAATTATGACGAATGTTAGACCCAAATTAATCCACGTAGTCTACTCCGCGTGATTAGCCGCACTATTTATAGGACATTTTTCAAGACTCGATCCCCTGGCCTAGACCTTGCCTCGTATCTCGCTAGTTTACAAGCTGCTGGGAAAACACTTGTGGGAATTCGCATTTCCATTTGTACTCATTATATCTTCCGTGTGGGTGAGGTCATTCCTCTTTCTTAGTTGCGCTAAACTTATCTTTAAGTTTCCTGGTGTACGGAGAAGGAGGCGCCATGCTCGCCGATATATGAATTGCTCGCCCCTTTAAAAAAAAAACATGCATCTATCACAAGGCTCCAGAATTTACACACTCTGCTCGTTTAGGTCGTCCCATTTTAAAAATTGATCCCCGTGTCTTTCATGATCCAAGACGAGAAGATGTGACCTGCATCTCAATCTCCCTGTGTGTCCTTAGTGGGAATATGGGTAATTTGTAAGTGATGCGGAGTAGGGTTGTCAGGATACCAAAATTTCACGATTTCAATACCATAAAAAAGTATTACGATACCACGCAAAAGGAGACAATTTTTAATATTTTAATAGATCTGACTTTTTCGGATGTGGCGATACCTAATATGTTTACTTTTGTATTGTTTATATATTTTTATATGCAAAATTAGGAAAGGGGGTGATTTCAACTTTTAATATTTTGGTGTTTTTTTTTAAACTTTTTTTAATTTATTAACGATTAGCCACCTTAGCCGAGGGCGGTACGCCATGATTTCTAAAAGATACTAGGCTGCACTACTGCAAATCCCAGTATCGTATTGATCAGAGTGCAAAAGTATTGATTGGGTATTGAAAGTTCGATACCTGGTGCAACCCTAATGGGGAGGGATGCAGTGCTTGACAAGATGAAGCAAATCTCAATGATCAAGATCATGCAGGGGCCTCGCTGTGGAAGAGCAGCCCCCCATAAAATTAAAAAAATCACAGTAACTGGTCCTAATGTTACCCATTCATTCAGCCATTGAAAAGACAGAAAGCAATATGGCTGCCAACGCAGCGGCGGTTGTCATCCAGCTTTTCACACACTCCGATTCCTAAATATAGCTGTGAGGGGAATAAAAGGGGTCATCCCACAAAAAAATATCCTACAGTATTTAAACCAGCACCTGGGTCTGAATACTTTTGTAATTGCATGTGATTAGAAATGTATTACAGCTACTGAGTTATTCAATGAAATCTATCCGTATATCGCCACCTGCTGTTTGCTCCTTTTCTAATTTCTCTGTCCTGCTCACTAAGATGGAAGCACATGTTCAGTTCTATCCTTTGACTGCAATCTGCTGCGGCAGAAAGGAAACACCCCTAAGAAAAGACATGCCCCTTAAGGTGACAGCTTGAAGTAAATCTAGCAGAGCAATTGGAGCAATGAATGGGGAGATCTCTGGATCCACGTGAGGTACAGGGCTGGTTTTAGCTTGTACTATATGATATCAGATTTTGATTTTTTATACTAATCATGGGATGATCCCTTTAATACACGGATTTGCACCGATTTTATCTGGGAAAGCTGGGTGACAACAATAAAATCTCTAAGGGGGGCTTATCATAGAACCTGGAAAATGTGCCCAGTAATGCAGCACTACAAAACTGAGGGAGGCAGCTCTACCATTCAGAAATAAATGTGTGATAAGGTTACATGTGTGATTGTAACCCAACTTTCTGGGAAACAGATGTGTATGAGAAAATAATGACTTTCTTGAACAACCTGATAGAGGAGGTCACTCCAGGACTTCTATTTACTGGTGATTTGTTTTATTTGTACTTTTAGGGTAGGGCTCTTTAAAGAGTAGCCATTCCAGGAGGGATGCACTTCATCATAGCAGGCTGTAGATGGCGCCAGTTGCACTGCCATCCATGATTTCCAGTGTCAGTAATATGTGGAAGCTACAAACTGTTACAATGCTGTAAACATAAAAACACATCACCATGAACTGTCTATAGTAAACTATGGGGGCAGATGGCAAAGTACCCCTATAGAAACAATACCGAGCCGCATCTTTTGCGGCCACATTAAAATGAATGGGTTAGCACCCAAAATTGCGGAACGGATGCGGATCCATTTATACGGTCATGTGAATGCACCCTAATAAGTAGGGATTGTCTAAAGTGGACAACCGCTTTAAAGGAGTTGTACTAGAATTGGGGAGGAGGGGGAGGTTGGGAAACAACCCCCCCCATTCTGCAGGACCTGCATAGGGAAGTGACTTACCTGCTTCCTGGCGCGGGCTCACCTTCTCCTTGCCTGCGATGCTCAGCGATGTCAACATCCGGTTTCGCTGTGATTGGATGCGGCGATGTCAAACCAGATGTTGACATCACAAGCTGGAAAGAAAAGGAGTGGGGTGCTGGGAAGCACCTATGTGATCTTCCCTTTGCAGGTCCCGCTGGATTGGGGGGTTACCATGGCTCCATGATGTCCTGGACATAACGAAGGTCGGTCAAAGTTTCCTTCATGAGTACCAGATGGGAACAGGGATGGTAGCTAATGGTGCCCCACACCATGGCACATGGTGCTAGTCCTGTTGTCTCTAAGTATGATGACACTAGGTTCTCCAGCCCTTCTGACAACTCTGATATGGCCATCACTACCAAACTGTAGCGTTTAGTTATGAAAGCAGGATCTGTCTTGGTACTAATGATGGCCGCTCCAGAGTTCTCAGGAGGGCTGGAGAGTGTCTACAGCCATCATATATGGTGCTGTAATCCAGCTCTTCATATAAATCTGCTTTGTAAAACAGCGACATTCCTCTGCCCAGCTACACTATCTGTGTGAAAGCCCCAGTACATCTGACAGTTCTGCAGCTCTAACATTATATTCATGAACCAGAAAGCTCAGGATGAACAGTGCTGTATGTCACCCCAGAAATCTGCAAAGTACAGAACTATAGGAAACCACAGGGAAATCTGAATAATGTTTAAATAGATGTAAGAAATGCAGCCTCTATATAAAATCTATACAAGACTTGAGGAAAGAAGAAACTTTCACATCCTCTGGATGAAGCTGAAGCACTGGTGCCTCTGGGTGACTTATGTTCCATATAAAAACCCACACAAAGGAATAGATCATCCCCCCTCCCCCCAGGAGACAGGCACACCACTGAGGCATTACCAGACCATTCACTTGGGTAACTCTGACAAATACGAGGCCCCTGTCTGCCGAGTACTTATGAATCTTCACCGTCGTCTACAAGGCTTGGAAGACAACACTCCATCACAGGCTCAGTTATGTGAAGGAAGCCATGAAGTGCTCAGCTTACAAAGTACTTATGGCCAAGACAAAGGAGAAGCAGCTATTATGTGGGGGTTAAGCCCTATTCAAAGCAATGGCATCTAGCAAATTTCTCTTCGTTAAAGGGAAACCCCTCCTAAAACTGAAATATCTCTCATCAACCTGCAGTGTGAGGCCTAGGAGCATCGGAAAGTTGTCCATCGCAAATACCACTGCACTTTTCCTTTTTACTTTGTGTTCCAATTCCTTACTATTTTCAAGATCTATGCTTGCTGTCAGTGTATGGGAGTATTCTTGCTCATATCCAGAGGCTGAAAACCTGTACAGGCCTAATACTTTTCCTACAACTGCATTTACCTTACACCATCCACTATGGGTTAAAGTCAGGGACGTCCAACTTGCGTCCCTCCAGCTGTTGCAAAACTACAACTCCCAGCATGGCTGGACAGCCTACAGCAGGTCATGGTGGGAGTTGTAGTTTTACAACAGCTGGAGGGCTACAGTTTGGGCCTCCCTGGGTTAAGTAAAGCAGACCGAGTCCAGACTGTGTAGCTCCCAGATAATGATCTAGCCTGGATGCAACTGAAGCAAACCCTCAGTATAAGGCTCCATTCACACGACCGTATGTATTCCGTGTCCGTATAAAAACGGAACGGAAGACATACGGAAAGTCTTCCGTAGTGTTCCATAATTTTGCGGACCCATTGACTTTAATGGGGCTACGAACGTGTTTTGCGGCCAAGTATAGGACCTGTTTCCTTTTTTTTTTGCGGGAGAACTTCCGTAATATACGGATGCGGAATGCACACGGTGTGCATTCCGCATTTTTTTTTCTCCTATGGAAAAATGAATGGGTCCGTATGGTTCCGCATCTTATCCTCAAAAATGCGGATAAGATACGGAAATGAACATACAGTCATGTGAATGGGGCCTTAGATTAGGACAGGTTTTAAACTTCTTCAATTCTCTCAGCAAGCAGAGGTCCTCGAGCTTTGAGTTTCCAAATGAATGGGAACAATCTAACAAATTTAGGGCCAGGGGCTGAAAGACCAAGAGCATCTTACCTGCTAAGGCTCCATCGCTGGAGGATGGCCTGACATATCTCTGATGAGAGGCTGCGCGTATCCCACTGTATAGGTATATAGAGTGATACATCGCTAGTATGGCTTTGTATACATAAAGCCAACATTGAATAAGGCCTTTACTGCTCCAATGACAGGGTAATTGGCATATCCATAGATACTTAGCTGCTTACCATTCCAACCTGGGACAGAATGGGGTTCCTGCTGGCATGGACCCTGTCTATGATAGCCATATTCTTTCATTTAAAGAGAGTCTGTCACGTAATTGCAGTAATATCTCTACAAGCTCTGGCCATCAGAACGTTGTAAAAGCATTAAAACCATATCTTTATGTCATCTGCGTGTTTATTCCATGGCCAGGAAAAGTACTTTTATTCATATGAAAACCGGCTCCCAAGTGCCCAGTGGGTGGGCTTTCCTTTTCAAAGTGCCCACACCCGCCGCCCTAGCCGCTGTCTGCTCCTCCGCCCTCTCCCCTGATGTCACAGTGATGTAGGGGAAGAAGCCTTGGGAGGTTAGGGGAGGAGCAGATAGCAGGATGGGCGGCGGGTACAGGCACTTCAAAAAGGAAAGCCCGCCCACTGGACACTTGGGAGCCGCTTTTCATAGGAATAAAAGGGCTTTTTTCTGGACATGAAATAAACATGCAGATGACATAAAGGTATGGGTATAATGCTCTTACAGCGCTCTGATGGCCAGTGCTTGTAGTTATATTAGTGAAATTTACATGATGTCAATATCGACAGATCTACCTATCCACCCGTATGTACACACTGCTATTCATTCATATATGCGCCTCGTGTTCTCCTAAGTAATACTTCCATATCCTGCCCCTACATGATATGTGCACGATATTTGCACTTTGTCTTTCAGATCAAGCGAAAACTCCTTTCTCTTCTGCCATTTCCCCGGGGGGCGTCCTCGCTCTAATACTGTGTTACAGCAAAGAGCAGCGCGGCTGAAAACACTAAGAAATTAGCTGCCAATCTCCTTGGCAGAGTGTCAGCTTGTAAACCTTCAGTCCCATGGAGAACCCTTAACTCAACAGATTATTTATTGTTACACCGAACCCGTCTAAACGATTTCTAGCCCTTTCCGTGAAAAATCTAAATACTTTTCAGTAGTGGACTGAAGCTGGACTGTGTCCTGAGGCTGCCAGCCCCAGCGGCACCATGGGGGCCAGATACTGCCATATGGGGTTTTGCTGCAAGATGGTATGCAATGCTGACACAATGCAGTACTGTATAGTAAAGCAGCCTTCTCCTGCTTTGGAATGACCCTGGTTGTCTTTTTGGTCCATGAATAGAACTTCAAAATGCCAGTAAATACTGACACCTTTACAAGCCGAGTGATAGATAGAAGAATTTATCATTAAGTACTATAAAAGTCTCTCAACCCAAAGTAGCAAACACCGAAATTATCAACAGGGCGGCCACCCAGTTAATAAATCTGCCATCGTTTTAGTTTGGGCCGCATTTCTAAGCAGAAAAGTGTTAGACAACATGCAAAAATGAGTCGCGCTTAGTGCAACTCTAATGTCTCGCCCCCTAATTTTTTTTAAAAGGGGTTAAAAAAATGGCAGAGGGAGTCCACACATATGGTGCTCAGCCAGAATGCAATAGAAATGAATATTCTTGTCCGCAATAGGGACAAGAATAGGACATGTTCTATAATTTGTGGAACAGACACATGGATGACATTTGTCTTGTCCGTTTTTGTTTTTTTGCGGACCCATAGAAATGAATGGTTATGTGTGCAATCTGCAAAATATGTGGTTCAGACACAGATTCAAAATACGGTCGTGTGCATGAGGAATTATTATTTGGCACCCACTGAGCACAAGAGGGCGAGTCTGTGGCTTCTATATAAGTGTGTCTGTCAAGAGGGCAATAATGGTGGTGTAATGAAATGCGTGGCAGCGGCGATGTCATAAATAACCAAAACTGAAAAAAAAACAATAAAAAAAAGAGCTGGTGCTGACATTTTCTGGGAAAATAGCATGGAGTCATGGAGAAAAAAAAACAACCCAGCTATCGACATGATAGGGAGTCCAACTGCTGGGAGAACTATGAAACGGTTGTCGTCTGTGTGACTGGAGAGGTAGGGAGCATGTGTGTCCACTTCATTCTCTGTCCATGGGAGATAGCCAGGTACAATGCTCAGCTCTCATGGGCAGAGAATGGAGCAGCTGGCCAACTACTCCATTGACATAGGGGACTCACAGATACCCCCTTTCGTGATCGGTGGGGGTCCCAGTGGTTGGGCCCCTTATCCTGTGCATAAATGATAAATCTTCTTATAGGAAATCCGCTTTATGGCCCTCATGCACATACGATAAACGTGGTACAAAGCTGCTGACCTCAGCAGGACTTGTCAACTATCTGTATGGGGCCCATCAGAGTCTCCTCCAGCAGATGATATCAGGGGGTAATGTAGGATTGAGGATGGTGCTGCCTCAGAGGTGTCTGGCTGATGCTTATCTCCCCTCCTCCAATAAATACACATGCATGCTCAGCCATAAGTATGTGTGTATGGGGGGAATTAGGAGGAATTGCTGTCAGCCAAATCAGTAGTCAGCCAACAAGTACTGCAAACCATGGCTGAACACAATGCCTTTTCATGATTATATATATATATATATAATATATATATATATATATATATATATATATTATATTATGTAATATTTTTTGATCTTTTGATTCTGGTGCTGCTCTTTTTCTCTCTCTCTCTCTCTCTCTCTCTCTCTCTCTATATATATATATATATATATATATATATATATAATTTTCACCTATATATTATAATTGCCCATAAATGAAATGATAAAGCTGGAAAGCGGTTAGTGGAGACCGGACATTCGACTGTTAAAGTAAACAACCAGCAGGAGCCGATTGCAAAAGGCGTTCAGCGGCAGTGAATTAAAATTTCAAATAAATGGAATGGTTATTGCCGATAATGCAAATGAATGATCCTGATAAAGACAGTGCAATTCGAGGAATTGGCATACTGGGGCCCATTTGTAGGAAGTCACAGCAGGAGAAAAAACCTGTGCATCAGCAAATCGAAGAGACTGAGGAAATTGACAAAGTTGTGCTTAGAAAGGCGAGCGGCAGGTGTTGTGTTACAAGGGCAGGAAGGAAAAAACGAAGAAGAAGAATCCGGGGCACACACAAAGGGAAGGAGCCCGCAGCTGCTGAGACCTGCTGCCATAGCGAGTCTCACAAGACTGGGGAACCCGACTCGGAAAAGAAACACAAAACGTCAATATGTGCTACTAGAAAAATCACCTGCGTAAGACTGAGGTTGGTAAAGTATGTGGAGGGGGTGGATTGCTGCTGAATTTGGGAGATTCTCTGGTAAGGACATTAGAAAAGCTGTTCCCCCTCCTATAAGGGCTGTAATGGAATTCTTACTGGTGCCTATCCAGCTTTTCCAGGAACAGATATAACTAAACTACATCTGGAGTTAATTTTTAACAAAGTGATGTACTCTGCTGCTTTCTAGTAAAGTCCCCGGTGCCATGACTGTCCTGCTCCTGTTCCATGGGGCACTGTGGGAGGTCACAGGTACTATACATAGGGAGAAGAATAAGCTACACCTTCCATAATGCACTGCATTTTATAATCCTAGCTAGAAGTGTGTCTGTCCGCACGGCATATACCAGACTCACAACCAAGATCTGCAACTGGAGACAAATGAAAATCAGCACAAAGGGGGGCAAATCATTTGGAAATTACTTAATAAAAGGTTATGGGCACTATTGCTTACATTTTGTGCTGCACTATAATAAAGAGAGAGGCTGGAAATGAGTAGTCAGAAAGCCCAGGTGACATACCTGACTGTGAATGGGCATTCTGCAGCTTGCTATAAATTAGAATACATGCAAGCTGCAGAAGTCAAGTGTAGCAATTTTTTTTAAATCAAAAATTGTCCATAATCTTTAAACCATATATACGGTTCACACACAGATTTAAAGGGGTAGTCCAGATTGTATGAAAGTCTCCTCGAAGCTCCTGAATGTGCTGTTGTTTACTCACCACTTCCAGTGACGCCACTCCGATCCTCTATTCTGTGTTTACACACTACAGCGGTGACATAGTGGAACACAACACATAAGCGCTGCAGCCAATGACAGGCTTCATTGGCATAGGGAACAAGACCATGGAGGCGACTGATTGGCTACATCACCACTGCAGCTTGTAAATGCAGATCGTGCTGGAAATGGCGGTGGTATAAATGGGGAGTTTAAAATCTTTTATTA
Organism: Rhinella marina; assembly: GCA_900303285.1. Classification (NCBI taxonomy): domain Eukaryota; kingdom Metazoa; phylum Chordata; class Amphibia; order Anura; family Bufonidae; genus Rhinella; species Rhinella marina. Next base: position 181,708 of record ONZH01006415.1, on the reverse strand, counting down.
TTTTAACACATTTAGACGCAGTGCTGAGATTTTCAAACAAGTCTGACCGCCCTTTTAATCTGTATAAAATGTGAAGTCACAAGTTTAGTACTGATCCTGAGATGAGCTGCATGTACAATATTCAGTGCTGAAATCTTCCACTATTTCCCTGCTTATTCAGTGTCTGCATAGAGCTTGCTCTGATTATTTGCATATGGCTTCTCATGTAGGAAAAATTAACTGTCCCATGTGTATAAGAACTCTATTTTTCTGTTCCAGTGCAGGAAAAGAACAATGGAATTGCCAGATCCGGACACCAATGGCGCCCAAAGGATCCGACTGACAAAATACCTCTGGATTTTGTCTCTTTTTTTGGCCAGAACCTGCGATGGCGGCTCAGAAACTGCGGCACAGAAGTTCTATTGAAAGAGGTGTCTGGTGAAAAGCTTGCTTTTTCCAGTAGTCACCCTTAACAGTGATTGTCACTAGAGATGAGCGAACGTGCTCGTAACGAGCACTGTACCTCTCGGCTCCCCTGCGCTCGCTCAAAATAGTGAGCGCAGCTCTGGAGTATAATACAGGATGTAACTCAAGATCATTACGGGATAAGGCTACTTTCACACTAGCGTTTTGCTGGATCCGGCAGGGTTTAGCAAATACGCTTCCGTTACTGATAATACAACCGTCTGCATGCATTATGAACGGATCCGGTTGTATTATCTGCAACATAGCCAAGATGGATCCGTCATGAACACCATTGAAAGTCAATGGGGACGGATCAGTTTTCTATTGTGTCACATTGTGACAGAGAAAACGGATCCGTCCCCATTGACTTGCATTGTGGATCATAACAAATCAGTCTTGCTCTGCATCCCAGGTTGGAAAGCAAACTACAACATGCTGCGGTTTGCTTTCCGGTATGAGAACGGAAAGGAAGGCATTTTGGAGCACTCTGTTCTGTTCAGTAACGTTTTGTCCCCGTTGACAATGAATGGGGACAAAACTGAAGCATTTTTTTCCCGGTACTGAGACCCTATGACGGAACTCAATACCAGAAAACTTAAACGCTAGTGTGAAAGTAGCCTATGTAATATAATGCATATACACAGTGACTACCAGCAGAATAGTGAGTGCAGCTCTGGAGTATAATACAGGATGTAACTCAGGATCAGCAATGTAATACATGTACACAAAAATACCACCAGCAGAATAGTGAGTGCAGCTCTGGAGTATATACAGATAGTACAAGATAAGTAATGTACTTAGAAAGTTACTCAAGTTTTGAAGTAGATTAATTTGCACATAAACGATAAAAAGATGCTAAAAAAGACATGAGAGAAACACAGGGCTATTGACTGCCTTATGATATGTGTATTAAAGACAGACTTTACATTCTGCTTATAAAATGCCTTCAATCAGGAGAATTTTAGAGGCAATTTTATAATATACAAGAATTGCAATGATGCAAAGATTATTAAAAAAAAAAAAAATCCCTTAAGCGACGCACAAAGTATTCCCAACCATCCTGGAACATAACAAACACCGCCGTCACCGGGGCTTGCTCACAAACCCAGCACACTTCATAAAATCCTCCCTGTTACAATATGTCTTACACAATTAGGCACGACACAGCAATAGAAGAAAACATTCGGTATATATTTCCCTTCTGGAGAGGTCACCAATTACATTTTCATTGAATGATGTCATCAGTTCCGCCAGCAGTTCATCCAGTAATGGGATTTCAACTCAATACTTGTCTATAGAATACTTGGAATCAGTAAACCAGGACAATTACTGATGAGAACAGAAAAGGAAAATTCAACTGTCTTGTATATTACGAGTCAGAATAAAATAAACCAAAAACATATTTTTAACAAAGAAAACAGAGAAGAGTCTGATCTGATGAGAGCTTCTGCACAAAGTAATCACATGTGGAACATGGTGGGAGCAAGTCACTATTATCATGTATCTCCTCTCGAGTAGATAAAACCAAGGGACTTCTTCAGTTGATCACCTGAATCTAAACCAGCAGCATTAATATGGAAATATGAAGATGCCATGATCAATGTTGCCCATGGTTTAAGTGCCCTGACAGCACCAGACTCAATGTTTCCCAATGATTAAAAAGGCCTGAAGGTCCCAAGATCAAGGTTATCCAATGATTAGAAAGGCCTGAAGGCACCAAGATCAAATGTTACCCAATGACTAAAAAGTCCTAAGGGCCCAAGATCAATGTTACCTAATGATTAAAAAGGCCTGAAACCTCCAAGATCAAGGTTACCCAATAACTAAAAAGGCCCAAAGGCACCAACACCAATGTCACCTAATGATTGAGATGGCTCGAAGGCTCCAAGATCAATGTTACCCAATGACTAAAAAGGCCTAAATGCACCAAGATCAATGTTACCCAATGACTAGAAAGGCTTGAAGGCACCAAGATCAAATGTTACCCAACGACTAAAAAGGCCTGGGGCAACAAAGGACAATGTTACCCACTGATTACAAAGTCATGAAGGCACCAAGATCAATGTTACCCAATGATTATAAAGGTCTGAAGACTCCAAGATCAATGTTATACAATGACTAAAAAGGCCCAAAGGCACCAAGATCAATGTTACCCAATGATTAAAAAGATAATATACACCAAAATTGTCCTCTTACATCAATCATAACTGGGAAAAGCTCAAACCTTGAAATATACCATAATAATGCACAAGAGGGCTCTTTCAATCCCATAAAACATAACTGTTATTTAAATATAATTAAAAACATCCTTATAGGAAGTAGATCCAATATAAACAATTGCTACTGGACACTACACAACCTATAATTACTCACGTTGCAATTAATAAAATACCTCTGTATAAATATTAGCAGCCTATGGCGGTAACTATTACCTCACAATAAGTTACAACCTAAATGCCCTCGGTGTCGTAATATAAACAATAACTTCAATATACGGTGCATAAATTCATATTACATAACCCGCAGCCTCTCAGCTCGACAATTATAACAAAGCCAAATATAATCTGCATCAACCATAGTCACATAGCCTAAATAACACTAAATAAAACACTGCAGAGCTATGCTACCAACAGCCAATACTGCTCTTCAATAAGCCCGTTATGTTGTCCATATAAATACCCACTACTATTACAAAATAATGCTGTTGCTCACCCTATCAAAAAGGTAACCTCAGCACATGCCCAGTTCTTACAGACTCTACTAGGCATACTTCCGCCCGTCGTCAGGACTAAGCATGCCCAATGCCATGCTTACTAGGAGTCAATCTTCACTGAAGCCACGTTGGTCATTCACCCACCTACTTTCTAACAGTCCAAACTTGATAATACATAAATAAATGAATAAATAAATAAATAAATAAATTGCAAAGTGCTATACTGCACTTCATTCACCTCAAAGGGGTTGTCTCACCAGCATGCTCAGCTATTTTTGGAAGTCCCACAGAAACGAATGAAGGGTGGCCACACATGCGCAGTGCGCTCTTCCAAACTTTGGGCGCTCCATTCTACAGATAGGTGTGGGTCCTCCTATCTGATACTGATGACATACCATAGAGATTTCCCTTTAAGGGAAATGAAGTGCAGTATAGAACTTTGAACTTTATTAGCTTTTTTATTTATTTATTACCAAGTTTGGAATTTTGGGATGCGGTATGACATGCTTTGGGCATGTGCAGTCCTGATGATGGGTGGAAGTATCCCCAGAAGATGCTGTAAGAACTGGGCATGTGCTGAGATACTATGATTCCTAGTATTATTAGATACAAGTGACTCTAAGGCCTCATGCACACATCCGTGGACCACGGACCGTGAAAACCCGTCCTGCCGAGTGCACAGCGTCATTGTTTGCTATGACGTGCGCTCTTCGGCCGCCGCCGCTGTACAGTAATAGACTCGTATGATCTATACCAGTGTATTACTGTACAGCAGCGACACGAAGCGCATGGCGTCATAGCAACCAATGGCGCCGTGCGCTCATGCACTCAGCAGGACGGCAGGCCGGGTTTTCGCGGTCCGTGGTCCATGAATGTGTGCATGAGGCCTAATGCTGGCCTGTGGTTGGTTGGGGACCCATGTAAAAGATACCCTACCACTGGTTAGTTTCTCCTGATAAAGCATTATGCGAAACGCATGTCTAGGGGGAGTGAGGGTAAGAATGAGTTCACATCACCGTTATAGCTTTCCACTCTTTCTAATCTGTCAAAAAAAGAAAGATAATTAAAATTTTTTAAAAAAAGGATCCGGTATTTTGAGCATCAGTTATGATCAGTTTGTGTCAGCTACCTCAGAGATAAGTTATTTTTAAACAGAGAAAAAGTCCTGCACCTTTTCACCGTTCAAAAATAACCGATATCTAACGGAACAGACACAAACTGATTAAAACTGATGCTTAAAAAAAAGATAAGTTATTTTTAGTGCAAACTGATGCTAACTGAACATGAACTGAACTGATACTCAAAATAAAGGATTCGTTTTTGTTTTTTTCCTTTGTTTTTCTGATGGATCAGAAGAATGGAAAACTAAGTAATGTGAACTCAGCCTAAGTACTTTTTAAAAGATTATCTATCCACAGGTTAGTTACAACTACTAATTAGACAAAATACCCGGAGAACCCCTTACTTTACAATGGGCAGTCTGTAGTGATGAGCGAACTTCTGTTTTCAAGTTCTGGCGTACAAGGTTCAGGTTATCTAACAATTCTGTTATGGATTCTGCTAGCACGAAATCCATAATGGTGCGCACTCCGTGCTAAAAAGTTGGCGGATTGATTAGAGGCTGCACTACTGCTTGTTTTCACGAAAGGTCATATTTGAACGGACGCCACTGGAAAACGATGCGGGTGTCAGTTGTGTTGTAAGGGTATTTTACATATTACAACACATGCTTTTGGTTTAAGTACTGATTGGTTCTGTACCCTTGATTGGTTCTGTACCCTTTAATTATTACATCAACTTCTATATTCTGTGTAATGATATTCCTTGTAATGTAGTGAGTTAGGGATAGTTAGATAACATACACAAAACCCCCCATTGTGCTGAGAAGGACACAATCCTGAGTGATTATTTCAGAGACGTGTGTTGCACACTGGACATCCTTAGGAGGAGGGGCTGAAAAGTATAAACCTAGTGCACAGAGACAGTTAATTTAGAACTCCACTGAGAACACCATCCATGTAGGATGTTGTAAGGTATCGCTGCCTTGTAACACCATGGGCTGTTGGCCACGTGCTCTAACATGGCGACAGGAGCGCCCTCCCCCATATTGTACTGTGCAGGTCATATTATTATTTATTCTGTATTTGATTTGTCTACTTCACCTTATATGTAATCACACTTAGTAAATATTTTTATCACTTAGCCTGTTAAGCCTATGTATTCTCAAATCGTCTGAATCATTTTAAAACAGCAGTTTAGTGCCATTCAGTGGTACTAAACCATAAGCAGGTTCTCCTGAGATTTCTGCTGCAGAATACATGGTGGATTCTGCCTCTGCAAAATTCAGTGTTTGAATGGGGCCTTAATGAAACATCCCAGACAAAAAAATGCAGCAGGGCCTAAAGGATTGTCCCATGACTTCTGTTTTTGGTGCTCTTTAAATCGCAGTGTCGTGCACAGTTTTTCCTGGAGTGTTTCTTTAAGAAAGAACAAAATTACAATTCTTTCAGCACTGTTCTAGAGACGAGACTGACGCCTTCGCCTGCTGAACTCACCCTTGAAACACTTGCCCTTCACTCAAATGAAAATTTTGGAGTTCCCATTTAATTAGAAAAAATAAATAAATAAAAGAATAAAAAAAGGTGAAAATATACAGAAACAAAAATCGTGTTTTTGCAAATTGCTCCATAACGTGCATCTGTTTATGGCTAAACATTTCTGGTTAGAAATGTTTTATTTATCTCAAGTCATTTTATTGAAACCAATAAAAGGTTGGAGATTTTCAACTAACTTCCAATCTAGTATGAAATCATAACAGCTGCCCTACCTAATTCAATGCGAGCATTGCCCGGAGATACATTGTGACTGAATCCCAATAAGCAATTGCTATAAACACCCCAGATGGCTAATTTTATCACAGGACACATCGACTCCGTATTCCAATCCTGCCTTTTATTTTTTACAGCTCACAAACAGCAGAAAGACAGGTTGGGGAATGGGGAGGAGGGGGGTGTAAAGAGGAAGAAGAGGGGGGAGAAGAGGCACAGACAAAATGTCATACCACTGAAACAACACTGATGGTTTTTTATGCTCGGTAAACACAATTGTTTGCTTAGGTCTTCACTGGAGGGCTTTATGGATGGGCAGATTTCGGTGGAAAGTAGAGTAAACCGTCAGTAATTCCAAAGACGAGGAGATGCAGAAAGACGGCAAGCCAACTTTCAAGCCCTTCAAAAATGAAGCAGTGGGATGCTATTTCTGGTGGCTGGCTAGCGGCTGGTATCCGGATTGTGTGACGGTTCGGGACATCCGACAATTTTTAATGGTTTCAGAGATGGATACAGTGATGCAGCCAAGCCAAAGTGAGAATCAATGACAAATCTGATGTGGAGCAGGTTCCTCACTAGCATGTACTTTACTGCTTTAGGCCTCACGCACACAACTGTATTTGGGGTCAGCGTCTGGTCCGCCTTTCTTGAGCATCACAGATGGACCCATTCATTTCTATGGAGGAGTAAAAAATGTGTGTGCAGTCCGCATCCGTGCTATCCATTGTGAGGACAGGAATTACCATTTCTATAACAGGGACAGAGGAAAATGCAGGATGCACATGGCCGTTATCTGTATTTTGGAGATTTGTGATTTGCAGACTGCAAAATGGCAACAGCTGTGTGCATGAGGTCTTAAAGAGCACCTGTCAGCTTCCCTAACGCGTTTTAAGTACAGATTAGCCACATTACTATAATTGTCTGCCACCACAGAACCAACATTTGAAGTTATGGATGGGTGATAAATGTATGATCGCTGGGCATCCAATTGCGTCCAGCCATACTGAGAAGGGGAGTCCCTGAGTCCCCATTTGAATAGAGTGGTACTGCACGTATCTGTTCACGGCTCCATTCACTCCTATGTGACTGACGGTGTGTTATTGGAATGGCTTCTTCTACAAGGGAGTGAGGACCAATACCAGAGGGCTGGTGATATCTCCCACCTTTTGTCTGGAGGACGTAAAAGCTCCTCTGTGGATAAGCCACAGGAAGTGGATTCTATGCGACTCTTATAATTAGGTCAGACTTGCTCTTACAGGGTGCAAAGTCTTACAATAAGTACATAAAGAAATTTCTTTCATAGCAATTTCCTCATGTGTCACCTTAACAAGTCTAAACTCCATGTTCCAAACATCAGGTTCTGCTGGTAATAGTGTCACAACGTTTGCTCAGAACAGAAGACCCATGACCTATGTTGGATCAGTTTTTCAACAGAACCCACTGGAACCTGATGGACACCATTGATCTATAATTGGGTCTGTCAGGTTTCCAGCATTTGTGAAGACAAGAATAGTTATCTAGATCAGAAAAACGCAACTGCCTTCTTTAAAAAACAGCCATGCCTGTCTACCGATCCTGCGGTTCTATCATGTTTGCTGGAAAGGCAATCACCCAGCTACAAGGTGGAGAGAGCTCTACTTCCAGCCCCATCCTCATGTCATTTCTGGTGTCACTGGCTCCTCAGAACAGCTGATTGGTGTGGGTGCAGGATGTCGGACCCCCCCCCAAAGATCAGATATTGATAACCTATCATAAGGACAGGTCAACAATATCTAGAACCTGGACAACCCATTTAACCCTAAAGAAGTGAGAGGAAACTGTTCAGAGGGTCTATCTCGATAAGGTTATAGTAAAAGTGGAATGGGGGGTAGACATCCTTGTACCCTCCTGGGATCAATGGGTATAATGTCATGAACTAGTAGGTATGGACCTCCCGGTGACTGACACCACAATACTATGAAAGGCACACATGCAACTGACTGGATATATCCCGATTCAACAAAACTTGGACCTAAAGCCTTGCAAAGGGTTAAATGCAGACAGATTGTGCAGTTCTGAGGCGTCGCCCATCCGTCTCGGAGAACATTTTCCCCAGTTTCTCATAAAGAAATGGAATGTATCGTTTGCGCGACACGGATGACTATAGATTTCAATTTACAGTTTTATGACTCGAGTATCAGCTTTTATTGTTAATGAAATTAAAAAGCTGTGATTGACTTCAAAAAAATGTTCACGGCTATGTGAGAGCGGCGGGGGTGCAATATATTACCGGGCTGAGGACGAAAGGGCCCCCGATCAAAGTCTTACAGCAGAGATGCCTGTGAGCAGACAATTCAAGTCATCCTATCCTGGATGATGAGAGAACAGCAAAAAAGGTACAAGAAGAAAAAAAACAAAAACATATAATGAATATTCAACCAGGAGACGTCATTACAGAAGAGGGTCTTAATTGGGATCCTGGGGGAGCTGTCAGCATTGCACTCCACACAGGGTATAATTAGCTGCAAATCAGACAGTGGCTGAGTTATAACCTACAGTCCTCTGATTTGTGAGACTGTAATAAAACAGGCAGCGCACAACCTTCGTGGCGAGTCTCCGAACCCAGGTAAACAGATGGCGTTGCTGGGGAAAGACGCGCCGCTGCGACTTTGTTAGGTTCTCGATATTGGTTATTGCAACATATTTTCCATATGAAAACAGTGTGGTGACAGATACGATGAAACAATAAAGAATATTTAGCTGGAGAGGCCATGAGCGACCTCGTAAAATGTGATGCCGGTTGAAATAAATTAAAGAGACAGTAATAGTAAAAGTGTGGCATGTGAAAACGCACAGCGTTATTTATGAAAGCCCCGCCAGTGAGGGGAGACGCTGTGTGCCGCTCTGTCTCTGATCCTGATACTTCCACGGAGAGAATTTCAATGGGTTTTTGAACTGTAATGGAAGAGATGCGAGGCTTGTGGACTTACTTTTAACTCTTTGAGACAGGAACAGGACACAGCTGCAAGAATCTGAATGGATATTGGACAAGGAATACTTTTAAAAGGGGTTGTCCAGGACTGGGAAATCATGACTGCTTTCTTCTCAGAAGGAGGACATACCTTTCACTGAAGTAAAAGGCGCTCAAGCTGCAATACCGCATACTACCTGTGGACTAGTTGTGGCACTGTTCCTGCAAGAAGGCAGCCATATTTGTTTAAGCCTGGAAACCCTTTTACATATTCCATCTCTACTGTTCTGAATCTCCATTGGACTCCTGCACAGTGTTTAGAGTGAACACCATTTCATTTTTGAAGTAAGTCTATGCTGATTAATGGAGAGCCACAGGTTTGAGATCAATGATTTGAAGGGGTTGTCCAAGGGCTTAATACAGATGACTCAGGATAAGTCATCAGCATCAGATCAGTGGGGGTCCGACTCCTGGCACCCCCACCCATCAGCTGTTGGAAGAGACTATAGCGCACTTCCTAGGCCCGTCACTTCACATTCATCTGTCACATGGAGTAGGCGCAGCTCAGTCCCATTGAAGTCAATAGGGCTGAGCTGCAATACAAAGAACAGCAGCTATACAATAAATCAATAGTTTCCTCCTGTAAAGACACTTTAAAGAGCGCCACATGGACAAGGTGGAGTAGACTTGGGGGCCCACTGTGTAACAATCTTACCTAGATCTAGGCCAGTCCAGACTTGAAGCTGTGCTGCATACCTGGTCATGAATATGGCTTGAACATGCAAGCTCCATTTTATATATATATTTTAATGACGTTCTGCCTATACAAACACATGCAGATTCAGAACTTACCTTGGGGTTTGTTCGTTGTTGAAGCCGCCTTTCTTCCCGCTCCCTCTGTAACCTCTCAAACTCCTCTCGAATCTCAGCTGCCGTCCTCTTCCTCTCTACCACCTGAAATTCGAGAACATATAAAAGCTTATTACGTATATACTGACGATTATAATGTAAGGTATGAGGAACATTCTGGTATTATTCTAATGAGCTTTGGATATGGTACATACAAGAACTATAGCAATGTCTTCAACACACTGCATCTGATTCCAGGGTCCCAGCTCACAGACCCCACAGATAAAATCACATCACTATATACAGTACATGACTTCTCTAATGATGTTTATCATACCTGAGGTACACTTTAAAGTCCAGGTGCTTAAATAATAATAATTTTAAAAAGTACTGTGTTTTTCGGACTATAAGACACTTTTTGCCCAGTGCGTCTTATAGTCCGAATGCTAATGACAGCTTTCTTTATGGAAGTGGTCATTAGTACGCAGGAGGCACGGTGAGCGGTGAGGGAAGCTTCACAGCCCTACTCACCCTTCATGGTCTTCTTCTGGGCCCCACTGTGAACTCTGTCCTGACTGCGTACAGTGTCAGGACATAGTGCACATAATCACCTGACACTCTCGTGAGTGCCATTGCCTTCTCAGCGCTTACCAAGCGCAGCTCCGTACATTGTATAGCGGCTGTGCTTGGTATCACCCTCAGCCCTATTCACTTGAATCGGTCTGAGCTGCTCCTAGGTCACGTGACTGATGAATGTGTCATTACTGAGCCTAGGGAAAGCAGAGAGAAGGCTGCGACGCTCACAGGAGACCTTCTCAAACAGATGATCGGTGGGGGTCCCGTGTGTCGGACCCCACCGATCAGATACAGAGGACAGATATATCAATTTAAAAAAATCTCAGAAAACGCCATTTAGAGATATGCTTTACAGCAGTCAAAATATGCACAATAGACTGGAGGGGACGTCATTGACTTCCATGGGAGAGTCGTCTGTGCAGAGGTTAGGAGGGAGCAGATAAACTGTGATATCACCTATCGTGAATAGTGGATCCTGTGTTATCTATACAGAGGTGATAATTGTTATTCTAATCCTACCTGTAGGAAGGAGGTGACAGCTAAAAAGTGATATGCACAGACCAACAAATGGCTATGAAAGGGAATCTGTCACCAGGATAATCACTATTGAAGTAAAGTCATAGACTAACAGCACTTAGTACCTTATTCCCAGATGTGCCTTTGTTTCTATCTTCTGAAAATCCAGTTTATTTGGTATGCAAATGAGCCAGTAAGGTGCCCAGAGGGACATCACTCTTGCAGGAAGGAGCCCAGGTACGCCTTCTGCTTGTGCCCAAACTCGCTCTCATGCAGGGAGCAGGAAAAAGAGGGCAGAGTTATGGCTTGAATGTGATGTAGGGGGCGTGTCTGGGCTCCTTCCTGCAAGAGTGACGCCCCTCCGGGCACCTTACTGGCTCATTTGCATACCAAATAAACTGGATTTTCAGAAGATAGAAAACATCTATTGCTGAAACAAAGGCACATCTGGAAATAAGGTACTAAGTGCTATTAGGCCATGGCTTTACTTCAATAGCGATTATCCTGGTGACAGATTCCCTTTAATCCTTCCTACAGGTAGGATTAGAATAACAATGGACTCGCTGTCAATTCAAAAACTGCATGATTTTATTTACATTTTTTCAAACATGGAAATTAAAAAAAGACCACCAAAAATTTGATAAAAATATATTTAACAGTTTCTGATGACAAGGTACATTTTTGAAGTAACATTTAAACTTTTTGATCCAGATTATGAGAAGTTAACCAAAGAAATCCAAGACAATTAAAGAAAACACTAAAAAACGGCTTCCAATAAAAAGCAGGTTATCTAGTTCTATTACCCCCCTCCCCCACGCAAGGAAAACTCTGGACTATTTATGCCCCATAGACCCGGCTATGTAAAGATGGCTCTCAGGGTACATCTGAAAATGACTAGCCCCATCTTTCAAAGAGGAAGCTACTTGGAGAAGTGATGACCTCTGCTTTCTACGTCCACCTGAAACTTTTTGCAAAGGACGATATAATAAAAGACAATAGTGCAGGTAATTAATGCAAAAAAAAAAAATCCTGAGCCGAGTGCCTTTTGTCTAAATATCCTTATCTTTAGGAGACACTAATGAGTGTGATAGAAAAATGCCTGCAATAGACACTACAAATCTCAAACTGTACATTAAGCAGATTATATCTAACAGATATAGCAAACGGTTCGTACTTGGCCCATTTCCCTCATCTTTTCCTGCCAAATCCAAGCGACAGAAAGAGAATCCTATTTTTAGAAGGACAATTTCTGAAAATCAGCGGCGCTCAGATTTATCACTCGGCTGGTATTTCATTTCCAATGTTATCTCTCCAAGACCAATAAAATAAAGGCCTGGTTCAGAGTCAAATTATAGATAATCCCCTAACTTATTCAGTTAGCTTAAATCAATTTTATAGACTGCAGGTTTACTAATGCCGGGACACAATTTATTACATATAGGAGAGGAAAACAGATATGAAGGACGCCCGCATTTATTACCATTCGTTACGGCTGTTGTGTTTAAGAGGCAAATGATGCCCTGTAAAATGGCTTTATTTCCCTTTAAAAGTCACCTAATTGCCCCTATTATGAGGTTTATTTGTCTCACGAAACATATTCTAAATTTGTCTAGCACCTGGATCTGAAAACTTTTGTAATTGAATGTAATTAAACATTCTGTATCGGTAGTGAGATAGTCACTGAAATCTATCTGTATAGCGCCACCTGCTGTTTGCCCTTTTTCTAATTTCTCTTTCCTGGTCACCGAGACGGAAGCACATGCTCAGTTCCATCCTTCACCTGCCACAGCTGCAGTATAGGACACACTCCCCCCACCCAGGGAAAGTGTATGCCCCTTAAGCTGCCAGCTTGAAATAAATCTAGCAGAGCAATTGGGGTAACGGAATGGGCAGATCTCTGGATTCATGTGAGGCACAGGGCGGGTTCTAAGTTTGTTAGAAAGAGATAGACATGTATTATATGATACCGGATTTACATTTTTTATGTTAATCATGGGATAACCACTTTAAGTTGTTGTCTGAACTAATTTTAGGCTAGACTAGGTTATTTATTTTTTGTTCAGAAAACAGTGCCACACGTATTATGACTTAATATATGCAATGAGCCTTTACGTAGAAGCTTTGCTCTCTCTGCAACTACTGCACCTTCACCACTTTGATTGACAGGACCAGGCAGTGTAAACTTCATAATGCCTGGCCCTGTCAAATCACAGTTCAGAGGACGTGGCAGTTGCAGAGAGAGCTGATCCTCTAGCTGTAATGGCAACGCCCCTGTTGCTTCTAGAGCAGGGGTGCACAACCTGCGGCCCGGGGGCCACATGCGGCCCTTGAAAGCATTCTATGCCGGCCCCCAACCATCTGGAGGCAGACATGTATGTCTATGTATTGTGGCTGCTCACATGTATTTTTCATGTATTCTCCCATTAGATGGGAGTCCTGGAACTGTAACCAGACTTTAATGGTATATACTGTATGGTCAATATGCCATAAATACAGTATTTTAGTTCTTAATACCCCTTTAAATTTTATTTTCGGCCCTCGTCATTGTTTCAGTCTGGCAATGTGGCCCCCAACCAGAAAACGTTGTGCACCCCTGTTCTAGAGGCTCATTTGCATATTTGAAAACTTCAATTTTCTCAGCAATGCGGGCACATATGAACATGGGACCAACACAGATGCCTTCAGCTGGCAAGCGTTCATGTAACTGGTCAGCCAGTTTCATAGGAACAAATCTACAGACAGATGCCCTTTAAGGTGTAAGGTCAAAATCTTAAAGGGGTTGTGTCAACTCAGCAAATTGCATTTATTATATATAGAAAATTAATACAAATACAAAATTAATACAAACCACTTACTAATGTGTTGTCCTTCCTTCGCTGGCTGGATTCATATTTCCATCACATTATACACTGCTTGTTGTAATCCAGCAGTGGTGGTCGTCCTTCCACACTATAGGAAAAAGCAGCAGCCTACGTGAGCTCCCGCGTTCTAGGTCACCAGAAAGGCCGGCACTTTTTCCTATAGTGTGCAAGCATGGCCACCACTGCTGGATTGTAGGATGGTCATAACCATGGAAACGAGAAGTGTATAATGTGATGGAAAAATGAATCCAGTCAGCAAAGGAAGCAACATGGATGACAACAACACATTAGTAAGTGCCTTGTATTAACTTTCTCTACATAATAAATGCCACTTGCTGAAGTGACAAAACCCCTAAGGGCCATTACCAGTGGAGACTGCTGCTTTGTTGGCATTTTTACTAAGCATCCAGTTTTATACCTCAACACCGGGACCTTGTGGTGAAGTTAATAAGCTCCTATTTACTGGCAGGCCATATGCTGTTACACTTCACGCTAGACGACATGATAGATGGATGGGCTAAGTGTTCCCAAGTGTTCTCTTTATTAGCATCTCTCCAGTATGGCAAATAAAAGGAGGTCCATGAGTGTTACACCCTCTATATCGAAATGAGACATCTTCAAGAGACAACTCCAGAGAAACTGAGAAAAATCTTAAAGACATCCTATTTAATCAGTCAAAACTGATTGTTCCAGCACCAGTAAGTCCCATAGATATCAACAACGCATGGCCACCTCTTCATAGCTAACCATTGCTGAAGACCACCTTTGTCTGCTGGATAGGGGAAGCAAGCTCTCCCTCATCTAGTAGACATTTAAAGGGAACCTGTCATCTCCGAAACACCCCCTGAACTAGAGTAAGCAGTGTATAGTGTAAGTGATGCTGAATCCGAATATGTAAGTTTTATCTTCATACTCACTTCCATTCTGATGCTGTGCTCCCACAAACCTGCAGTAAAATGCACTCAGTGGACTCCAGTGCTCACTCACATAATGGAGAGGACTCAAAAAAGAGTCCTCTCAATGTATTTTACTGCCGGTTTGTGGGAGCACAGCGTCAGAATGGAAGTGAGTATGAAGATAAAACTTACATATTCGGATTCAGCATCACTTACACTATACAACGCTTACTCTAGTTCAGGGGGTGTTTCAGAGATGACAGGTTCCCTTTAAGGCATATCCTATGGGGATGGATTTCCCACCAATCCACAGAACAGTTGATAGATGTATGATCACTAGAACCAGTGTCCATTCCACCTCACTCACATGACCTCGGAGGTGCTCTACTGATACTTTTTGGGAATGATGGAAACACCATGAGATTTTTACTTTAGACAGTTGTAGGAACGTTACCCAGAACTGCTGTTCAGAACCCCCTCCAGAGCCTGATTATTGTGATGAGGTTTTTATTGTAGCAATGGTGCGGCTCTCACGGGGTAAGCAGGGGCCATAGAGCTGCTCAGTGCCAGCACAGAGCGGGCATCTAGACAGCACTCGTCTAATTACAGAATATAAAAGGTCTTCATCATGGTTGTTATTGCAGACAATTAAGAGGCTTAGAATAAGCAGAGGCAGTAATGTCTAATGAAATGTAAGGGTTTAATAGAACGAATTTTGTAATACTTTTAATTTCAGCTGAGGAATAATAATAAAAGAAACTCTCCACGATAAATATGCAATAAAATCCTCATATCCGGGATTATTGAAAATGTCTGACCACAGGATGTGTCACTGGTGCATGAGAACATTACCAAAGGGAGGGGGAATCAGGCCTGAAGTGCTGCGTTCTCACAAGGTGCCGTAATCCCCCAGTCTTTTTGTAAGGATGGTCCCAGACCATCAGGCAATGTTCTGGAGCATTTGGCCACGTATTACCACCCTGATTCTCTCTTTAAATGTGGCTACCACAGACAATACTAAAGATAGGTCAATTTCTGAATATGATGGGGCACAGGGCACAGATAGTCCTGCCCCCTTCCTGGCAGTATGTGTAAATGAAGTAGGCACTGATCGTACCACCTCTCTGCCTCTCCCTGTAAATGATGTAGGCACATATAATATTGCCTCCCTGTCTCTACCTGTAAATGAAGTAGGCACAGATAGTACCACCTCGCTGTAAATGAGGAAGACAGACGTAATATTGCCTCCCAGTCTCTCCTTGAAAATGAGGAAGGTGCAGAGAATAATGAATCCTGACTTCTCCCTGTAAATTACGTAGACAAAGATAGTACTACCTCCTTGTAACTGATGTAGATATATATTGTTTTTCTTCCCTGCCTCTCCCTGTAAATTATGTAGACAGATAGTACTGCCTCCTTGTCACTAATGTTGATACAGATTGTACGGCTTCCCTGTCTCTCCCTGTAAATTATGTAGATACAGATAGTACTGCCTCCTTGTAACTGATGTAGATACAGATTGTACTGCTTCTTTGCCTCTCCCTGTAAATTATGTAGATACAGATAGTACTGCCTCCTTGTAAATGATGTAGATATAGATTGTACTGCTTCCTTGCCTCTCCCTTTAAATTATGTAGATACAGATAGTACTGCCTCCTTGTAACTGATGTAGATACATATTGCACTGCTTCCCTGCCTCTCCCTGTAAATTATGTAGATACAGATAGTACTGCCTCCTTGTAACTAATGTTGATACAGATTGTACTGCTTCCCTGTCTCTCCCTGTAAATTATGTAGACAGATAGTACTGCCTCCTTCTAACTGATGTAGATACAGATTGTACTGCTTCCCTGCCTCTCCCTGTAAATTATGCAGATACAGATAGTACTGCCTCCTTGTAACTGATGTAGATATAGATGCTGTGTAAACACCCATTGTGGACGGTTTATCCTGTTATCTATCGTTCCAAAATTTAAAAGCGTTTGTGGGTGAATAAATGACACTACTTTTTTCACTAAATTTGGAACTATCTATCTATCACTTTTTTAGTTAGTGACCATCTACAAGGGACAAACTTTTAAAGTTACAGTTGCTGCTTTATTTAATTTTGGAACAGTTAAAGAAGAACTCCGGCAAAAATTTTTATTCTCTGACCTGTTAGAAAGGTGCATGATATAATCTGTAGTGAATGTCATTTTCTTATCAGAGGCTGAAATTGAGAGTTTCCACTCCCTTCTTATTGCAGGTGAGTCATGTGACCAACTCCCTGACCTCCAACTGACCCAGGACAGAAAGCCAGTCACTTCTCTATTCATTCCTATGAGACTGAAAGTGAGGCTCCCATAGGAATGCATAGAAAATTAGACTTCCTGTCCACACATAAGGTGCTGTGTGAGTTGGTGGGTCTAATTCCTAGTCACATGACACAGATAAGAAACTTCATGATGATATAACTCAAAAATGGAGCCACTGGTCAGAAAATTACATTCACTACAGATTACATCATGTGCATTTCTAGCAGGACATGGAATAAAATTTTTTGCGGGAATTCTTCTTTAATGATGATTTACTAAAAGGGGTTTTCTGAGTATTTAATATTGATGACCTAGCCCCAGGATAGGTCATCAATATCTTATCGCGGGGGACCCGACACCCAGCACCCCGTCGACCAGCTGATTGGAGACGTGGGCTCCTCGCAAGACGAGCACTGTCCACTGGATGCTTGGTACCGCAGCTCAGCATCATTCAGTTGAAAGGGACTAAGCTGCACCTAAGCCACGTCACCAAGGCACGTGACGTTACTAGCAGGGCTGTGGAGTCTGTAAGCCACAGTTCTGACTCCAAATCCCACATTTTATCACAGTCCCGCTCCTTCATAAATGGCCAATAATTTAGTAATAAAAAATTTACGGTAGTGAAATGGTAACATCAGGCTTTTTCTCAGCATCGTGTAAGTAATCAGGCTAATTAGAATATAAACCATATTTATTGGAATACAATTTCTGAAATTCCTGACATTTTCTAAATTCCTATCAGTAAATATGCGATGCACTATCTATCTAATAACTGGAAAACACTGTTATACACTTAATTTAAAAAAATCTATGAATTTGTCCTCAGAAAATGTTAGAAAAGCTCTATATGTATGTGCTGGAAATACATAAAAGTCTAAATGGGAATAAAAGAAACATTTCAAAAATGCAGCTTCTTTTTTAGTGCTACCATAAAAGGTTGTCTGGGAATAAATCACTTTTCACAGAAGCCAGCAGCTTGCTTCCGCTATGGAAAGATTCATATATACCTGCAGCTCCGGTCCTGCGCATTGGCTCCCGTGTGTCCATCTTCTGGTCCCTGGCTTATTTACTTAATCTCCGGCATGATCATCTGCTCCACTGCAGCCAGTGACTGGATTCAGCAGTGATGTGTCCACAAGGGACACATCATTACTTTAACCAGTCATTGGCTGCAGCAGAGCAGGTGTCCATGTCCATGCTGTGAAGGAAGTAAACGGAGACATAGGGGCTGAGGGTAGCAGGTAAGTATGAATCTTCTCATAGCAGAGGCAGACTGCTGGCTCCTGTCAAAAGTCACTTATTCCCAGATAACCCCTTTAGTGCTGTCTTCCTGTTATGTCTTGCAGTTCTGAGATGACTGCAGACATACAGAGTAGAAAACTCCCTCCTCTGGTAATTAAAGGCATTGGAGCAACATGAGGATACTAAGTATAAGGGACATGCGAGAACTGATTATCTATCACCACTAGAACACTGCTTATCACTGGCTATAGTATAAAAAAAAAAGGAGAGCACAGGAGAGGGTAGAACTGATTATCTATCACCACTAGAACACCCTGCTTATCACTGTTTATAGTATAAGAGACAGGAGAGGTGAAAACTGATTATCTATCACCACTAGAACACCCTGCTTATCACTGATTATAATATAATGACAGGAGAGAACACAGGAGGGGTGAGAACTGATTATCTATCACTACTAGAACACCCTGCTTATCACCGATTATAGTATAATGACAGGGGAGAACACAGGAGAGGTGAGAACTGATTATCTATCACTACTAGAACACCCTCCTTATCACTGTTTATAGTATAAGAGACAGGAGAGGAGAGAACACAGGAGGGGTGAGAACTGATTATCTATCACCACTACAACACCATGCTTATCACTGATTATAGTATAATGACAGGGGAGAACACAGGAGGGGTGAGAACTGATCATCTATCACCACTACAACACCCTGCTTATCACTGATTATAGTATAATGAGAGGGGAGAACATAGGAGAGGTGAGAACTGATCATCTATCACCACTACAACACCCTGCTTATCACTGATTATAGTATAATGAGAGGGGAGAACATAGGAGAGGTGAGAACTGATCATCTATCACCACTACAACACCCTGCTTATCACTGATTATAGTATAATGAGAGGGGAGAACATAGGAGAGATGAGAACTGATTATCTATCACCACTAGAACACCCTGCTTATCACTGATTATAATATAATGACAGGAGAGAACACAGGAGGGGTGAGAACTGATTATCTATCACTACTAGAACACCCTGCTTATCACCGATTATAGTATAATGACAGCGGAGAACACAGGAGAGGTGAGAACTGATTATCTATCACTACTAGAACACCCTCCTTATCACTGTTTATAGTATAAGAGACAGGAGAGGAGAGAACACAGGAGGGGTGAGAACTGATTATCTATCACCACTACAACACCATGCTTATCACTGATTATAGTATAATGACAGGGGAGAACACAGGAGGGGTGAGAACTGATCATCTATCACCACTACAACACCCTGCTTATCACTGATTATAGTATAATGAGAGGGGAGAACATAGGAGAGGTGAGAACTGATTATCTATCACCACTACAACACCCTGCTTATCACTGATTATAGTATAATGAGAGGGGAGAACATAGGAGAGATGAGAACTGATTATCTATCACCACTAGAACACCCTGCTTATCACTGATTATAGTATAAGGACAGGAGAGAACACAGGAGGGGTGAGAACTGATTATCTATCACTACTAGAACACCCTGCTTATCACCGATTATAGTATAATGACAGGGGAGAACACAGGAGAGGTGAGAACTGATTATCTATCACTACTAGAACACCCTCCTTATCACTGTTTATAGTATAAGAGACAGGAGAGGAGAGAACACAGGAGGGGTGAGAAACTGATTATCTATCACCACTACAACACCATGCTTATCACTGATTATAGTATAATGACAGGGGAGAACACAGGAGGGGTGAGAACTGATCATCTATCACCACTACAACACCCTGCTTATCACTGATTATAGTATAATGAGCAGGGGAGAACAGGAGAGGTGAGAACTGATTATCTATCACCACTACAAACACCCTGCTTATCACTGATTATAGTATAATGAGAGGGAGAACATAGGAGAGATGAGAACTGATTATCTATCACCACTAGAACACCCTGCTTATCACTGATTATAGTATAAGGACAGGAGAGAACACAGGAGGGGTGAGAACTGATTATCTATCACCATTAGAACACGTTGCTTATCACTGATTATAGTATAATGACAGGGGAGAACACAGGGGGGGGTGAGAACTGATTATCTATCACCACTAGAACACGTTGCTTATCACTGATTATAGTATAATGAGAGGGGAGAACACAGGAGAGGTGAGAACTGATTAGAAATCACTACTAGAACACCCTGGTGATCACTGGTTATAGTATATAAGGGAAAGTGGAGAACACAGGAGAGGAGGGAGCTGATTTTCTATCACCACTAAAACACCCTGCTGATCACTGATTTTGATAAATAGGAACCTTATAAAAGATATCCTCCGCACAGTTTTGGGGCCAATTATTGGGAACAAACATTACTACGAATGCTCAGTTCCAATGATAAGCTTGTGTAAGTGTGTGAACAATAATTTGCTCGCGGAAACAATGAATCTGTATGAAGTCATCCTCAAAGTGGAGGAGATTGCTACCTGTAAATGCAGCTCTTCACCTCCACTGATTGTATGCATTGAGCAGGAAAGTCTGTGCATGCAAATGTGCCTTTAGATTGGTAGAAAATAAAATATATTCATGATTAACATTTCTGAACTTTTCTAAACAC
Source organism: Rhinella marina (assembly GCA_900303285.1). NCBI lineage: Eukaryota > Metazoa > Chordata > Amphibia > Anura > Bufonidae > Rhinella > Rhinella marina. The sequence goes on along the minus strand of ONZH01006415.1, from coordinate 160,917 downwards.
CTATGAAAGTAAATTACTCAATATTAATAACAGAATAATTTCTATTGAGTCCACCCAAATCTAGCTTCAACTCTGACTCCACAGCCTTGGTTACTAGCCTGGGAAAAGCTGATGAGCTGGTAAACCCCTTTAACTGTATATCCTTACTACATTACTTGGATTTAAGCTCACAGTACACGCTCCCACCAGAACATGGGCAAGGGTTGCGAGATAACAGGCCAAGATTTGTTGTACAGGATTGCAAGAGTTTAACCTTTACAAGGGAGAATTAATAACTTTAAATTACGTTATCCGTGACAGTTTTGGTGACATACTGGAAAGGGGAAAAAAAGATGCTGGTACTTTTCATTTCAGGTCATCAAACTGTAACATGATTTACAAATTTAGGAGACGTCTTGAGGGGCTCACCGCAAGGTGAAATTGTCTGGCAGACGTAGGTCTCATCAAAGCTTACAGGGACGTACTGAAGTGTGTCTGCAGAGAAAAATACACTCTTAAGATGAAGTAAACACTTGTTCTGCGTTTCGCCTGCACTTCTGCATTTCCCCGGCCGCTGCTGCTGCGTAATCTATATTTGCACAGGCTGATAATACAGACAATGCATAAAATATGGATAGTTGAAGAATGTGCAATGCATATGCGAGGAATACAACCAGAAGGCTTCTATAAAACCTGACATGACCTCCTCTTCTTATTTTCTTATAATTCTTTCTCCAGAATTATAACATTCTATGTGGAGGTATTAATAGGTGTGTTTCCAGAAGGCACCCTCTGACCATATGCCCCACTAGGGCACATAGCAATCATAGAGGGGGTCTCGCTTGGAAACCCATTAGATGAGCCATAATGCAGATGCGCTCTGTAAGTAAGGGTGGCTATACACATTCAATAGCTGACGGCCGACAGCCATCTCTACCAACCACCCCCCCAACCCCACATACACGTTCATCTGGGTATGTGTATTAAATGGGGAGAAGGGAGAAAGCCGCTGCCAGACATTGATGGTGGCTTATCTTCAGGCAGAACAAATGGATCGGACGAAAATATTCATTTTGCACGATCCTTCTCTCCCCCATCACCTGTCGGGGGAGAGTCGGAGGCAGCACACACACACAAATTAGATTGTCGTCCAAACTTGCCGTTCTCAGCGTATTTCCCAACAATACATTATTGTGTATAGGGGCCTTTAGTCTCTAATGTGGCAATACCAGGCCCAGGAAATTTCCCTTGTATTACATAAACAGCCAGTATTACTCACATACCCTACTGCAGCAGGTACAGGGGAAAAGTATATTCAGATGTGCAAACTTCTGATGTGCAGTCCAGACATATAATCTTTCATAGGGGTCTGGATGTGACGCCTACTGCTTACCACTACAAAGCTGCTGAAATGACCAGCAAGTACATATCTCGCAAAATGGTGAGAAATTGAAATGTAAAGGTTACAAAGTATCCCCTTATCCAGCTGTGTAACACCCCCCAGTCATGGGAATGGGGTCCGGACCCCCCCTCCCTTAATTTAATGGGATGTCTATCACGCATGTGCACTGCAGCTCCATTCACACAGGAAGAAACAGTACCCCGTTCTCACTGAACATACAGGACAATACATTTAAACAGAATATACAATGTTAAACAACATTTTGCCTTTTTTTTTTTATCTAGGTCCAAATTCGGGGTCATTTATTACTTTAATAAAGAGTCCCAACAAGGTTTTTTGGGTTTCAATAATACGGTGTTCACTGTGCGCTAAAAATTACGTGACACCCTTATTCTGCGGCTCAATACGATTATGGCGATGACAAATTTATATAGTTTTTCTCTGTTTTACTACCTTAAAAAAACTGCAAAAAACAAAAATTTTCTTTGCATCACAAAGCTTTTTTTTAGGACAAACTATAGTTTTTATTGGTACCATTTTTGAGGTACATACAACTTTTTGATCATGATTATTCAATTTTTTTGAGGGGTAGGAGGTGGGGGTGGGAAAGGGGGTGGTTTAAGTTGACAATTTACACCAGTCATGAAAAATATTTTTATATTTTAATAGTTAAGACACTTTCAGATGTGGTTAGACCCATTATGTTTTTTTTTTTAATTTTTTTATATGTAAAATTGGGAAAAGGGGTGATTTGAACTTTTAATATTTTCATATTTTAAAAAAAATGTTAAACTTTATTTTTTTTATATTTACTTTTTACTTAACTTTTAGCTCCCTTAGGGGGCTAGAACCCGAGACCTTTTGATCCCTTGTCACATTCACCATAATAGAGAGCCATTATGGTGAATGGCATTCTGCTGCTCTACCTGCTGAGCTGTGCCTCATGTACAGCTTTGCAGGCAGATTACCATGACGGGCCTGGGAAGCTTCAGCAGGCTCCAGCCTGCCATGGTGACCAATTAAAGCTCCACAATCTCTCTGCAGGAGCTCTAATTGGAAGGCAGAGGAGCCTTCATTTTTCCATCACATAATACCCTGCTTGTATCCAGGGGTTATGACCACCAAGCAACGATGGTTGTACTTGCACACTATAGGTATAAGCGTTGGCCTATGCACACTCCTATGGTCCCGGACAGCACCTTTTCCTACAGTGTGTAAGCATGACCACCTCTGATGGATTGCTGGGCGGTCGTAACCCCTGGATAACAGCAGTGTATAATGTAATCAAAAAATGAATCAAGCCAGCAAAGGAGACATTGTATATGGACATTAGTAAGTGCATTGTGTTAAAAGGGTATTCTGGTTCATTGGATTAGGTCTGCTTTGAAAGCATTGTGCAGGTTTTTACAAATGTCTAATATACTGTAATAAACAGTTTTGCACTGTTCTCTAGTAAGAACTACTAGCTTCTTAATCTCCCTGAGCCGTGTTTACACTCCTGCATCCCTTGGTTATGACCTGTCTGCTCTCTCCTGCAGCTGGTCGAGCATGCTCAGTTTCTCTGCTCTGTGTCTAGTCCCAGCTCTTTGAATGAGCATTCTCTTGCACCTGGAACTAGCTCTGGTCTGGTCTTCTCCGCTCTGAACTTCCTATCTGCTGAGAGTGGGAGCTGACAGCAGATTCCACAAGACATAAGGGAGCTGTGCTCTACATCACCTCAAGCTGGCTTGCTGAATAATCCTGACATGTCGCAGTAGGCTGTGGTTTTGTTGTAGCTTTTTCGGTTTCTTTTTTCCACTTGCCTGTGTAGATCTTATTCAGTGTCACTTGGTCTTTCCCTATCTGCTTTTCTGTTGCTTGCTGTTTCTAACTGGTTTCTGTGTCTTGATGCTGGTTTCTGCCTTTTACATGGCTGTCTGTATTTGTCTGTTTCTGTATTTCTGTGTGCATGTCAGTCTGTCTGAGCCTGTCTGCAAATCTTACAGTGTGTGTTTCAATAAAGAGAAGCAGACCTGGAAGGCGTGGGGCGCATAATTTAAAAACGGAGTCACTTCAGGGGCTGATACGTATCAGGTTAGTTTAAGTGCACCACTTGCACACCAATGCAGGAGTTGAAAAAAAAAAGTTACATAACCAGAATACCCCTTTAACTTTGTCTACATGATAAACGCCATTTTCTGCAGTGAGACAACCCTTTTAACCCCTTCAGCCATAGTGATGTATCTGAACATCCTAGCGGCTGTGGGAATGTATGGATCGGCCTGCTGTGCTGAGCCCGATTCATACGCAGCAGTGCTGGCTGTATAATACAGCAGACACCCAGTCGCAATGACAGGGATCGGCGATGGCACCAAAAACAGTCATTTAACCCCTCAGTTGCCGCATTCAATAGCAATTGCAGCAGTGATGATTTAGTTAAAGGCAGCAGAACTCCAACATGCTCTAAAACTTTTACTGCCCATGCATACATTTCTAACAGTGTAACTCCCTAATACTTGTGGCCACTGCAAACTGCAGCTTTATCTGGAGGACACATTGGGAGTCATTTATTAAGACTGGCGTTTAAACACCAGTCTTAATAAGGGCCTGCATTGACGGTGGATCCATCAAAGGCGCCAGCCACTACATAACTTAGGCGGATCCACCGCCGCTTCTAAATCCACCGGCCTGTCCCCTTTTCCAGCCCATGCCACGCCCACTTTTTTTTTTTTTTAAATACCTTTACGCGAGTGCGGAACAGGCGCAGAGTGCGACACAAAGAACCTCCGCAATCTGCGCCAGAAATACGCCTAATATAGACTTATTACTGTTGGTAAATAACCCCCATTGCCTTTTAATTCATTCACTTTCGCCTCTCTTCTGTCTGGTACCTTGTAAGGTTCTTTGATCAGCCGTTTATGTGCAGAAACTTCGCCATGTATTTCTATCCTAGCTAACTTTGTAACCCCTACAGAACTTTAACTTTCCCCTTTTCAAAGCTAGAATGAAAACTTCATATCATTAAAACAATCCTAACAAGATGGTGCTTTATAAGAGAATAATGAGTCTCCAGGCAGGACTCTTTGTACTCGTCGACTCACCGGAACGGTGATTACAGAGCCTAATACACATTATTAAGCGCTGGCATTACACAACAGTTCTATAATGACGGCGGCGCTACCTGTTGGGCGCTCTGTGAACGGGAGTCTTCAGGGAGGCAACAAAAACAGTATCAGAAGGGTTTCAGAAAAGCATTTGACCAAAAAGCTCTATTTTTCAGGACGATGTAGTAATTAGTGCAATCTGGAAACGACACAGGAGCTTCTGTCAAGTATAAAGCGGCTCCAATTATCCATAGTATACACTTCAGCAGTCAGAATGCTACATTTTGACTTGTTTTTAAGATGGTTGAAGCATAGATTAGGGCTTTGCAACACTTTCATGTACAGAAATATATGACTCCCATCATATGTGAGGTTCCAGAGGATGTGCACTTATAATTACATTGTTACCACTGTTATTATCACTGTTCACACAGGACGCGTTAATAAGATTTTATTTGAGGTTCAAGCCTGAAGATCACTATGTACTAGTAGGTTGTGGACGAATTGGTAGATCACAAGAAGGGGGGGGGGGGGGTGTTAGGATGCTTTCACGTGTGGTTCTTTCAATTGTTATCAATGGTAGATATAGAAATAAATGAGAAGGCAGCTCCCAGCCCAATTACATGGACAGCTAGAGCAGACGATTGTCAGGAGCAAAGCTCGCTAGGGGAGGAGACTGTTGCTATTACATGCAGTGATCTCCTCCTCAGTATAGGGATGAGTGATCGCTAATACATTGCTTGTCTCCATACTGTCTAATTGCTTGCCGACAGCAGAGCACCTATTACAAGGAACAATGTGCCGCCAGCAAACCAGGATTTTTTTTAACGTGCCAAAAGATCCCACTCGTTCATTGGGTATTCGGCGGCAGTATTACACTGCCAGATGATCGCTAATGATCATTCATACTAATGCTCGTTAACGATCATCTTAACAATAATCTGCCTATGTACTAGGACCTTTAGTCTCTTTGTCCAATGGACAAAGGAAAAGCAAAATAGGTGCAGCACAGTCAAAGCTCAATCTTAAAGGGCATCTGTCAGCAGATTTGTACCTATGAATGATGTGTTACATGTGCACTTGGCTGCTGAAGACATCTGTGTTGCTACCATGTTCATATGTGCCTGAATTGCTGAGAAAAATAATGTTTTAATATAGGCATATTAGCCTCTAGGAGCAATGGGGGCGTTGCCGTTAGAGAGGCTCTGCTCTCTCTGCAGCTGCCACGCCCTCTGCACTTTGATTGACAGGGCGAGGTGTGATCACATTTACCTGTTAATCAAAGTGCAGAGTTGCAGCAAGAGCTGAGCCTCTAGGTGTAATAACAACGCCCCATTGCTCCTAGAGGCTCATTTGCATATATTAAAACATCGTTTTTCTCAGCAATGCAGGTGCATATGAACATGGGACCAGCACAGATGCCTTCAGCTGCAGAACATACATGTAACAGGTCAACCAGTGTCATAGAAACAAATCTGCTGGTAGATGCCCTTTAAAAAGTAAAAACAAAAACAGGTGCAAGCCTCACCGCAGACTGGAGTCTAAGCCACAATTCTAGAATACAACTTCAATTAAAGAATCTGTGCTCCACTCAAAAATAGTGGATTTATTCACTCAATGCACAAGGCTTGAAAATGGTCCCATGGAGGGACTGAAACATCTCTTGTGCATTGGGTGAACAAATTCACTATATTGGCTGGAAACCTTGGAGTGCTGCTTCCATTGGAGCTCTGTTATAGACACATGTAGGACTAGATGACTAGCTGAACGTCTCACTGCCTAAAGCCTCAAGAGATTGGTTGACGGTTTCAGAATAGATATACCGGTGAGGTTTTAGGGAGTGGAGCGATGAGACCTCTACAGCATAAACCACAAAGTGACTAAGGTCGGGTGACCACAGGATCCAAAGAAACACATGGAGTTACTGTAAGGAATCTGTGACCGTTCATCAGCTCAGAGGAATAAATCTTACCTCCCATCCTTCCATCTCCAGTCCCTTCTTTCCATACACATCATAGATGGCTCTTGATTGAGGATCACTAAGCACTGCAATACAGAAAACAGGGAGGTATACTTATATTAAAGGAGGTATACTGTTTTCATACGAAAAGTCCTGAAAGGCTGCTCATAGCATTTGCAGTGTTTCTAGCATACTATATACCTTTTCATCATCTTTTTGATTCTATCCGCCCCCTTGGTGCTGCTGGGGGCTCTTTTAACAGCACATAAATGGCAACCCCTTTAACAGATTAGGGGATTGCTTGACTAGTAACTCCTTGGGATGTACTTTATTACCTTAAAAGGTTTATTCCATGACTAATGTAAAACATGAAAACCAGGCATCATATAGTACATGACAATCCCTTTCTAACAAAGCTAGAACCAGCCCTGTACCTCATATGGATCCAGAGATCTCCACATTCATTGCTCTGCTAGATTTATATCAAGCTGACAGCTCAAAGGGAGTGTCTTTTCTGCTGCAGCTAAGGAGGCGTGTCCATGCTCTCCCTATCACAGCTCAGGGGGTGTGTCTCAGCTCTGCCTATCACAGCTCAGGAGGCAGTTGAAGAATGAAACTGAGCATGTGCGACCTTTTCAGTGAGCAGGACAAAGAAATAAGAAAAAAAACCAACAGCAGGTGGCGCTATACAGATACATTTTATTGAATATCTTAGTGGCTATGCTAAATTTTTAATTAAATGCAATTACAAAAGTATTCAGATCCAGGTGCATGAAAACTGTAGAATATTTTTTGTGGGACCACCCCTTTAATCCTATCTATGCACCAGGTATCAGCTGAATGTAGTTTATGGCAGTTTGCATTCTGATTATGGAGCAGCGCATACAGCCTGTCCTAACACAGCTCGGCCGCTGCTGGTGGACTACATGTGATCCTGCAGGCAGTGCTTGACTCTCCAGAGCAGTGGTTTACACCCAGTGGTTCTCCAGCAACTGTGAAACTACAACTCCCAGGACTCACTGATAGCCAAAGTCTTCTAGGGTATGCTGGGAGTTGTAGTTTCACAACAGCTGAAGAGTCAAAGGTTGCAGAGGAAATAACACAACTAACAAAAAAAAATACAGAAAATTAAAGGGGAAAAAAATTATCCAAGATAGCAGCGGTATAATCAGAGAGGCTGTTTAGATCAAAATCACTCTGCAAATTGATTTTTGCATATCTGCTATGGATGGGTACATTACGCCTGATAAGAATGTATTGTCTTTACATTAATTTATCATCCGCCTCACTCTGAAGCTGTTGGGCTTAGCCATTAAAAACGCATTTCAAGGCAAGATGGTAAACAGGACTCCTGACACACTTTTACCACTCCCAAACTCCAGGCTACGGTACATGATGTTCGCGGATTTCTTCTCTGCCTAATTACCAGAGAACGACTTGTGTGCTTTCAGAATCAGACCCTGCTAAGAAATATGGACGATTAGCAAAGAAATTTACAAAGCTGAGCATATTCAATCCAGGCGGACACGTCAAAATTTCGGAAGGTGGGGGTGTTTAAACCTAACATAACATTTCAAGTGCTTTTCCAGTTTTCCGTTTAAATCAATATAAAAAGCTGAATAACTTTTCAAACACTTGGCTTTCCTAGTTTTGGGTAGATTTGAATTTCTTTATACACTTCCCTCCATGCACATTCAGAGCAGCATTCAAAATTCTGCTGGTTGCCTCTGGAAACAGACAGCTATTTAGCTCCACCCTGCTGTCAGACATGTGACCTTACAGTTAAAGGTGCCCATGCACATTAGATGAAGGTTTGCCGAACCTGCAGATTGTATGGGGGGTGCCCCAATTCTTCCTCAGCAGCAGATTTCAGAAGTAAAGAGGGACTGGCCATGCTGGATTTCAATCTGCCCCATCATTTGTTCTCATGGGAGATATGCCACCTATTTCTTTCCCCATTTGAGGGCATGCATATAAAGTGTATGACATTGCTAGTTCTAAGTGTGTAAGGGTGCATTCACGCAACTGTTGTGTTTTCGGTCAGCAAAACACGGATACCGGCCCGCGCGTGTTCCGCATATGGATGCCACAATCATAGAAAATGCCTATTCTTGTCTGCAATTCCGGACAAGAATTGGACATGCTCTATCTTTTTTGCGAACATTCACTGATTCATTCATATGGTCCCGTGCGGACTCATTCATATGGTCGTGTGAATGAGCCCTATCTGTCATCTCTACTCCCACAATTCATGGCTCTCAGGTAACAGAAAACTAGCAAAATACTAAATTAAAGGGGTATTCCACTTTCATGAAATGTATGACCTATCCTCACGATAGATCTTCATTTTTAGATAGGTGAAGGTCAGACTTTTGGCACCCCCGCTGATCAGCTGTTTGAAGGGGCTGCAGCCCCCTTGCCAGAGCTGGGTTCTCTTCAATGTTTACCTGCATGCTGTGGTTCGTCCCATTCAAGTGAATTGGGAGAGGACGATGTCACCACCACAATTTAGACAGCGTGTAGGTAAACAATTAAATGAATGCAGATCTCGTACGAGCACCGTAGGATGCAGCCTCTTTAAACAGCTCATCAGCAGGAGTCCTCAGGGTCAGATCCCTTCTGATCTGATAACGATGATTTATCCTGAGGATAGGTCATCAATATCATGAAACTAGAATAGCCTTTATGTTTTAGGCTCCGTCATAGGGGCTCAATACCGGAATAAAACGCTTCAGTCTTGTCCCCATTCATTGTCAATGGGGACAAAACTGAACTGAAGACAACGGAATGCTCCTGAAAGCATTCCGTCCCGTCTCCAGACCGGAGAGCAAACCGCAACATGCTGCGGTTTGCTCTCCGTACTGGGGATCCGCACTGTGACGGATCTGTCATGAGCCCCAATGCAAGTCAATGGGGACGGATCCGTTCGGAGTAACACAATAGTAAAAGGGATCCGTACTCTATTGACTTTCAATGGAGTTCATCGGATCCGTCAACTTGCACTTTTCCCTCTGAGCTCCCTCTAGCAGGGGGCGCTGTGGGGAATCTTCCCATTGTGCTCTCCGTCCTCCTCTTCTGTAGTGTCCCTCTCATCTGGAGCTGCTGGGACAGGTAAGTAAACCCCCCCCCCCCCAACACAGTGTCTGAGGTTCCGCCCCACACGTGCACCTGCAGTGTGAAAGTGGCCTTAGACATGAACGGAGAAGATATTCCCTTCTATGACTGATAAGACTGAGAAGATAATTCAATGTTTTTGAATGAGCATCATTTTGCTATATTTTAAGTCATGTGACCCTTGGAACCTAGTAGAAATGTGTGGAGTTGCATAAATTACACAAAGTCTAACCAATGTTACCTGTTACCTGTAGCTGCAACTATGATATGACCCACAACAGTGGCACTCCAATAAAAGTGAATAGGGCCTAAAGGAATTCTGTAACTTTTCCCATTCACATCCACATAAGTTGAATGGAAAAGTTGTGCCCCACAGAGCACTGCAACAGTCCTCAGGCTCACCAGCCTTAGGCTACTTTCACACTAGCGTTTCTTTATTCCGGTATTGAGCTCCGTCATAGGGGCTCAATACCGGAATAAAACGCTTCAGTTTTGTCCCCATTCATTGTCAATGGGGACAAAACTGAACTGAAGACAATGGAATGCTCCTGAAAGCATTCCGTTCCGTCTTCAGACCGGAGAACAAACCGCAGCATGCTGCGGTTTTCTCTCCGGTCCAGGCATCCGCACCAAGCCGGATCCGAAATGACCCCCAATGCAAGTCAATGGGGACGGATCCGTTTGGTGTGACACACCAGTAATTCGGATCTGTCCTCCATTGACTTGCAATGGGGGGTCATTCCGGATCCGGCTACACAGAAATACAGAAATACATACAGACATACATACACATACATACTCCAGGCCAGCCGGGACGCCAGCAGCATGTCTTCACGCGCCTCCTGCGCGCAGCTATGACGTTTCCCCACTGCGCCCAGCAGAGGGCGCTGTGGGGAATCGTCATCACTGCGCGCAGGAGGTGCGTGAAGACGTGCTGCCGGCATCCCGGGCTGGAGTATGTGTGTATGTATGTCTGTATGTATTTCTGTCAACATGTGTGGGGCCTAATTCTAGAATAGAGCACCCGTCAAATGAATGAAAACAGCAGAAACAAATGAATACTGAACACATACCTGCCAGTGGTCCCAGGACCTGCGCCATTTATATAAAGTGCATTTCTTAGCATTTTGGGCTCCATGACAGGGCTTACATGTCCTACTATTTAGGATTCAATTGTCAGTAAGTATGATGAAGAGGAGTAACCCACGTTGGTTATCACTTATAATATTATTTACAGTCACATACTCCTGTATATAGTCCCTTAAGAGTCCTTCAAACATTTTTCTCACAACAGAAGTTAAGCTTACTGGTCTGTAATTACCTGTGGAGGACTTTTTGAATATGGGCACTACATTTGCCTTGCGCCAATCACTTGGCCCTGTACCAGTCCCTAGAGAATCTAAAAATATTATAAACAGGGGCACAGCAATGACTGAACTGAGCTCTTTAATAATTCTTGGGTGTAAACCACCTGGACCTGTCATGAACACAAACTAATAAATATTATTTGGGTGCCATTTGTATTCTATTTACTAATGCTAAATTAAAGGGACGGTGTCTCTTTAAGGCTTGGCAACACTGCTGGATACAACGAACCCTTTATATTGCTAATTCTTCACACAAGTCACCGCTATATAGAAAAGCCTTCGCTTTCCCTGCAGCTGCTGACCTTCACACTTCCGGCTTTTGTCTTGGACAATGCTGAACAATCGGCCGCTGTGTATAATCTCCAACTGATAATTAAGTCCTACAACACAACACTTCACTCGCTGGCACCTGCTGGAATCTGACAAAAAGCAAATACTATTGATTCCTACACAGGGAACAAGACGGGAGCTTCTGAGTACAGAGGCGTAATCATTAGCGGCAGACATTAGTATCCACCGTATCGGTCTTACAGCATATACCGTTTTGTCACATTTTCTGGTTCCGTGTGCTTTAATATTCCAATAATCCGACAAAATCAGGTGTGGATTCATGGAGTAGCCATGTATTAAGACTGGACTTAGAGGGACCAAATGAGTTTTCAAGGCTATATGCATAAGTTGCCGTTATTTATTTTATACAGATCCCCAATATCGTTTCATTTATTGCAGTATACGTGTGCAAAGCGGGTTTTCTCACTGATGGTTTAGTATCTTGTAAATTATAATCATTCAGTGCTTGCTGTAATGGAAAGTAGGCTCTATGCGCTGACATCTTGGTGTGCTTTTTTTTTTTTTTTTATTACCAGCAACAATGTTAAGAAGTAAAACTGCAGTGCAAAGCAAGGGGATGGACGGAGCAGACAGGCGTGCACTCCAGTAGACAAGAAGCCAAGCTGGAGTCATCAATTGTGGGTCAAAACTCAACATAGAACTATGATAACAAACTAACCTACGCTATGAAGCCTCTGTGAACTGAAATGATGCCAGCCCAGTCCACCACTTGACAGATATGGGTCAGGGACGTAGTTGTAATGTAACATAAGACAGGGATCCCTTTCTTTGGAGTTGTTTGAATCCTTGTGTCACACGACGCTCATCAGTAGGTCAAACAGGGTCCAAAGGATTTATACCATTTTTAGGTATTCAAATGTATACCCTGACAGAAAGACCATCAGAGGGCTAAAAATGCAACGTGAACCCAGCACTGGCTCATGGGAGGAATCTATTGGGTGGATTTACTAATCCAGTGTAAACCTAGTTAGGCAGTCTTGAAAAGGAATGTGTCATCAGAAAATGAACTATTATTTAAATCACGTTTTTAGGTTTAACATATTTTTAAAGAATTTTTGAGGCAGTGATTTTTAATTTTCCATGTTAATATCTACAGTTTTCGCACTGGTCACTAAGCCTAATAGTAGGGCATACGTCTTGGTCTGTAAAGATAACTTTACTGCAGCTATCTGCTTATCTGTCATTCTTACCCTGCCTGTAATGATATCACCTCTGTGTATATAGATAAGGACAGGATCCACCATTCACAATAGATGATTGTCAGAGCTTATCTATTCTTTCCTTGTACAATGACCTCTGCACAGGTCACAGAGCATGCCCAGAAAACTCTCCCATAGAAGTCAATGAGGTCCCCTCCTGACCATTGTGTTTATGGCCCATGGGGCTGCCTTAAAGCAATTTTCTTAAGGCTTTCTAAATGCAACAGCTCAGGCAAGATGGCCACCCCCATAATCATGTTTAGGAAAGAGAATTAAAAAAAAATTCTGCAATCAGAAAATAAAAACAGATTAGAAAAAAAAGTTGTGTGTTACTATCCGGTAGTTAACTGGCAGAAACATTTTTGTTTCACACAATTCCTTTAAAGAGGACCTGTTATCTCTCCTGACATGCCTGTTTTAATACTTCATGCATTCCCCATGTAATAACAATTCTGGAACATCTATTCTTATATCTCTATGTTGTGCCATTCCTTTATTATTCCTGCTAGAGGTTATGGATGTTTTGCTAGCAGTCTGCAGTAAGGGTACAGAGGGGAGGTAACCAGTTGGGGGTGTGTCCCTGCACGGTCTGACTCTATCCAATCAGTGCTGCCATTGTCAGACTGTGCAGGTACACCCCCCCCAATTGGTTACCACCCCTCTGTAGCCTTACTGCAGACTGCTAGCAATTCATTCATAACTTCTAGCAGGAATAATAAAGGAACGGCACAACATAAAGACATAAGAACAGATGCTCCAGAATTGTTATGACATGGGGAATGCATGAAGCTATTAAAGCAGACATGTCAGGGGTGGTGACAGGGACTCTTTAACTATGCCACATTTATCAATGTGGCTGATGCTGGATGATAAATCTGTCACATCTTTAGACTGTCTAGTGTAAACCACTTGATAAATGCAGTGTAAGGCCTCATGCACATGACTATTATTTTTTCTACATATGATCTGCATTTTGTGCGGATTGGATGCGGTCGCATTCATTTTAATAGGGCTGCAAAAAATGTGGAGAGCACACCGTGCGCTGTCCGTATGTCCATTGCTGCAACAAATAGAACATGCCCCATTCCTGTCCATTTTGCAGACAAGAATAGGCATTTTGACAATGGGACCTGCGGAAATTGTGGGATGCACATGGGTGGTATGCGTATTACATATGGTCATGTACATGAAGCCTAAAACCTTCCAAAAACTGCCACATTTTCAAAAGTAAATCTGCTCAGTGATGACCGGAAAGCTGGAACCAATCCCAACCTCATCATAATTTACCAACTGAGGAAACACAGTGACCTGTCACCTTGTATGCAAAATATAAAAAACAGACAAAGCGGTTGTGGTGGGAATAGCTATTTTTGTGTATGTAGCAGAATAGGTTAAAAAGGGGGAAAAAAAAAAAAGTATTACAAACGCCTGATCGGTCCTTTTCACCTGCTATTCTCTGCTTCCTGATTCTGGCTTGACACACAGGAAATGGCAGGAGATGTCTGCCAGCCAATGACCCACCTCAGCCAGTGATGGGCGGAGCAAGTGACTTCAGGCTCTTCCCGAGACCAGGAAGTGGAGAGCAGCAGGACCCTGTAAAGGTCACAATGGAAATGGAGGGGATTTCTTTTAAAAATTAACCATATTCTGCTCCATATATCAAAAATTCTACCACCGCCGATAACCCCTTTCTTTAACATTGAGAAGTTTAGACCACAATCCAATCGCCTCATCCGCGCAATTCATCTTTTTTTTTTTTTTTTTGGAGACATGACAAATACCGATTGCCTGGGGTTAACAAATCCTAATTTGTTTGAATAATGGATCGGATTTACAACTCTGCGACTCAAACATTAGTGACCTGTCACCACTTAAAAAATAATTATTTCAATAATTAGTCGGATCGCTAATTTCCAGCAGCAGACATTGATCGGAGAGACCTAGGTGAGACAAAGGTGCAAAGCCAGCCGTCATCTTACAAAACCCTCAAAGGAACGTCTCTCCTGCCAGACACACAATTCAAGGGCTGGGAGAAAATTCAATATCTGCCACCAAGGCAGTTTTAGCAAATCTTAAATATCCACTGACCTTCATAGGCCTGGTGGACAAGGTTAAAGAGTTGCTCGGCTTGCTTTTTCAGTTCAGGGTCCCTGTGCTTGTCAGGGTGGTATAACATGCACAGTCTGCGGTACGATGCCTTCAACTCCTCCTGGGTAGCCTGAAAAAGAGAAAAAAAAGAAGAAGGTAAATCAGTGACATCTGTGACCTTATAGTAACATTTATTGCAGATTTGCCACAGAGTTCATCGCATGTATTGCAGAGGGTCAAATCCACAATGGAAATCCGCAGCATAAATTGACACGAGGAAGATTTAGGATCCACAATGGAGGTGGGGATTTCTTGTGCATTTTTTTCTGCAACGTGTGGATAAGATTGCTTAAAATCTTATCCACTATGCTGTTAAAGTGTAACTGTCATTCTTTTTTTTATTTTTGTAATGTTTAGGTGCAGTGATACTAAACATTTTTGTAATATACTTTAATTACTGAAATTGTACATTTCTACTAGAAAAATAGCTGTAAAGTGGCCAATTCTGAGCCTTAGCAACGCTCCTCTGTCTTCTGTTTACATAACAGTGGAGACTTGCTAACACTGACTGTGTTATGTAATCAGAATACAGAGGAGCGTCGCTGAGGCTGAAAATGGGCCACTTTACAGCTATTTTTCTAATAGAAATGTACAATTTCAGTAAAGTATATTACAAAAATTGTCAGTACCACAGCTGCGATACATTACAAAAAAAAATATGTTTCTTACACTTCAAAAAGGTGCTGAAGATTTGCTGCACGTAAAAAAACCCAAAAAAAACCAGGCAGGATTTCCATCCCATGTGGATGCACTCTGAAGGATATTCTGCAGAGAATATAGAGGTTAATATTCTGCTGATCTGATCCATTTTCAGCTGGAATACTGGAATAGACAGAGTAGAGGTTGGGAGGCTCCTGTTGTAGCCATTTGTCTTACAGCCAAACACAGGACAGTGAGGAGGAGGACAAGGCTGAGCTCCTGGGACACACGGACACAAAAAAAGCAGCTTTATTTTTATATTTATCAGTTTTAATTATGTGACAAATTAAGATCAAAAGGGAGGAGGAGAATAAATTCTGGAATATTTTTGCAAAATCTCTATGTTTAGTGTTCCCTTAAAGGGGTTTTCTCATCATGGACAATGGGGGCATATCGCTAGGATATGCCCCCATTGTCTTATAGGTGCAGGTTCCACTGTTGGGACCCGCACCTATATCCAGAACGGAGCCTCGCAAGGTGGTGGCTGGAGGACTCCAGTCCGGCCACCACCAGGCCGGCTCCCCAAAGAAATTAATAGGAGCGTACCGCGCATGCACGGCCCCTGCTCTCATTCATTTCTATGGAGTCGAAGGAATTAGCAGAGCCAGCGCTCAGCTATTTTCGCTGGCCCCATAGAAAATGAAAGGATGGCGGCTTTTCGGGGCTCCGTTCTGGATACAGCACCGCTGGTACCCGCACCTATAACACAATGGGGGCATATCCTAGCTGTATGCCCCCATTGTCCAAGATGACACAAACCCTTTAAAGTGGACCTTTAACCTTTACAAGCGGGGTACAATATTATGTAAGGTATTAGTGATGACCTGAGGATAGATCATGAATAAAATAGCTAGGAAATCCCCTTTAAGGCCACAATGTAGGATACAATAGAAAACCTTGTTCTCAGCACTGTATATTTTACACCAAAGACCATAAACCTTACAAAAAGATCTATCTAGGACAAAGAACTTGAGTACATAGTCCGAGTCAGCAGGGACTGATGTGGTCCAACTTCACAGTCCACCGCTTTACCAAGTGGGTCATCTAACGAACGTCTACACAGTGAAGAGATGGAGTGACATGGAAGCAGTCAGGGACAAATATCTCATGCCAATCATTTTTGACACGCAATGCTTGTACCGACATCATCCTGGAAATGGCCAAACTAATGAAATACTTAACCCTTATGGTGAATGAAAATAGAGCATCACCTCAAAAAAAATAATCATCAAATAAAATGTCATCTAAAAATCATTCGTGTCTCAAATAACAGCTCGCCCTGCAAAAAAACAGTCCTTACACAGGTCCGTAGATGGAAATATAAAAAGTTACAGGATTCAAAATGAAAAGAATTTTTTCCTCAAAAAAAAAGAAAAGAAAAAAAAACACACAAACATAAAAAAAACCCTATATAAATTTGGTATCACTGAAATCATACTGTCCCGCCGAAGTGCCAATTTTATCACCCCATGTAAACTGTAAAACTGCATCGTAATTGTGCTTTTTTGTTCTCAATTTCACCACATTAATTATTGCTCCATTTTACCAGCTTCCCAATACATTGTATGGAATAGTAAATGGTGCCAGTAAAAAGTCCTGCCCTGCAAAAAAGCAAGCTGACATATGGCTACGTGAACCAAAAAAGAAAAAAGTTACGGCTTTTGGAAGACAGGATGCAAAAAGAAGATTCAAAAACGGAAAAAGGATACGGCAGGGTTAAGGGTATATCACAAGGGTCTATCAAAAACAAGTTCGCCTACCACAGAGGGCGTAGGGGGTGATTTACTAAGACAGGCTTTTTATGGCGGATTTCCCCCTCTGCGCTGCTTCTAACGAGCGGATGACGACTTATTACACGCTCAGATATGCGCTCAATGAATGAGAATTTTTAAGCACACTGAAACATCACGATCAGCGAGAATCTAATGGTGTGCGATCGCTGGGAACTATCACACAGTCAGGAGATCGCCCTTTATCAAACCATATTACGATTTTTCGTTCAATTATCGAAACGTCTAATACAAGCTTTACGCAGTCATTCAATTAAAGCAAGGTCACTCCTATAGAAGACTGTTTATCCATTAACCACCTCGCACATTGTATGTCTACATCAACAGTTAATCGTCTGTCATTCACCACCAGTTCCTCCCCTCTCAGGCCTGAAATACACCGCGTCTATAATGCCGCCATTAAACAATAAGTCAGCTCTTGGAATGACGCCTATGCTTAGTGTCTTTTAAGTGCCTCACTTGTCAGATCCCAATCTGTGCCAAGCATGAAGGTTGAACCAAAGATTTCTGAGATTCGTTCAAATTTGGTGTCGTCTTTTAGCTTTTACTCTGAAGGCATCCACTGCAATCGATGGACCCTCACGATGCAATGCATTGTTTTATCTGCAGCAGAACCAACCTTGGCCATCAAAGTAGCAGGACCCCACTGCAGTCAGGTTAGACACTAAAGGCACATTTAGATGGTGCAGGGAGCAGCGGACTGCCAGGAAGGAAGGGTTCCCACAACCAGCTGCTTGGTAAAAGTTCAGAGGTGAACCAGGACATACCCCCATTTTCACCCAGGCAGCCCCCCTAATATGAGCATCGGAGCCTTTTGAATTGCACAGGGCAAAGGCTTTTTTAGGAGACCCGGTGATGTACTGAGCATTCCCTAGGAACTGCTAGGCGAAGGCACCTCCTAGCAGTGAGATGGTGATGTCACCGGCACTAATGGGCAATCGTTTTACAGGGTACTGCTGGGCGGAAGCCTCAGCCTCGTAGTGTTAAAAACGTAAACAAAAAAGCCCTTGCTTCGAGGCTCATATCAGGGAGGCTGAAGGAGTGAAAAAGGGGGTATGTCCGAGTTCAGCCAGACAACCCCTTTAAGAGGAGGTGAAGACTTCGCATTTATATGCAGCAATCATGACCACAGTATGAGAACGAGCGATGGCTGCTGCTACTGACCGTCCCCATACAAAACCATTGTTCCTGGGCAGCAGATGCTATTTAGACAGGACGATCTGCTGCCTGGGAAATATGATTGAGTTTTCCGCACTTCAGATCACTGCACTCAACGGACGAGCGTTTCGCTCATTCATCGGGTAATCGTCCCAAACATCAGGCCATATAAATCCAGCTTAAAGGAGTCACTTGCAATCTGCCATGGATTTCCTACACTAAAGAACGACTTTAATAGCATGTTCACACTGGGTGGATATGCTGCAGATTTTCGGTCACGGAATTGCGCAGCATATTAAACTACTATTCAAAAGTACTATATTTAATTAATAGATGAAATTTTACAAAATCTCATGCACATGCTACTAGGGTTGCCACCTTTTCCAACAAAAAACATAGGCCAAGCTTACCAGATAGAAGGAGGCGCGGCTTTTTTTTTTATAAAACATAATCATTTTATCCCTGTTGGGGACAGCCCCATGTGTTTAACATTTATTAAGTCTCTATTTTAAAATTATATCTGCCAGGTATTGAACCCATGACCTTCTGCATTGAAGGAAATACTCTAAGGAGGGAATTTATCATTAGGATAATATTTGAAGTCAGTTTTGCTTGCTTCTATGTTGGAGTACTTTGTGCCACATTTATCAAATGTCACAGGTTGTTTGATAAATGTGGCTTGTCCTTAAACCTAACACTTCTGTCTAGAGAAGCTCCTCCACTTTTCCTACTCCACCCTCCTCCTGGAGTGAGATTGCGACTATTTTGCGACTTTTTAAAAAAGTCGCAATGATAAATCTGGAGTGAAACTCATTAACATAACTAACCACACCCACTTTCCCACCCATATTACAAAACTGGAGTGAGTGGTGTACACATGCAAAAAGTTGCAAAATTTTCCGCAAAAAAGTTGCTAAATTTTGCGCAATCGCATAAATTTTGCGCACGGGAGTGCAAAAAAGTCGCAAAAGCCCTATTTTGCGACTTTTTGATGCCAGAATTCTGGAGTGATGGTATGATAAATCAGGGCCTATATGTTCCTCAACTCCAGTCCTCAGGGACACCTCCCAGTCAGGTTTTCAGGATTTCCTTAGCATTGAGCAAGTGATATAATTAGTTTAAATGCATCAGGACTTACTTGGTATTCATTCTGTGGGATATTCCCTAATCCTGCCCGGTAGTTGGGCCCTGAGGACTGGAGTTGGGGTACACTGCTCTCTATAGGGTTCAATGCTAGTAATGTATTATGTATTCAGATGTACAATGCACTGGAATCTCTATATATACACCTGAACATTGAGCGGCAGTTTTTTCCTATATATACCAGGATAATTTATAGTTTTTTAGTAATTGCAAAAAATAATCAAAAAATTGGCTATTAAAATAACGGAAATTAACGTCATTTGATGGACCGCATTGACTATAAGGCCTCATGCACACAACCAAATACATTTTGCAGTCCACAAACCGCGGTTCCGCAAAAAACAGATACCGACTGTGTGCTATCCGCATCCGCACCCTTGTTGCACCCAGCGGCTTATTTACATATCATAAAACATCAATTTACTGCAGACTGAAGCCAAATGGGACCAAAAGCATTACATTCAGCTGACATGCTCACATCTCGCATGGTAGCTGGACTAATGCCGATGAATCTGGTGACCGATGCCCTTTCATAAGAGATGCAGTGGCCACTACAGGGAGAATGTAGTATTGCATGTGGGCATTGAAGTGCATGGTAGCCTCCAGGGTAAGACGCTTCATGCTTTCATAGATGGGGATCAGAGGGATACAGAGTTGGGAACTCCTGTCTGTGTTGTATGTATGTATAATGTGGTATATGGAAAGAGGTGAATGAGATGAGACACGCCTTTAATGAGCATTAATTCTAGTACAACTTCAATTTCCCCGAACAGCTCTTATAAAGAGCGGGAGCCGTTTGTGTATTACTCTGTGGTATCCTCAGGCGCCTTATTATTACGCTCGCATGCGCCTCTTATCCATCGCACCTATGCAAAACGAGCAGCATTAAGGACTGGAGATGAAATTAGGCAGACAAAAAAAAGCAGAGACATAAAATCATCATTTCCGTGGAGTAGAAGCTGGAGCTTAATTCTGCTTAACTTGTCTGTGCAAGACGTCTGCGGTGGAAGTAGGTTTCCTTTAATATTTTATAAGGAAAATATTCTGTATAAGCACAGTATGTATCTCGGTTCCTGAGCGCTCCCCGGCATTCTCACGTAATAAAGATGCTCGCTGTGCGCGCCGCTTCTGTTTTCATGGCAAAATAGGAGACTGAAACTTTCTGAAGTGTGACCGGGAGGACTGGGAATCGTATCTGCAGCCCTAAGCCATGTGTACACGGCCAGATTTGTATTCCCTTGTCGCGTCTGTATATATCGTGCCAAGAAAAGGAGCAGAACCCAGCAAATTTAGGCCTCATGCGCACGTCCAGATTTTCGGTCTGCATCCGATCCCCATTTTTTGTGGATCGCACTCGGACCCATTCATTTCCATGGGTCTGCAAAAAATGCAGACATGCATTCTCTTCTGTGTGGCCATTCTGCAAATTATAGAACATGTCCTATTCTTTTCCATTTTGCAGACAAGAATAGGCAGTTCTATTAGGAAAATGCGGGATGCACAAGGCCGGTATCCGTATTCTGCAGATCTACGGATTGCAAAATACATCTGGTTGTGTGCATGAGGCCTTAAAGGGATGTTCTCATCTCAGACATTAACGGATGAAATGTCCGAAGTCGATTCGCATAAAGCTTTGTTTCAATACGAGCGCTTCGTACAGTATTAGAATGTATTGGCTCCGATGAACCGAAGTTATTACTTTGCGAAGTCTCACGAGACTTCTCGTAATAACTTCAGAAATTAATTTCTACTGTTAAAAACCTTTTACCGAACTCGGTTTCGGTTCCAAGTATGCTAACGAAGTTTTATATGAATCGACTTCGGATATTTCATCCGAAGTTGATTCGCTCATTCCTACTTTTGACATATCCTGTGGACATAAACCAAATGTCTAAGTGGAGAATAACTCTAACCACAGATACACTGGTTAGGGTTCAATTACATTTGGGGTTGTCACAGAATGAATATTTTGAATCTACCCACAAGATTGACAATAAGTGGGGCCCCACCCAACATGAGAACAGAGGTCCCATGTTGACTGGTTCAATTATAACATTAAGTGAATTAGAAAGATTGCGAATAAATGAGCTTACGCAGGCTACGTGAATAATTATAATTACTACGTGATTAAATATACGATAAAACAAAGAAATCACACACACAATAAAAAGTAAATAAACATCACAAGCCAATGGCGTGGAGGCTCTGTTGATAATGCTATAACCCATGGCTGTCTACCCCCGGTTATAATACATGACCGACACCCCAGGGTGTACAAAAGAAATAGGGCAATCATACTCACATCCTATGTAGATGGAGGCCTGGTGGAGTCTCCTGAGACAAGGTGGGTAGCAGAGTTTTAACCTGTTCGCCCCTCCTCCAGTGTGCAGCACTCATGTCTCAGGAATGTGGTCTTATTTGCACAATGGGGGATGGGTTTCAGTCTCTAACCATTCATTATTACAAAGGAAACTTATAAACTATTCTACAAAGTATTAAACAGAATTAAAGGGGAGAACCAATCAGTTACTTCAAAATACCCTTACAATACATCAATGTACTGGTAGTCGTGCATGTGGCCAGCAGTGTATTCGGCTTTCTCTACCATTCACATAGAACCTTAATGGAGTAGCCGCACACATCTGACCAGTGCTCCACTGAAATGAGGAAATATAGGATATTCATTCTCGTGATCTTTGGTGGTCCAAAGGATCAGACATTCATCACTATCCTGTTATCTACCAGCACAGTAATATACTATATCTCACTGAATTTACAGGCCTGAAGTCTGAGGCTGCACTTCTAAGAAAATTAGGAAAACATCTCCCCATCATCTATTAGGAGACGTGTTGTCAACAATGTTAATGAGGAAATTAGCAAAACATGATCAGATTTGGGGGCTCTGGGTGCACACAAGAATGCCATTTCATTTTACTTAAAGCAAGCAGAAGTATATTAGAAAGCAGAGCTACACAGTGATTAAAGAGTTTTATTCCTATGTGGACAACACTGTTTGTGAATGTAGTTCTGCAACCATTTAATACACACGGGTGCTGATCTTATTAGAGGCTCTTCCCTGTAGCTCAGTGGTAGGCGACCTGCAGCACTCCAGCTGTGAAACTACAACTCCCAGCATGCATACTTGCTCTGCTCTTCTAAGAACTCACATAAAAATGAATGAAGCATGCTGGGAATTGTAGTTTTACAACAGCTGCAGTGCCGGAGGTAGCTGATCCTGCTCTAGCTAATAGAGGGGACTGTAAAGCAGAAAAATGCCCTAAAAAGCTTTAATTAACGGGGTTACATATATTGATAACCCACGCTCAGGACAAGACAAGAAGCAGAGGGCTTGGTATAACCTGCAGTTCCCCGGTTCAGAGTTCTGCAGCTTTCTAAAAACAGGGCACTGTTCTCCATGGGCTGTCTAGTATTGCAGCATTAAAGTGAATGGGATAAGCTGCTGTACCCAACACAACCAATGGACAAGAGTGGCATCGCTTCTGGATTAAAAAACGGTAGACCCTTTTATCTAATCCTGGACAAATCCTTTAACATCACTGAATAACCATCAACATTTTGTCCATGCTGATCCCATAAAACAAACAACATAATTGTATTCTGTGGTGCAAAGAGCAATAAAATCTCTGCTCATCAGTGAACATGGCAGTAAACTTTTAAGTGCCCTCTTCCATCCATACTCCCGGAAACGTGTGCCAACATCACACTGACACATCAGATGTATGGCTCTATCACCAGACTGGGATCCGGAGGGGGGCTTATATGACCTCTCCGGTTCCTTCATTGTCACCAATGTTATGGCCGCCGCAGCCCCTCGCCGCCTTCCTATCAATTACAGGTTCAAGTGTGTTTGTAGCCATCACTACATGAACCGCGTCCCCTCCGCCCTCCTGGCAGGAGCCTTGTGTCAGCTCCAATACAACATATTACTGTCTGTAAAAACCAAAATGTATCTTATCTCGGCCAGAATCAAGTTACTCATCTTAACTCCATAACCCTTACGACTTTGCGCATTTGAAAGCAGAGAAAATTTATAGCGGAATAAAACCCGGGAGCGGCCGACAGAACAGACTGTTTGTGTTCGAAGAACTAGTCGGCTTTATCTGACCTTTTTTATTTGCCAATATAAGTATTTATGTTTCAATTTATTCTGAACTATTGATACTGATGAGAGTCCAGACTTGTGTCTGCGCGGTCGTAAGAGCCGGGGGCTTTCATACGGAGGCTTAATATTGTTTACTTAGTGATAGTGATCAGGCTCACGTTATGTCGGCGTTCTGGGCTACGATGGCTCTATATTGTTGTCCTGGCCAGATCTTAGCTAAAAAATAAAAAAAAACCTTAAAGGGGTTGTCCAAGTTATGAAAAAAAAATATAGCACTGTAAATCTGATGGGTAGCAATATATAACTAAGTTCAGCAAGTTTTAGGCAAAAAAAATCTATATTTCCTCATTTCCCTGGTTCTCTTCTGGCCTTTGTTTACATGCAGTAATAACAATCTCTGCCCCTCCCCCCTTCTCTGCAAAGGCAGTGAATATAAGTGCTGTGAGTACATGTCTGCCTGCTGGGATACTCAGCAGCATGTTGTTTGTGTAGGACTACAAGTCCCAGCTGTACAATGACACTGCTGATACACAGGAAATTCTCCCTACCTGTTCTTGTACAATACAATTAGCTCCTTGCCCAGCATTTGTCTCCTCTCACTGCTGCAGCTGCTATTTGTTGTAAAGCCTTGAGCCCTCAGTGTGTTCTGGCTGAAGGGGTTAATGTTTTATCTGAAGGAATCCAGGGAGAGAGCAGATAGCAGCAGGCAAAGGAAGGGGGCGTGGCCAGTGACGTCTCGTGTACAGTCTGTTATCTGAACTCTGAGGCTTGGGCACGAAACATCACAGACTAGGGAGATAAGGTGACATCACAGGTCGTGTGACCCTCAGTCAACTCTGAGAAACCAGCAGCTTTAGAAACACAAAGTATATGGGAAAGTTGTTATACCTGACAAGTTAGAAACATATAAAGAACAAAAAAATAACTCGGACAACCCCTTTAAGAAACTGCTAATTTTCTAGCAATGTTTTTTTTCCTTCTATGTCGCCCAGTTATACTCCACTTTTTCTCACTTTTGTAGCCGAGTCTAGGAAGCAGCTACATTGCAGAAGATATGGAGAAATCATTAAGTCATATTGTCATCCTGGCACCATGAAAATGCATAGGGTGTCATTTATCATGCTGAAATATGCTAAGTTATTTTAGGCGCAGATTGCGGCGCAACAATTATGTGTGCAGATATCTGCAACTTCTCCCTGCTCACGGCAGGTCTAAATAAGTGGATGTGGAAGAGGACAGGCCGGCAGACGCGTCTCATTTACCATTTTCTACGCCTGTTTCAATTTGACAGGCAGTAAATCAGTCATGAGGGGACCACTCTTTGAACCAACACAAATTAGAACTGTTTGGAAGGGGGCTTCCTGGTTAGATTCAAATAAAAGGCTGCCATTGTATAAAATCTGGGTGACAGCCAATATGGCCACTAGGGATGAGCAAATCGACTTTGGATGTTTAACCCGAAGCCGATTCGCATAAAACTTGGTTGTAATACTGTACGGAGCAGGAGCTCTGTACAGTATTAGAATGTATTGGCTCCAATGAGCCGAAGTTATTACTTTGTGAAGTCTCGCGAGACTTTGTGTAATTAGTTTGTGAATAATTATTACTGTAAGAAACCTTGGTACCGAACTCGGGTACCTTGGATCCAAACCAGAGTTCGGTACCAAGGTTTCTTACAGTAATAATTAATTCACAAAGTTATTACATAAAGTCTCGCGAAACTTCACAAAGTAATAACTTCCGCTCATTGGAGCCAATACATTCTAATACTGTATGGAGCTGGAGTATTACAACAAGGTTTTATGTGAATCGACTTCGGATGAAGCATCCGGAGTCGATTCGCTCATTCCTAGTGGCCACCATTACAGCTTCTACAGGGGTTGACTAACTTTCTAAATAGCAAATATGCCTTCTTATGTAGAAAAAGGGTCAGCAACCTTTCGCACTCCAGCTGTTGTGAAACTACAACTCCCAGCATGCACACTTACTTGGCTGTCGCATAGAATTGAATAGACCTTGATGGGAGTTGTAGTTTCACAACAGACTGAGTGCCGGAGGTTGCTGAAGCTTATAAAGATATATAGAAGTGGTGATGGTGGGGGATGCATTACTGCATAACTAGGAAGATATACTAATCAGGACTAGTGGACAGTGGTAATGTAAGTAGTAAAGGGGGCATGTAATAATATATATAAAAAAAAAATAAAAAACAAAACTCAAAGAGAGGTGTTTTACACTGGTCTTGATATTCTCTGCGCTGCACCTAATTTATGAAGAGCGACACACCTCATAATAAATTAGGCACATCCTTCCGGCAATACGTGCGCCTAAAGTCAGCTCTACGCCAGCTCACAGAAACCAGGGCTGTGGAGTCGTTATAAAATGGACAGACTCCAAAAATATATAATAAATTGGTAAATTTAGTTCAAAGCAGTATGTGCTGAATATATTTTCATAAGCATTTGGGAAAATGATGAAATGTCCTATAAATGTAGACATTTTCTAAATACATTGGTCAGTAAATTTTACTTTAGCCATGATCTATCGACAGTTCAGCAGGTCTCTCACTGCACACAGGTTCCTATGGTAACCTGCAGACCAGAAAAACTGTTATCTCATTGGCTGAGGGAAGGAGTGACCTCACCCCGATGGAATGATGGGACTGAGCTCTGAGTGATTACCGGCAGTAAGCAAAAGGTCCAAGTGCTGTGAGGACTGAGAAGCTTTACCTGTAATTGTGTTAGATTTCACAATCTTCTGCTCTGTCAGAGTAAGGCTACTTTCACACTAGCGTTTTTAAATTCCGGTATTGAGTTCCGTCATAGGGGCTCAATACCGGAATAAAAAACGCTTCAGTTTTGTCCTCATTCATTGTCAATGGGGACAAAACTGAACTGAAGACAACGGAATGCTCCTGAAAGCATTCCGTTCCATCTTCAGACCGGAGAGCATGCTGCGGTTTTCTCTCCGGTCCAGGCATCCGCACCAAGACGGATCCGGAATGACCCCCAATGCAAGTCAATGGGGACGGATCCGTCTGGTGTGACCACAATGGTAAACGGATCCGTTCTCCGTTGACTTTCAATGGAGTTCAGGACGGATCCGTCACCTACACATACAGACAGAGACACACACATACACACTTACATACTCCAGGCAGGCAGGCCGCACGTCTTCATGCCCAGGAGGCGCGCCACTATGACAATTCCCGACAGCGCCCAGCAGAGGGCGCTGTGGGGAATCGTCATAGCGGCGCGCCTCCTGGGCCTGAAGACGTGCGGCCTGCCTGCCTGGAGTATGCAAGTATGTATGTATTTGTGTGTGTATGTCTGTATATGGTACTGTGTGACATGTGTGGGGCCGGAACGTGGTTCCGGCCCCACACGTGTCCCTGCGGCAGGCCGGATCCGGACTGCCGCTAGTGTGAAAGAGGCCTAAGTTAATATATGCTAAAAACTGCTTGAGACCCGCCCCCCCCCCCAAACCTGAGGAGACAGAGGCGTAACTACCATAGTGGCAGACCTTGCGACTGCTATGGGGCCCAGGGCAAGAGGAGCCTCAGTCTTAGATGGGATCATCTCCTCTTCTACTGGGGGTGAAAACTTGGTTAGGACTCTACCCTCTAAAGGAACAACTTTTAGCAAATGAGGCCGTGGAAAAATGGCCCAAGGATCATTGAAAGGTGTTTAGGTGGAAACCCTTCTGTCCTGTGTGTGTGTGTGTGTGTGTGTGTGTGATTTGGGAAAGGGGGGGGGGGGGGGATTGGTTTGATCCTTGCTATGGGGCCCTTACTTCTCTATGTATGCCATTGGACAGAGCGAGTGCAAACTGCCTGTCAGCCAGTGTTTCAACCTGCTGAGAGAACCCCTTTAAGACAAGTACTTCTTAGTATATCTAAACTTTCAATAAACTGTGCATAAATCACTTGTCCAGTGCATGTTCTCTCTGTATGCTTTCCTCTGAGCTCATGTTTGGAGAGGTTAGCTGCTCTGATGGCTTCTATATGCTATACACAGAATATAAGGGGGGAAACAGCATCTCAAATTCTGAAATACAGAAACATCTCACCAGTGCGATTGCCTCAGAGAGAATGTGAGAGAGAGAGAGCGCCAGTAACACCCACTGACACTACACCACCAAATAGGCCCTACCCGGAAAATAAGCCCTAGCCCTTTTTTTGGAGGAAAAAAAATAATATAACACACTGTCCTATTTTCAGAGAAACACGGTAGTTTCACTTTCTAGACTGTGAAGCAGTATGATGTAAAACACCTAGGGCCTTATGTATGAAAACTGCCACATAGAAACCAATCAGAGCTCCCCTTTCATTTCATATAGTGCTCTGGAGAAATGAAAGGGGAGCTCTGATTGGTTGCTTACAGTTTTCATACATCAGGCCCTTAGTGAGCTGTACCCAGATAAAAGCCTAATACTGAAAGTTCAGAGTAATGCCCCTTTCACACGAGCGGGAGACTCGCATGTCTCCCGCAACGCATCTACAGGGCTGGACTTGGCACGGACAGGGATTGCATATAATGCTATGCAATCCCTGTCCCTGCCGAGTCCAGCCCTGTAGATGCGTTGCAGGAGACATGCGAGTCTCCCGCTCGTGTGAAAGGGGCATAAAGATATCTAGTAAAACATATATTACATGCTTTTTTTTTTGTTTTGTCATGACATATCTGTACTATTGATTTATGCAAAGTTTGTTTAAAGTTATCGCTTACACATGCGCCATTTATGAGGGAGTCGGAATGGGAGTTAGGAGAAATTGAGGAGTCGGGGTTTTGGCTTACAGATTCCACAGCCTTGGCAGAAACGCCTAGGAATGATGCATTTAGAAAGTTGCAAAAACAAGGTTTGGGTCATTTTTATGCCAGAAAATGTGCGTGGGGGAGGTGGGGGAGATATCTCCTCCAAAGGCTCAGATGCAGTCAACTCTATTTTTTTTTAGAAATGTGCTTGATCAGTTTTCTACATAGGGTATTAAAAATACAAAAATAAGTATAAAAATTACTACAACAGCCCCTTAGTTGTACACAAGAGACATTACAATATGTCTGAACATCTATGAATTGTACACAAATGCAAAAAAAAGAAAAAAAAAAAAAGAATAGAAAAAAAAAGATCTAAACACCCCCCACCCCCTTAAAAGAATCTCCTCCCAGCAGTTCCACGTCTGCCTCATTGCTTCTGCTTATTGTCCAATTTAATATTTAATGGTAAATACGCATATAGTGTCATCTGCCAGCGGGCGACAGCGAACACCGCATCGCAGAACATCTCGCCGACGCCTCATTTCATATTACATATTGCATGGGAACACAAGCCATCAGGCGGCTTCTCAAGCAAGAACATAAACATCCACAAAGCCCAAACGTCTCGTTCCTTCACTCATACAACACAAGAACAGGTATATAGAGAATTACCCCAAAATATCCCCAGCAGAATAGTGGGCATGGAACCTCTATGGGGGTCCTTATGGCTCTTTACTACCGATACACTGTATATATTCATCATAATTCTAAGGCTATGTCCACACATGACTGAAGAGCTGAGGATTTGCTGTAGAAGATGATTTTCATGAAGCAAATCTGCACCGTTGTACAGAACCAGCAAATTTTAAGAAATCTCATCCAAAGGCGTCAAAAATTGCATAAATTGACCTGCAATGCAAATTTGTAATCAGCATGTCGATTTATGCTGTGGATTTCACCCTTTACAATGAAGAGGGTGGTCCGCAGCCTTTTCCGTGGCAAAAAACCCCACATGTAATACCTACGGTTTTTGCTGAGGGTTTGCTACAACTGGATCCTGTCTGGACAATCCTCTGTGAGCTAAATACATCAGTATACCCGTCTTCCGGATAGTTTGCTACAATACATCAGTACAGGCATAATGAATCTAGACTGGATATAATGGTTAGGTTTATGCAGCTTTTTGACCTAAGAGTGTTAACATGGATTCTTCCGTTTACTGACAGCAAGCAGAGATCTGGTGAACGTATAGTATTATCGAAAGTTGCTGAACTTTTCATTATACAGTTATTAAGGTGGTTTCCCAGATTTTTGTCCCTTTAAGTAGGCCCCCTAACATGTGGAAAGAATCCTACTCACCGACTCCCCACCAGTCCAGTGCAGCAACTTACCTCTGTTTGGCAATCTTACGGTTTCCGTCTGGCCGGAGTAGAGGTGGAGTCACATGCACTGTTACAGTCTATGACTTGTGTCCCCAATAGGGCTGAAATGATTACTCGAATTAATCGATTAACTCGACGCAAAAAAATCCACAATGCAAATTTTTTGCATCAATGATTCCTTTGTGCCATGTGACCACAGAGAGTGAGTGTAGAGCTTGCCATTACTCACGCTCCATGGTCACCCGCCTGCCTGCTCCGTGCTGCACTGGATACTGACATACACACATGGTCAGGACACAGTGCACGTAAGTACGTACTATGACCTGATGCTGTGTGACGTCAGGTCCCAGTGCAGCGCATGAAGAAGAGGATGGAAGATCTCTGGAGTGTCAGCAGCAACCCTACAGGAAAGGTAAGTATTTTAGTTCACTGGCGCTGCCACTTGGCACTGATGGCTAGGAGGGGGAGTGGGGGAACTGATGGCATTGGGGGAGGAGCTGGTGGCACTGGGGAGAGCTGATTGCATTGGAGGGGGAACTGGTGGCACTGCTGGATGAAATAATTGCATTGGAGGGGGAACTGATGGCATTGGAATTGGAACTGGGGGGGGGAGCAACTGATGGCACTGGGGGAGGGGAACTGATGCACTGGGGAAGGGGGAACTGATGACACTGGGGGGGGCAGTAGACTGATGGCAGGGGGGACTGATGAGTTTGTATAGAAAATGTTCTTTTAATTAGTTTTTTCTTATTAGAGTACTCGATTAGTAATTGGATTAATCGGTAGAATACTTGATTACTAAAATAATCGACAGCTACAGCCCTAGTCCCCAAGCAGGACATTATTACTGGGTCAAGTGCCGCTTGGGAACACACCACCACTGAGGTCAGTCACTGGCTGCAGCAACACACGTGACCTCCATCTGGAAAGAAACAAGCTGATGACTAGAAGTTTATTAAATGGAGCCAGGGTGCTGAACCGACGTGGCAGGTGGCAGGAGAGTATGATTCGCTCAATGGGTAGCACAAGTTAAGGGACATGCTTAAAAAGGGACCCAATCCTGGAAAACCCCTTTTAAGCACCAGTAACATGAACCTGGAGGGTGCTATTTCTACAAGGAATTGTCATCACAACAGTCTGTGCCGATATCGACTTCAGTCCTGCTTGGTTAGCATTACACAACCATGCCTGTCACATTATTTCCAGCGCACAGATCATGTCATTAAATGGCGACGTATCAGCGAGCGTTCATACGGCAACTCTGCAATTTATTTATTCTTTGTGTCACAGCTGGTTAACTGCGGAAATAAGTCCTGCAGAAAGCGGCTTTCCTAGTCTTTAAAACATTAAATATAGTCCAGGAAGAAAAGTCTTAACGCTCGCCGTTTGATGCCGCTCGTATATTCTACTTCTTGTACGAGCGTTCGAGAGGAAATCAAAACCCTAGCATCAATTTTCACTGTATGAAGAAAAAAAAAAAGCTGCCACCTCATCCGGCATTTATTAGGTTTGTATTCACCCTAGTGAAGAGAGAGAAGTAAGCGGTCAGCCCTCGCCACATGAAGGACACAGGAAAGCGGTCATTAGTGTCACTGATGACACAGTCACTGGAGAAATAAAAACGAGCTTTTAAGCCGCTGTCTCGGGTCCTATCACCTCAAGGGTAGCCGTGGGATGTGCAATGCTGGATTACAGCAGTCAGAGCCGCTACGAGGAGCTGTGAGGACTTATGTGAGGATCGTAGGGAAAAGTGTGACATTTTTGGTATGGCTCACGGGGAATTAAGTACAAGCAAAGCACAAAAAGTTATTACCTTCTAACTATCATTAGGTGTAAAACGGAAGCAGGTGTTTCCATGTCACCCATGAAATTTTTCTTCAAGGTCCCCATGGATCCTCTGGTTAGAAGAGGGTTCCCCACTTCTACCCCTTCTATGAACTAGATAGTATCAACAGTATAGCAGCACTCTCTGTGGTAGACCCAACACATTTATTTGAAGCACTATCATATAATACTTTAATTACTCTGTAAAGGCTGCCGATTACAGCTAATCGCTTGTGTTTTCAGAAGCCAGACCCATGGCGACCAAGTGGTTGATGGACCAGTTTTTTTTTTCAAATATGGGCTATCGTCATGATA
The DNA here is from genome assembly GCA_900303285.1 of Rhinella marina. Taxonomy (NCBI): domain Eukaryota; kingdom Metazoa; phylum Chordata; class Amphibia; order Anura; family Bufonidae; genus Rhinella; species Rhinella marina. The sequence continues at coordinate 129,123 of ONZH01006415.1, read as the reverse complement.
CAACCCAACTAAAAAGCATTTCACCTTAAAAATAGAAAAAAAAAAAAGACTTAAATTGTCACAGTACTTTCCATAAATCAACAGTACAGGTGACTATAAGAAACTTTGTAATATATCTTACTAGAGAAAAATACCTGCCTCTGTCAAGGAACTTATTCCTTCTCTACATACTTATATGGGCAGCATGTAATCTGATCCTTCAGTGAGCTGACAGTCCGAGTCAGCGGTGAATGCTGGGGATGAGAAGGAGGAATTTTTTCTCAGATAAGATATATTACAAAGTTTGTTTCACTCACCTGTACTATTAATTTAAGAAGAATTTGTTGACTGTGCCGTGAACATACTTTTAACTGGGTTAAATAGTTTAAAAGTATATTCAGCTATTACTTATAGATTTATTCTGAAAATCTTAGTGACAATCAAGATGGCTGCCATTATTGCTTCTACATGGCGTTGTCAGCCAGCTTCCCTGAGTTTTTGAATGATAAGTCTGCCATGCTAGGGAGGAATATGTGAGAGTGGGGTGAAGGGGATGCGTCATTCTGTAACAAGGAAGTACAACCACCAGGTTTAGGCTACTTTCACACTAGTGTTTTATAAATCCGGTATTGAGCTCCGTTATAGGGGCTCAATACCGGAATAAAACACTTCAGTTTTGTCCCCATTCATTGTCAATGGGGACAAAACTGAACTGAAGACAACGGAATGCTCCTGAAAGCATTCCGTTCCATCTTCAGACCGGAGAGCAAAAAGTGCTGCGGTTTGCTCTCCGGTCCAGGCATCCGCACCAAGACGTCCTGCTCCTCCTGCTCTGTGAAGACCTGCTGGGAGCATGTAAGTATGTATGTGTATTTGTATGTGTATATGTCTGTGTGTGCGTACTGTGTGACATGTGTGGGGCCGGAGCGCGGTTCCGGCCCCACACATGTCCCTGCGGCAGCACGGATCCGGTGGCACCCTTCACCTGCCGGATCCGGGCTGCCACTAGTCTGAAAGAGGCCTTACTGTACATCCATACTTCTCTCCTCCCAATCTGCCACTGCAATTCGGAGAAAAAAAAAGTTAATCAACATGCAAATTAGGTCTTAGGTGCACCAAAGGTTGGCCTGGGCCACTCGGTGCAACCTAGCTCGTCCACTCTCTTTTGCTAGCCACTCCCTCCTTCACCTGACTGATAGGGCCAGGCTTCTGAATCATCTCGGTGGTTTTTGCAGTGACAAATCGAGAGAGAGGTATGGGTGTAATTAGTTGAGGCAGCCCTACGAGGCACTGTGTCTGGTTTGATACAGATTTTACAGGTAATAGATATCCTTTAATTCTACGCCAAAGACATTTTATGTTTGAATATCCACAATCTGTTGGGAATTTTTTTTTTACTTGTACACAGATGCAGAAAAAGAAAAAATATCTTAAAATCCCCACTTTCCAGCATTTCAACGTCTGCCTCGCTGCTTCTGCTTATTGTCCAATTTAATATTTAATGGTAAATACATGAACGGTGTCATCTGCCAGCGGGCGACAGCGAACACCGCATCGTAGAACATCTCGCAGACGCTGCATGTCATATTACATATTGCATGGGAACACCACCACACATCAGGGGTCTTCTCGAGCAAGAACATAAGCATCCACAACACCCAACCATCTCTTTCCTATACTCATAGCTTCAAAGGGAAAAGAGCATTATCCAAAAATACCAAAGCCCTAGGCACAGTGGTTGACATGGAGCCTCTATGGTGAATGCAATCGCTATGTACTATGGAGGTTTATAAAAATCATGTGCCTCTTAGGGTTAGTTCAGTAGCTGACTATATTTTGGGGATATTTTCCCACAGAAACAAGGCTTCAAGTACCGCAGTAACACTGGTTCCAATGGAGTATGAAATAAGCCATATAGATCAGGGATGCCAACCTGTGGCCCTCCAGCTGTTGTAAAACTACAACTCCCATCATGCTTGGCGGTAGGCTGATGGCTGTAGGCTTTCTGGGCATGCTGGTGATTGTAGTTTTGCAACAGCTGGAGGGTCACAGGTTGGACATCTCTGATACAGATGAAGAGAATGACCCCATAGACTTCTAAGGGTGTTCTATTACAAATCAACATTGAAGATGCACGGAGCTGAAACATGGTCGATGTCCTTGAATTAACTATTCAGTTTTTGGAAAAATTGGGTGATAACTAATATGGCATTCATTACTGTATCTCCAGGGGTTTGACTCTAGTAGCTTAGCACAGTGTTTCCCAACTTCAGTCCTCAGGGCCCACCTAAAAGTCATGATTTGAGACCGTCCCACAGAATGAATACCTGTGGTAAGGCCTAGTTCACACTTCAGTGATTTACATCAGTGATTTTTAAACCAAAACCTGGAATGGAGGCTCCATAGAGAAGGTACAATGGAAAGATCTACATTTGTTCTGTGTTTTTGAACCGCACCTGGTTTTCACTGATGGAAATCACTGACCAAACACTGAAGTGTGAACTAGGCCTAAGTCCTGATGCAATGAAACTAATGATATCACCTGCTGAATACTAAGGAAATCCTGAAAACCTGACCGTAAGGTGGGCCCTGAGGACTGGAGTTGAGGAACACTGGCTTAGCAGATATACACACGGGATTTTTTCCTATTCTTCCTATCAAAACTCCCCCAATTCCTTCACATCAGATGGGTTGTGTTGGTGTCCAGTAATCTTCAAGTCATACCATTCGACTGAGCTAATTGCAAGACAATTAATGTATAGGTTTCCCATTAAACCCCTCCAGCATAGCTTTAGCAGTATGTTTAGGGTCAGTGTCCTGCTGGAACCTCCATCCCAGTCACAAATCTCTGGTAGACTGACACAGGATTCCTCAAGAATTGCCCTATATTTACTGCCATCCGTCATTCAATTCTGACAAAATTTCCAGTCCCTGCCAATGGAAAGCATCTCCACGGTACGAAGCTGCCACCACAATGCTTCACTGTGGGAATGACTCCATCCTCAGCACTTCGCATGATGGCCAATAAGTTCAAGGTCAGTCTCATTTGACCAGAGAACCTTCCCCTGGCAGTAACGGCAACTGATAGTAATTTTAGACCATGGTGTGATCAGCTGGCCACGTGGCTAGTGTTACAGGGTTGCAAGGGGCAATCCCTACTTGTTAGAAGGTTTTCATGATAATAGGCTGACCACAAACTGTCCCCTGCAGGGAATCCCATCAATCAGCTGTAATCTGTGAGGAAACATAGATATAAGTGTTCAATTTCCCTGCAGCGTCACCACAGGGGGAATGAAGAATTACATAATAAGCATTTAAGGCCTCTTTCACACTAGCGGCAGCATGGATCCGGCACCTAAAGGGTGCCAACGGATCCGTGCTGCCGCTGATACATGTGTGGAGCCGGAGCAGCGCTCCGGCCCCACACATGTTGACACAGACATTGGGACAGAAATACATACAAACATACAGACATACATATACACACACACATACATACTCCAGCCAGGGACGCCGGCAGCATGTCTTCACGCACCTCCTGCGCGCAGTGATGACGATTCCCCCACAGCGCCCTCTGCTGGGCGCAGTGGGGAAACGTCATAGCTGCGCGCAGGAGGCGCGTGAAGACATGCTGCCGGCGTCCCTGCCTGGAGTATGTGAGTATGTATGAGTATGTATGTATGTATGTCTGTATGTATTTCTGTATTTCTGTGTAGCCGGATCCGGAATGACCCCCCCATTGCAAGTCAATGGAGGACAGATCCGGATTACTGGTGTGTCACACCAAACGGATCCGTCCCCATTGACTTGCATTGGGGGTCATTCCGGATCCGTCTTGGTGCGGATGCCTGGACCGGAGAGAAAACCGCAGCATGCTGCGGTTTGTTCTCCGGTCTGAAGACGGAACGGAATGCTTTCAGGAGCATTCCATTGTCTTCAGTTCAGTTTTGTCCCCATTGACAATGAATGGGGACAAAACTGAAGCGTTTTTTTTCCGGTATTGAGCCCCTATGACGGAACTCAATACCGGAATTTAAAAACGCTAGTGTGAAAGTAGCCTAAAGGGGTTGTCCCATGAAAAATATTCTACATTTTTCAAACCAGCACCTGGATCTGAATACATTTGTAATTGCATGTAATTAAAAATGTAGCATAGTCACTGAGTTATTCAGTGTATCTGTATAGCACCACCTGCTGCTTTTTTTTCTTATTTCTTTGTCCTGCTCACTGAGATCACCGCACATGCTCAGTTTTATCCTTCAACTGCCTCCTGAGTTGTGATAGGGAGAGCATGGACACCCCCCTGAGCTGTGATAGGGAGAGAGCTGCAGCAGAAAAGACACTCCCCTTGAGCTGTGAGCTTGATATAAATCCAGCAGAGCAATGAATGGGAAGATCTCTGGATCCATGTGAGGTACAGGGCTGGTTCTAGCTTTGTTAGAAAGAGATCATCATGTACTATATGATGTCTGATTTTCATTTTTCACATTATTCATGACATAACCCCTTTAAAGGGGTATTCTCATCTTAGACAATGGGGGCATATCGCTAGGATATGCCCCCATTGTCTTATAGGTGCGGGTCCCACCGCTGGGACCCGCACCTATATCCAGAACGGAGCGGGGAGCGCTGCGCCTGGAGGACCCCAGGTTTCCCGGGGTCCGGCCACCACCAGGCGCAACTACCCGCGCCGCTCATAGAAATGAATGGGAGCCGGGCCGTGCATGCGCGGTGCGCTCCCATTCATTTCTATGGAGCCGACGGAAGTAGCAGAGCCAGCGCTCGGCTATTTTCGGCGGCCCCATAGAAATGAATGGAGGGCGGCTGCGCATGCGCAGTGCGCCCTCATTCAGTTCGGGGGATCTGTTCTGGAAATAGGTGCGGGTCCCAGCGGTGGGACCCGCACCTATAAGACAATGGGGGCATATCCTAGCGATATGCCCCCATTGTCTAAAATGAGAATAACCCTTTAAGTCAATAGATTTTCTGTGTAATGCAGGACACGACAAGACCTCCAGAACAAGAGATGCTCTTTTTAACCACTCTCCACACTGGCCGAGAAAGGAGGATTTTAAACTGAGAACCCCCTCTGTTAACTCATAATTACCTAATAGGGTGTATGAAAATGGTTTTGTAAACTTATAATTTACCACAATTACAAGTGACAGCATATCGTTAAGGTTTTCTCTGTACATTGACACTCCTAGGTTCTTATACAACAGATGGCCGGGACCATGGCTGTTCAAGAAAAAATTAAAAGGTTTCCCACCACCTCAATCTTAGGCCTCATTTACATTGAATTCAATGGGTCCATAACCTGCTATATACGACAAAAGATAGGACATAACATAATTCAAATGTACGGTAATAAGATTGGCTGGATCTTATCAACTGTCTACAAAATAATACAAAAAATAACAACCAAAAAGGGCAAAAAAATAAAGAGAAGAAGGTTCGGTGGAGTGCTTCGTGCCAAGGATAAGCATGGGCTGCCTTTACATCACTTGATCACAGGATAGCATGGACTACACGGTCACGCCAAGCCAATCAGAGTGAGGGTCAATACCAAAAACGTTTTGATCGCTGCTGGATGCTTGGCAATGCTACTTAGGGGATCTTGGTCGGAAAAGCGGCGTCTTGAAATATGGAACACAACCCTAGTAGTGTCAAAGCTGTTTGTTCTAGCCTGACTATCAATTATTGAAATCTCATGTCGGGCTGCTGTCTCGCGCCCCACCTCGGCTGCACCACGCGGTTGCTACCAGTCACCTGATTGGCTCTTCTGCTGACTCTTAGTGGTAAACAGGAGGTAAAAAATTGATTCTTGCCCATGAATAATTTCTCGTTGGCCTTTCAACATCGCTTCTGATGTGTTCATCAACCAACACAAAAGAGGCCGTTATTACAGCCGCTGCAAACATCTCCCCTCGTGCTCCGTCCTCTTGACACGTCTCTAGCCTTTGTTTCCTCTGCCTCTAATCAGCGCACGCAAAGATACCGGCTGTAAAAATACATTACTTCTATCTTCTCGTGCGCAAGCTTTTCCAGAGGAGAGGAGGCAAAAAAAAAAAAAAAAGCAGAAAGTACAGCCAAATACATAAAAATGGATTACTTTCAGCTTCATCATACCTTCAGATCTGAAATTGCTTTCAACATTCATAAACTTCACTATCATTTCCCACAAATTCTGCCTTTGAAGCACCATTTCCCACCAATTCAGCTTCCCGAGCAATGTCGAAAAAAAAAAATAGCATGTATATATGAAATCCTTATTTTAAATAGATGTTCGTCTCTTACGTGGTAATGAAAAGACAATGATGATCATTTGCATTTCCACTGTGCTTCCAGGGTGGGATTATCGTACCCTGATGTGTTAACCATTTCATATCCAGGCAATGGTCTTCACCTTTTCTTTACACTTAAAAGGGAATTGTCACCAACTGGAGAGAGTACAGGTCCTATAGGCAATGCTGGGGGGGAACCTCTTAATATAAAGGGCATCTGTCAGCAGATCTGTACCTATGACACTGGCTGACCGGTTACATGTGCACTTGGCAGCTGAAGACATCTGTGTTGGTCCCATGTTCATACGTGCCTGCGATGCTGAAAAAAATGATGTATTAATATATGCAAATGAGCCTCTAGGAGCAATGGAGGTGTTACCATTACACCTAGAGGCTCTGCTCTCTCTGCAACAGCTGCACCCTCTCTATGATTGACATGGCCAAGTGTGATGATGTTTTCACTGCCTGGCGCGGTGTGGGCGCGGCAGTTGCAGAGGAGAGAGCAGATCCTCCAAGTGCAACGTCAACGCCCCCGTTGCTCCTACAGGCTCATTTGCATACAATAAAACATCAATTTTCTCAGCAACGCGGGCACATATGAACATGGGACCAACACAGATGGCTTCAGCTGCCAAGTGCACATGTAACAGGTCAGCCAGTGTCATAGGTTCAAATCTTTAAAGGGATGACCATCACGATACCCCCAGGATAACCCCTGTCCATTAGCCATATTGAAGCAAAAGAAAATCACACAGGGTGGTTACCCTATCAGGAGCCCCTTTAAGAGCTAAAGTAGAAAGCGACTGTAGAGAGGCTCCCTCCCTACCAAACCCAGTTGCGTCCACAACAGCAACTGATGCTAGAGCATACAGACCTGAAATAGCTTGTGAAGAGACAACCCCTTTAAACGTCATGAAAAATCCAATACCTTTATCTCTGCATGAGCTATTCAGTCAATAAAAGGCACTGCTAAAATACAAAATTTGTAAGAGATCTTAAATGGTTTGTGCCACAAAATCAACTTCTCCATTCCTACGGATACGGGATATCACCATCTGATCACTAATGATAGTGATCTGACCTCTAAGCCATTTATGATCACAAAAATAAGGGCCCTCTGCATATTTTAGGCAGACCAGACCAAATCCTGTTTAAAGGGAGTCTTTCACCTGTTTTTCACCTATATAACTAACAGCACTGCCCCACAGAAGATTGCAGACACATCCCAGACATACCTGTGTACACTGTGTGTCTGTATTCCATGTTCAGAAAAAGCACTTTTATTCTGCAGAAAAACAGCTCCCAAGTGCCCGGCTCTGCTGCTGCAAGTGCCCAAAGCAAACCAGACTGACGAGGGGAGGACTGCTTTAGCTGCTCGTATCTTGGGATTGGTAGCAGATAGAAAAATGGTTCTGAAAATCACAGCATTATATTCAGTATATCACAAGATATAGCTGTTAGAAATCGAGACGGGAGAGAAAGCTGTTTTACTTTCACTTTCAGCCGGGCACTTGGGAGCGGTTTTCCAGCAGAATAAAAGTGCTTTTCCTGGACATGTAATACAGACACAAAGTGCACGCAGGTATGTCTGAGATGTGTGTGCAATCTTCTGTTAGTTATATAGGTGAAAAACAGGTGAAAGACTCCCTTTAACGTGGATCATGTAGCCGCTGCAGCAACTTGTACTCCATGTGCCATGATCCATGGGCTACACATCACCACTGCAGCAGCGCAGGTGAAAGTGGAGGAGCTGAAACCCTGCGGCAAGGATCAGATAAGTATGATGCTCTCCAGCCATGAAAGGTCCCTAGCAGTGAGCAACCCCTTTAAGAGATACGTCAATGTGAGCAGCCCCCTTCATAAACCACAAGATCCAGGCATCAAGTCCCTAATGTCCCAAAGAAAACACTAATATGAAGATAAGTGGTTTCATTTGCAGCGGCTCAACATTAGTCAACGCTTGTGCTGGGCAAACAGGTAAGTGCTTGCCTGGGTCATCGGCTGTCCACCATTCTGCATACACTGAGGGCTACGGAGGTCAGGACAGGAGTCATGCTGAGATGTGGCACAGGATGACCTATCCGGGGACAGCCATTGTATGATGTACATAGTGGGCAGGTAACCAATCCTGTCGAATATTTAGACGGTGTAAACTTGCACCAAAGACGCGCCACCATCGTCACAGGGGCTCATGCTGGATAAATCTGGTGCATGGTTAGACACTTTTGGGTAATATTTCACCACCTACTAGGTGGCTCACATGGCACAAAAATTTTGTAGCACACTTGGTACATCTTAAGCTACGACTCTTTTCACACCTATGTGTTAAGAGAGGCTCAAAACGCGTCTAAAACACATAATAAAAGTGACACCCGGGCTGTGATCAGAATTTTTAGCAGCATCTAGGCTTTGTTCACATTAAATTGGGAAATACCGGTACATTTTTTTTTTTTTTAAACAGGACATATACCAGTGGGACTGCAGGCGGCCAACGGTAACACCGATTTCTCTCTGCTCCAGGTTGAGACAAATATAAGAAATAAATTATTGAGAAAAAGGAAACAGGACTGACAAGAGAAAAACCATCAGAGCTGTGGCAGGCAGCAAGAAAGCAAAACAGGCCTGCTTGATGGCAGAGTGACCTTGGGCAAGCCGTTTCATCTCTTACAGCCTGGGGCCACAGAAATCAGATCATAAGCTCAGTTGGACAGAGCCCGAGCATGCCCATCACTGTCATGTAACAAGAGAGGAGATACTACAAACATCACCTGTGAAACCAACTTTCTTCCATTCTGTAATTCTACTATTCCTGAGAGCCATCCTGGATTCAATCCAGAGCTGCAATCAAAACTCTGCTGGTTGCTACTGGAAACAGACAGCAAGCTTGCTAAATTACTACAATGCAGAGTGCAGCTCTGGAGTATAATACAATATATAACTCAGGATCAGTACAGGATACGAAATGTATTGTAATTTATTACACCAGCAGAATAGTGAGTGCAGCTCTGGAGTATAATACAGTATGTAAGGGCGGGTTCTCATTAGTGTTACGAATTCCGTTATAGTACCGAACCCGGCCTTAACTCAGGATCAGTACAGGATATGTAATGTATGTACACAGTGACTCCATCAGCAGAATAGCGAGTGCAGCTCTGGAGTATAACACAAGCTGTATCTCAAGATCAGTATAGAACTGTAATGTATGTATACAGTGACTACACTAACAGAATAGTGACCAGGAAGGCAGCTTGGTCATGTGACCACTGTGGCTTATTTCAGGCCTCAGTGGTCATGTCTGCTAGAACAGCAAATCGCTGGTGGCAGGTATCTGCGGCAGGTGTGCTTTTTTTTTTAAGGCACAAAGGTTAGGACCATTGGGTTATCGGTTCTAGGCCAGACAACGCCTTTAAAAATGAAAACTGACAACCTCAGCTTCAGTCTTGATTGGCGACCTAGGCTTTTACTGATACACACCAGCTTGGCACAAATAACTGTATTACCAGTTATATACAGCAAGTTCCTGCTCCACCTACTGGTGACCACAGGCAGCCAGAATTTTATGCTTTAACCCCTTTCCAACATCAACTGTATGGTAAACATTGGGTCTTTAATGATCGCGCCCTCGCAGGAGCTAAGTAGGTGCATACAATCAGTTGCCATCTGTTACATACCAGACACTTGCCGGCAGTGTCCGTGATCAGAGAGAACTCAGTTCACAGGCATTTAACCCCTTCAGATTCAATGGAAAATTGCAACCACGACATCTGAGAGGTCATTACACAGCTCCATAGACGTAAATGCACAAAAGTTATGGGTGTCAGAATGTGGCGATGCAAAGAAAACTTTTTTTTTTTCCAAAGCTTTCCATTTTTTAAATAAAAGTATTAAAGCATAAAGAATATCAATTATAGAATTATACTGACCAGAAGAATGAAGGCAATGTTACTTTTATCGCTCAGTAAATGCCATAAAAAACAAAACCTGTAAAATAAATGACAGTTGAGTTTTTTCCAATCCCAAAGGGGTTACCAAGGATTTATTTATTAATAGCCTATTCTCAGGATAGATCATCAATATCGTATCAGTGAGGGTACGACTCCTAGCACCCCAACGATCAGCTATTTGAAGAGAGCGCGGTGCTCCAGTGAGGGCTGTAGCTTCCTCACAGCTCTATACATTGTATAGTGTATGTGCTAGGTATTGCAGCTCAGGCCCAAGAAATGCAGAGACAGACTCTTTGAATCTTCTAGCCAATTAATAAAGGTCCAAAATACAAGCATATAGTTTACTAGCTGAAGGACCCGGCTTCGCTCGGGTATATTTAATTTATTTCATTTAATGTCTGTGTGTGTGTCGTTAAAAGATATCGAGAGTGACCTCTACAGTGCCTGCCCCTGCCCATTTAACAGTGACCTCCACAGCAGCCCCCCCCTTAACAGAAACATCCACAGCACCCTCCCCTTTAACTGTGACCTCCACAGCAGCTAGGGTGGCCACTGTCTTCACCCCATAAAGCTGGACCTCACCAGCCATTCCCCCGAACGTGAAGCAGCACCCCCAGTTCCCCTGAAGCCACACCACTAAACATGAGGCCAGACATCTGGCCACCCTAACATCAGCCTGCCCCTAGGGTGGCCAGAGGTCCGGTTTTAGGCTGGACAGTCTGGCTTTCAGACTACCTGGACAGACACAGGGATGTCCACCCTTTCAGTAGCTCACGCTCAGACAGCTTCTCCTCCATGTCTTCACTGAACCAGGGGGCGTGGCCTCGTGTTTCGGGGTGTGGCATCATGGGGACCGGTGGCACGGCTTCACGTTGGGGGAAGGCTGGACATTCTGGCTTTCAGACTCCCTGTCCTCTGTTATGTGAAAGGCCTGGATGGACACAGCGATGTCCTTTTGAACAGCTCACTCTCAGACAGCAGCACTGTGCAGTCTGAGCATGAGTTGCAGGGAGAAATTCACCCTCCCTCCCCTGCAGCTGACAAAAGTTGATTTTTACCTTAATTTTTTCAATCCCGGTCAACTGTGGCGTGGAAGGGGCATGGCCTGACTGAGTCAGGGGCGTGACTTAGTGGGACCTGGGGATGGGGGTTAAGTTGTTCTTTTGATGGTGGCCTGAATTACAGGTCGATGCCATAGTAATTTAGGAGGAAAGTGGGTAGCAGTGGAAGAAAACATCTTTTATTACTACTGGACGGAAAATATGTGAAATGTACATTATATGAGGTAATTATTGATGATGAATTAGTCTAAAACATAAGTTATATGAATGGTAACCGGAATATCCCTTTAACAGTGTCATCCACAGCGCTCTGCCTCTTTAAAGCAGACCTACAGCAGTGAACTGGCTGTGTTGTTATGAAAACCTGTTGTGTGTGGAGACTGACTGCCTGCGAGCTTCTACTGGCTGATAAGGGTCATGTGACCAGGCTTCTATTGTCTAATGCATTTTTTGGGAATATCTCAGGAACGGTACGTCCTGGAGAGCTGAGACCCGTTCTAAAACCTTCCCGGACACCTGATGTACCTGTGTGCCAAATTTTGTGATTGTAGCTGCGACGGTGCAGATTCCTTTAGTGGACATACACACACACACACAGCTTTATATATTAGATTTAAAGGGGTTGTTCTCAGGATAGGTCATTAGTATGTGATCGGCAGAGGTCTAACACCCCGGCAGATCACAGTCCTCCTGAGTGCTGCAGCCTCCTAACAACATACCATGCACAGCGCTGTGCGTTGTTTAGTGGCTGTACTTGGTATTGCAGCTCAGCCATATTCACTTGAATGTGGCTGAGCTGCAATACCAAGTGACTGTGCATAGGCAATGTGACAAATGAACGTGACTTCACTGTCCAAGGAAGGAGCGAGAACCATGGACTCAAACAGCTGATTGGTGGGAGTGCCCCACTGATCAGATATTGATGACATATCCTGAGGATAGGCCATCGATATAAATATCCGGGACAACCCCATTGAAAAACTTTTCCAGCTTCCCAATACATTGCATGGAATATTTAATGGTGCCATTAGAAAATACAACTAGTCCCAAAAAAGCCCCCATAGAGCAAAGTGAATGGAAAAAATTCTGCCTTTTGGAGGGCAGATAGCACAAGAGAAAAACAGAAAATGGATGTGTTGGGAAGGGGTTAAAACGGTGTCAATGGATTTCGAGATCTGTATCAGAAAAAGCTAACAAGATATATTAAGTAATTTATCGGCACTGAATCTTGAACTTAAGATATAAAAAAAGAAAAGCCCAGACATTCACTGTAAAGGGTGAAGCCAAAGAATGACGATGATCCATTACACTCTTCGAAAGGCTCCTTCAGCTTCCATTCATCCAGCATTATTTACAATTTATCCTACGTTAAAAATGCATCATAAGTCGTCTTCTTTCAAAATTTCAAGGCCGGCAGGTCTTCGGTTATTGAATGGTGGAGGTGGTCAATGGGGATTCAGAACCATGGCTGCCCAAGAGCATATCAAGTAGACTTCAAAAAGTATATCTTCACATAGTTTAAGGACCCATCGCTCCTTCTCTCTGTATTCCCGAGCTTTAAATACAATTTGAAGGAAGGGCACGCGTCTGAAACAAAGGCCCACGGGGTACATCTGGCAGAGGTACAGCTTCTATCCTCTCATCACCTCGCCATGTTTTATTCATTTTGACTTATTTTGTTCTGTCACAGTGAAAGACTCCTCTTTATGTTGACCTCAGTACTTTTCACGTTAAATTACAACCTATTGATATTCCTGGCTCAATTTGCTGAGATATTATATCAACAGCTGTCAAGGCTCAAGCCAAACGTATGTATTTCTTGAAAAAAAAAAGAAAAAAGTATGACGGCAAAAATATATTAGTCAATACAAGAGACGGCTGAAAAAATGCAACGCTGATCCAACGTATGGGAGGGGGCGTTCTGCCTTAGTAAGCATTATTTGCTCTCGTTTTGATGTATAGAACATTGGGTTTTTTCTTGACCTTCCAACGGGCTCCTTGTCAATTCCCTTTATGCCTCCAAATGCATAGATTGGCAACAAGAATAGCTTTATTTATAGCTGCTGAAAGAGACAGGGCGATGCTGGGAAATTGTTGAGACGAGTAGTGAAAAAAGGGAGAGGAGGAGGAGGAGATACAGAGCGGGCGGGTAATTATTCCTTCTCTTCTTGACAAGTGACGTTCATATTTCTTCCGAAAATTTTCCACGCCAACAGATCCCACATTAATAGAATTAATCGTATGAGGCGACCAAAACAAAGACAACAAACGTAATTAGAAATAATGATAATGTGCCATTATCTATGCTGAACAGGTGCTTTAAAAGGAAATCACATTTACATTGGACAAACAGTGATAATCCGCAGCTAAATAGCGGTAATAGGGATTAAGGATCTAACGCCCTATACATCTTACAGCTGAGTGACTGCTTGTGGCTGGGCTTACCTGCTTTAGGCTACTTTCACAATAGCGGCAGTCCAGATCCGGCAGGTGAAGGGTGCCACCGGATTTGGACTGCCGCAGGGACATGTGTGGGGCAGGAACACGTCACACAGTACCATATACAGACATACACATACACACTTACATACTCCAGGCAGGCCGCACGTCTTCATGCCCAGGAGGTGCGCAGCTATGACGATTCCCCACAGCGCCCAGCAGAGGGAGCTGTAGGGAATCATCATAGCGGCGCACCTCCTGGGCATGACTGCGGCCTGACTGCCTTCCTGGAGTATGTAAGAGTGTATGTGTATGTATGTATGTCTGTCTGTCTGTCTGTCTGTCTGTTGTGACGGATCCGTCCTGAACTCCATTGAAAGTCAATGGAGGACGGATCCGTTTACCACTGTGTCACACCAAACGGATCCGTCCACATTGACTTGCATTGGGGGTCATTCCGGATCCGTCTTGGTGCGGATGCCTGGACCGGAGAGCAAACCACAGCGTTGCGGTTTGTTCTCCGGTCTGAAGATGGAACGGAATGATTTTAGGAGCATTCCGTTGTCTTCAGTTCAGTTTTGTCCCCATTGACAATGAATGGGGACAAAACAGAGGCGTTTTATTCCGGTATTGAGCCCCTATGACGGAACTCAATACCGAAATTATAAAACGCTATTGTGAAAGTAGCCTTAGCGCCATTATGGACCTCATGTAACCTTGGTGGGACCCTGCACAACACTTAAAGGGGTATTCCCATAACAGAAAGTGATGACGCATTGGTATCACTTTCTCATAAGTCAAGGTCTGACTTCTAGGACCCCTAGGACCACCTCCTGAGAGCTTAAATAGCACTGTGGCCTCCACTTTTCTCCACATACAGTGATGCTCCCATCCACCAGCTATGTAGAGAACTGCAGCATACCACTATCCATGTAAACTGGGTAAAAACAACTGTGAAGGGGCAAAAACTGTGATACTGTTGTTGGGATCCAAGCAGTGAGACCCCTACCAATCATAAAGTGGTGTCCTATCCCGTCACTTTCTGCGATAACAATACACCTAGTCCTAGATCATCCAGTGTCCATATAACCTATTGGGACATATCATAGAGAAGGAGGGAGCGCTGCAATGCCTCCACCTCTGGAGAACCTGGCATGACTATGGTAGCTGATTCCTCTGAATGGGCACTGTGTCATAGCACATATTTCCTAAAGCAGCCCAGCTTCTCACATATCCAACTCTATCCCACTGCAATATCAAAACTGGTTCCTAGACGACCTCCCCCCTTCCCTTAAACTGGAGGTGTCTTCTACCAGAGTTTAAAGAGGTTGGATTGTCAGAAAATGGCTCATGCAACAGCTGTCTTTTTCTAATCAGTTACAATTGCTACAGACAAGGATGACTATTCAAGGATGAAGAGCCAGGTATATTTAAACGCTGTATTCGCCCCGTATAAAAGAAACTTATGGGAAGCATCCAAAAATCAAGGACTGTTCAAGGTGTTGTATCCCTACTAACTATTTTACCTTCTCCACTATTTTCGTCCACGTGGCTCCGTTTTTTTTTTTTTAAATCCAACTCTGCATCTCTGGTCCTACCACATCACATAATCATAAGGGTCCAATGACTTGGACCTCCTCTGGTTTGCCAAAGACCTCTCTGTAGAGTCAGAGACCCCTACTAGCTATAACATGAGTTACACTAAACTTTATCATTCTCCTGCTGCAAACTAATCTCTGCAAATCACATACCTTATTCTTGCTCTACTGTAAAATAGAAAACAATGGGTGCTCCATAGTACTGTGACTCCTTCAGTTCCAGAAATATCAGGGATCCTGAGTTCACAAGATTCCCTTAAAGGGGTTGTCCGAGTTACTATATATATATATATATATATATATATATATATATATATTATATATAAAAAACACTGTAAATCTGATGGGCAGCTAGATATAACTAAATTAAAGGGTTATTCCCATCTCAGACAACAGGGGCATATCGCTAGGATAGGCCCCCATTGTCTATGACTGGCAATACCCCTTTAAGCAAGTTTTAGGCAAAAAAAAAAATCTATATTTCCTCATTTCCCTGGTTCTCTTCTGGCCCTTTGTTTACCTGCAGTAACAACAATCTCTGTCCATCCCCCATCCCGGCTCTGCAAAGGGAGTGAATACAAGTGCTGCCGTGAGTGACATGACTGCTGGAATACTCAGCAACATTGTGTATGTGTAGAACTACAAGTCCCAGCTGTACAATGACATCACTGATGCACACAGGAACTTCCCCCTACCTTTCTTGTGCAATACTCTACAGATCTCCTCCAGTGTCAGCTCTGTGTCTACAGGATGAGAAGGGCAGATCCTGTGACTCTTTATCGCCTGTAGCTACTGTTGTAATGCCTTGAGCCCTGTGTGTGTTCTGGCTGAAGGGGTTAATGTTTTATCTGAAAGAATCCAGGGTGAGAGCAGAGAGGCAGAGCAGAGGGTGTGGCCAGCACTGTGACCAGTGCAGGGGGCGTGGCCAGCACAGTGACGTCTCGTGTACAGGCTCTTATCTGCTTGTGCATGATTATCAGAAGAGCAGGGAGAGAAGCTGACATCACAGGTCATGTGACCCTTAGTGAAATCTTAGAAACCAGCAAGTTTAGAAGCACAAAGTGCTGGAAAAGCTGTTATATTTGATTAGTTAGATACATACAAAGGACAAAAAAAATAACTCGGACAACCCCTTTAAACAAATTATCAGAAGATCATTTTCATCTAGACTTTCCCTTTTTAACATGTAAGAAGCATGCTTACACAGAAACAGGGGATCTGCAGGCCTGGTATTTCCCAGTGATAGACACTTGTAGATCTGGACCTTTGAGCACTCCGTCCATGGCCCCCTCATGGGATGCAATCAGGCTTCACACATAAATATACAAGAAGCGGCTTCATCTAGGGGCTGATGTCACGGCACCCTTCCATGATCATGTATTGATTGACATGGGAAGCACATTCTGTTGCAGGAGAAGTTTGCACCTTTCTGCCAACAAGGTCACAAGCCTCAACAACAAGGTGACGCCACAAGCTGCCACCGAGCTGTGCCTGTTATTAAAATGCATTAGCCGTTTTATAGCTTCATGGATCTAAAGGAAAGTAAATTACAGACAGAGTATAGCAGAAAACGTATAGAAAGTCTCTGCTGCAAGAGACAAATGGACGCCTGTCTCAGGAGACCACAAAAAGAACGTGTATAGAACAGATAAGGAACTTTAGTAGCAACCGAGATGGAGTCTTATACAACACCCATCATGGGGTTTCTGCATAGATAAGCAGTACATGTAATTACTACTGTGCAACAGATAGCTTTTTTCACCTTGCAACAGCCTGTAGCCCCCTTTCCCTCACTGAAGGTGAGCAACCGTCGACACTACAGCTGCTGTTAAACTACAACTCCCAGCATGCAGCCTTGCTCGGCTGTTCTTGTAACTTCTATCAAACTGAAAAGAGGATTCTGGGGGTTGTAGTTTCAGAACAGCTGGAGTGCCAGAGGTTGTTCCCTGCTGTAGGCGAAATACCACCTATAGCCATACGTAGAGAAGAGGGAGGAAGGGTATGCAGCTGCAGTGTGTCTGTGGGACTGCATGCTTGGAAAGGGGAGGAACAGCACTAAGCCAGAGCTGTGGCTAGGCTTTCCTTCAACCAGGCCAAGTTTTCAGTTGATTAGATACAGGGTAGGGACAATCACCCCAGCCCAGACAAAGTGGCTTGCTGACAGCCCTCTGGCAACAAGCACTAAGCCACATGTCTCGGCTGCCCTCCCCAGTTACACTCCTGCACAATGGGGAGGTATATGATTGGATTAAAGGGGTATTCCCATCTTGGAAACTGATGTTATATTGCTAGACTATCCTATCAGTGTCAATAGGTGTCACAGGTGGGGACACCCAAAGTGAAGAGAGAGCAGCTGCACATGTGTGTCCACCTTCCCTCCATCGCTATGAGAGTTCCACAAATAGCCAGCGCTGGCACAGCTATTTCCAGATTGCAATAACGCCTGTACAAGCATCACAGACGCCTGTACGGGCAATTTTACTCACGAGACTTTCTTTGGTCTGGAGTGCTGTGTTTATGTAGCCTTTGTAATGTGCTTAGTCCCTGCCGCCCGCATCATTAATCCTGGTGGGGTTGGCAGGAACTGACCAGCCCTCACACAAGTTGTACATATACAGCACTCCAGATCATCGCAGGAGCTCAGCAGTGACTGGGCTGAGCTGTAACGGCCAGCATTAAAGATAAAAACGATGCTAGACATTTAACTCCCTAGATGCTGCTGCCCGTGGCTTAAAGGGAGTTAAACGGCTAGTAGTTAGAGGGACAGGTATCCCAGTCACCATCAGACCCCAATGAATGCAGCCATGGGGAGCTGATGTGGTGCCATGACTGTCTATGTTATAGACACAGCATAACAGACAGCCTGTACTAGCATAGTAATAGGCTATAATGCACTGGTATACAAGGTATACCAGTGAATTATAAAAGTGATGTCTTTAAGTGGGACTAAAACAAGAATAACGTTAATAGAGTTTGTTAAACAAAAACTTTTTTCCCATAACTAGTAGTTAAAGGGGTTCTGCAGTTCTGTAAAACTGATGATTATCCCGCTAGATAGATCATCAGCATCTGATCGGCGGTGGTCCGACACCCGGGACCCCCGCCGATCAGCTGTTTGAGAAGGCAGCGGCGCTGCAGGAGCGCCGCGGCCTTCTCTGTGTTTACCACAGGCCCAGTGACGTCATGACTACTATGACTGGCCTGGGCGGGGCTAAGCTCCATTCAAGTGAACAGAGTTTAGCCCCACCCAGGCCAGTGATACTAGTAGTGACGTCACTGGGCCTGCGGTAAACACAGAGAAGGCCGCGGCACTCCTGCAGCGCCGCTGCCTTCTCAAACAGCTGATCGGCGGGGGCCCCAGGTGTCGGACCGCCGCCGATCAGATGCTGATGATCTATCCAGGGGATAGATCATCAGTTTTACAGAACTGCAGAACCCCTTTAATAACACACATACATGTTTGCTGCAACCCATGTACCACCTTGTACCAATGCAAACTTCATCCTGCTCTGCAAAAAACAAGTTAAGAATATAGTAGCACAAAAATGTCCTGGCTCTTGGAAATGCAGAGGCGTAATGAGGCATGTTATTATTGTGGAAAAAATAGAAAAAAAAACAAACTATAAATCTTTGCTATCGCCCTAATAGTACTGACCCATACAATAACTAACATGCTAGTTATGATGAACAGTGACCGTCAGAAAAGTGCAAAAAGCAATGATGCAACGGCGGGGACCACCCCAAAAGGGTAATAAAAGTTAATAGGTTATATGTACCAGGGCTGTGGAGTCGGAGTCGGTCACCATTTTGGTGGAGTCAGAGTCGGTATAAAATGGACGACTCCGACTCCTAAAATATATAATGAATTAGTACATTTAGTTCAGTGCTGAATATATTTTTATAAGAATTTGTGAAAATGATGAAATGTCCTATAAATGTCTGTTCTATTCCTGATCTAAGGATTTAGGCTTTTAGTTGAGATGACTGTGTGCTGCCCTTTATGTCCAGTGCATGTTCTCTCTGCTTTATGTTTCCTCTGAGCTCATGTTTGGAGAGGTTAGCTGCTCTCATGGCTTCTATCTGCTGCTGATGTAAAACCTAGCCTTATTTTGAAAACTGTCTAGGTGTAGAAAGTTTCTTTGTTGCCCATAGCAACCAATCAGAGCTCCCCTTTCATTTCATATAGTGCTCTGGGAGAAATGAAAGGGGAGATCTGATTGGTTGCTATGGGCAACAAAAAAACTTAGACCTAGACAGTTTTCATACATCAGGCCCAGAGGCGTAGCTACTGGGGGGATGGGGGGCAGGGGAGGTGATGCTCGGGCCCAATACCTCTGGGGGGGCCCAGCAGGGATGGCCTTAGTACAATCAGGCGAATACAAGTGAGCGCTTCAATTATGGAGTCTGATGGGGGCACATTAAGCCGATCTGAGGTCTGATGAGGGCACATTCTGCTGATCTGAGGTCTGATGGGGGCACATTCTGCTGATCTGAGGTCTGATGGGGGCACATTCTGCTGATCTGAGGTCTGATGGGGGCACATTAGCCGATCTGAGGTCTGATGGGGGCACATTAAGCCGACTGAGGTCTGATGGGGGCATTAAGCCGATCTGAGGTCTGATGGGGGCACATTAAGCCGATCTGAGGTCTGATGGGGGCACATTAAGCCGATCTGAGGTCTGATGGGGCACATTAAGCCGATCTGAGGTCTGATGGGGGCACATTAAGCCGATCTGAGGTCTGATGGGGGCAAGGGACTGTTAGTTTAGTGATGTAAAAGCTGGGGACAGGTTTCCTTTAACATAGGAGTCCCCTTTTTTATTCCTATTACTCCTATATTTTACTGCATTATGTGGTAGAGTATTTAGAGTAGGGTATGTAGAAAGTCTATTGTACTGTACTTAGCAGCATAGATGATCTAGCAGTTTATATAGTCATCTTTCTAATACAATATTATAACCACAACTAGTAGTATGTGCCTGTGAAGTTGGAAACGTGCGTTTGGGAAGCCAATAAGTGGGGGGCCCACTCAAGTATGTTCCCCCCCCCTTGTGCTGAACCTCTAGCTACGCCTCTGATCAGGCCCTTAGTGAGCTGTACCCAGAGAAGCCTGATAGATTACAGACTGTTTTTGTCATGACTTATCTGTACTATTGATTTTATGCAAATTTGTTTAAAGTTATCACTTAAACATGCTCCATGTATGAGGGAGTAGGAGTCAGAGTCGGGGTGAGGGGAAATTGAGGAGTCGGAGTTGGAGTCGGGGCTTTGGCTTACCGACTCCACAGCCCTGATATGTACCCCAAAACGGTATCACGAAAAATACAATCCATCCCACAAAAAACAAGCCCTTACACGGTTACATTGACAGAAAAATAAAAATGTTATGGCCAGAAAAAAAACAGCCACCCAGCGTCTTGTTTTTTACTCCTCCTTGGCTGAAAATACTCCTCAAAAGTGCTGAAGGTTACTTTCACACTTGCGTTTGTGCTGGATCGGTCAGGGTTCAGCAAAAATGCTTCCATTACTGATAATACAACCGTCTGCATCCGTTATGAACGGGTCCGGTTGTATTACCTTTAACATACCAAGACGGATCCATCATGAACTCCATTGAAAGTCAATCGGGACAGATCAGTTTTCTATTGTGCCAGATAGTGTCAGAGAAAACCGGAGAGCAAACCGCAGCATGTTGTAGTTTGCTTTCCGTCCTGGGATGCGGAGCAAAACGGATCCGTCATGACCCACAATGTAAGTTAATGGGGACAGATCCGTTTTGCTCCGCATCCCAGGACGGAAAGCAAACTACAACTTGTTGCCGTTTGCTCTCCGGTCTTGGAATGCAACTAAACGGAACAGAATGCATTTTGG
Organism: Rhinella marina; assembly: GCA_900303285.1. NCBI lineage: Eukaryota > Metazoa > Chordata > Amphibia > Anura > Bufonidae > Rhinella > Rhinella marina. The sequence goes on along the minus strand of ONZH01006415.1, from coordinate 107,947 downwards.
GGCACTCCATTGTATTCAGTTCAGTTTTGTCCCCACTGAAAATGAATGGGGACAAAACTGAAGTGTTTTTTCCGGTATTGAGGCCCTATAACGAATCTCAATACCGGAATACTTAAACGCTAGTGTGAAAATAGCCGAAGAGGAGTATTATTTCTCTTCCGGAAAAATGTTGTGTGACCTCTGCCCATAGCGGTGAATGAAGAGGTCGCCGTGCTTGCACACCGCGCTCTCCATACACAGCTATGGTATTTCTAAAAACAGCCGAGCACGCTACTGGGGCCCTGTTCTCTAGATAGGAGTGGGTCCCAGTGGTAGGGCTCACCCTCATCTGCTAGGCTATGCTATCAAAGTCCAAGATGGGGCAAACCCCAAAGCGCACATGACACCATGAGGAGCCTGGACACGTGTGAGTAGCATTGTAGGAGACGGGTTGTTTATACAACAATATGCTTTTATTGCTGTGTTTTGGCTTTTTCAAGTCCTATAGAGAAGGAAAAAACACCAAAAAAAACATACCTAGTGCATACTGTGTTCTTGAAAAATTACCATTGTTCGTAAGCAACACATTCCTATTTGCCACATAAATGATCCAATCCTCTGGCAAATGAGGGTTTGCTTAAAGACAACCTTTCACTGGTCCTAACTAGGGATGAACAAATCGACATCAGATGCTTCATCCGAAGTTGATTCGCATAAAAAAAAAAAAATACAACAAAGGTTTTTTACAGTAGAAATTAATTTATAAAGTTATTACGCAAAGTTTCGCAAGACTTTGCAAAGTAATAACTTCGGCTCATCGGAGCCAATACATTCTAATACTGTATGGAGCGCTCACTCCGTACAGTATTAAAACAAAGTTTTATGCGAATTGACTTCAGATGTTTCATCCAAAGTCGATTCGCTCATCCCTACTGGACACCAACACAACCCATCTGATATGAAGGAGTTGGGGGAGTTTTGATTGATCACTGGCCTGGGCGGAGCTAATCTCTGTTCACTTGAATGTAGCATAGCCCCGCCCAGGCCAGTGATACTGACGTCACTGGGCCTACGGTAAACAGTCAGAAGGCCATGGCGTTCCTGGAGTGCTGCTGCCTTCTCAAACAGCTGATCAGCGGGGCTCCTGGGTGTCAGACCCCCGCCGATCAGATGCTGATGATCTATCCAGAGGATAGATCATCAGTTTAAAAGAACTGCAGAACCCCTTTAAAGGGGTATTCTCATCTTAGACAATGGGGGCATATCGCTAGGATATGCCCCCATTGTCTTATAGGTGCGGGTCCCACCGCTGGACCCGCACCTATAGCCAGAACGGAGCGGGGAGCGCTGCGCCTGGAGGACCCCAGGTTTCCGGGGGTCCGGCCACCACCAGGCGCAGCTCCCCGCGCCGCTCATAGGAATGAATGGGAGTCGGGCCGTGCATGCGCGGTCGGCTCCCATTCATTTCTATGGAGCCGACGGAAGTAGCCGAGCCAGTGCTCGGCTATTTTCGGCGGCCCCATAGAAATGAATGGAGGGCGGCTGCGCATGCGCAGTGCGCCCTCATTCACTTCGGGGGCTCCGTTCTCGATATAGGTGCGGGTCCTAGCGGTGGGACCCGCACCTATAAGACAATGGGGGCATATCCTAGCGATATGCCCCCATTGTCTAAAATGAGAATAACCCTTTAAGTCAGACAACCCCTTTAAAAAGGGCTGTCCAGCTTTTACTAAGTGATGGTCCAGCTCCAGGATAGGCCATCAGTAGCTGATTGGCAGGGGTCCCACACCTCACCAATAAGCTGTTTGGGTGTAGCTCTGTTGTCAGAAGACGGTGCCGGAGCTACACGGCAGCATGAACCTTGTGGTGGAGGGAGCTTGTTACTACAGCTCTGCTCCCATTCATTCCAATTCAAATTAAAATCAGAATCTGTTGGTTAAATGAATATTATTTACAGAGGTGTCAATGGAATTTCCATTCATATGCATCATATACCGCATGATGTATGAAGCTCTTCAAAAAGAAAACTCAGGGCACCATGAGGATGGATGTGGCAGGGTGCAAAGGGGGAAGCACATTCACTGGAGAGGCAAGGGGGTGCAAGAGAAGCACAGACCAGAAGAAAGGCGAGGGGTTTCATAGAAGGCACAGACCTAGTAATGCAGTCACCAGGGAGGAGAGAGAGATGCAAGAGAGGCGCAAAGGGGGCACACGGGAGGGACATGCCATAAATGAGATGAAGGTGCGCAGGAGAGGCCCAAAGTATTGGAGAAGAAAGTGAAATGAAGGGCACACATGGTCACCATACAGGAGAGGGACATGCAACAGTCATTAGAGGGGCACAAGGATGGCACAAATGAGGTGATGACACACAGGGGCGGCACAGACAAGGTGAGAGGTGAAGGGGGTGCAGGGGCACCACAGACAAGATGAGAGGTGAAGGGGGTGCAGGGGCAGCACAGACAAGATGAGAGGTGAAGGGGGTGCAGGGGCACCACAGACAAGGTGAGAGGTGAAGGGGGTGCAGGGGCACCACACACAAGGTGAGAGGTGAAGGGGTGCAGGGGCACACAGACAAGATGAGAGGTGAAGGGGGTGCAGGAGCAGCACAGACAAGATGAGAGGTGAAGGGGGTGCAGGGGCAGCACAGACAAGATGAGAGGTGAAGGGGGTGCAGGAGCAACACAGACAAGGTGAGAGGTGAAGGGGGTGCAGGGGCACCACAGACAAGGTGAGAGGTGAAGGGGGTGCAGGGGCACCACAGACAAGGGTGAGAGGTGAAGGGGGTGGCAGGGGCACCACAGACAAGATGAGAGGTGAAGGGGGTGCAGGGGCACCACAGACAAGGTGAGAGGTGAAGGGGGTGCAGGGGCACCACAGACAAGGTGAGAGGTGAAGGGGTGCAGGGGCACCACAGACAAGGTGAGAGGTGAAGGGGGTGCAGGGGCACCACAGACAAGATGAGAGGTGAAGGGGGTGCAGGAGCAACACAGACAAGGTGAGAGGTGAAGGGGGTGCAGGGGCACCACAGACAAGGTGAGAGGTGAAGGGGGTGCAGGGGCACCACAGACAAGGTGAGAGGTGAAGGGGGTGCAGGGCACCACAGACAAGGTGAGAGGTGAAGGGGGTGCAGGGGCACCACAGACAAGATGAGAGGTGAAGGGGGTGCAGGGGCACCACAGACACGATGAGAGGTGAAGGGGGTGCAGGGGCAGCACAGACAAGATGAGAGGGGAAGGGGGTGCAGGAGCAACACAGACAAGGTGAGAGGGAAGGGGGTGCAGGGGCAACACAGACAAGGTGAGAGGTGAAGGGGGTGCAGGGGCAACACAGACAAGATGACAGGTGAAAGGGGTGCAGGGGCAACACAGACAAGATGGGAGATGAGGAAGAGGCAAAGAGTAGAGGTGAAGGAGGCACCGGAGAGGCAGGGACCCAAGGAGATGCAATAGGGCAGTCACTAGAGAGGCACAGGGGAAGCAGTGACCATAGAAAAGATAGGGGCTAGAGAGGGAGGAAAAGAGAGAGGGAAGGTAAGACTGGGGGCCCTATATCCAGGAGGACAACAGACAGGAGGGGCTCTGGGGTACTGTGGTTCGGAGAAGTATACTGTAAAGGTATAAGAAGTATAGCAAGCCGGTAGGGGGCGCTATATTTACTGTCCCTAAATAAACCTCAATGTGACCTGCAGCCTCGTGTCCCTTAGTGTTCTGGTACTTTTTGGGTAAGGCGCCCATTCATATTAGACGTACACAGGGCACAGCTCTGCTGCAGCCGCCACTCTGTGTCACCCAGGTGACAGCTCTCGGGGTCACCGCACGATGCCGGTTACAAACGCCCCGCAGACACACGCTCTCCCCGGTCTCTCCAGCCTCACACTCCAGGACAGCAGGGCAGACATCCGCCTCCATTCCCAGCCAGACGCTCACCTCCCTGCGGACGTTTAATAACGAATAATAGTCATCGTTATCCACTTCTTCCTCCATAAAGGCCGCCGCCATCTTCACAACCTTTCACCTTGACTGCCGAGTGCAGCGGGAACATAGATCAGCCGGGGAAGAGAAAGCGCCGCACAGGGACATCTGCAGGACGGGGGAGGAACTACAGCTGCTATTGGACTTCAGCTGCTGGACAGCTCACACATTTACTGCCTGTATGGCAATGTGGGAGATCAGTCAAATATTAACTCTGCTCAAAAACTAAAATTCTGAAATTCAATATTGACTTCAACAGTCTTGACTTTTTTTTACCTAATCATTTGATTTGCATAAAAGGGGGTGGTCTCAGCAAATTGATGACAAGGATTACTAGAATATGTCATAAAAGGCGATTGGGGTCCGACTGCTTTGACCACTAGAGGCTGGTGGAGCGAAGTGACAGCAGCACTAAGAAAGTTCTGTGTTAATGCGTCTCATGTCAGTCAACAGGGTCAGCCTGGGCTGCCGAGATTTGTAGGATGGAGGCGAGCACAATTTATGGATAAAAAAAACACTAATTTTAAAAACAATGCTCTCCTTTTAAATGTCTTTGTATAACCAATTGGACTCTGTGTATGTGGTGCCAGTAGATGGTGCCTATCATTAGAATGTCCATAGCAACCAATCACATTTCATTTCCAAAGTGTCCTTGGAAAGATGAGACCTAAAATCTGATTGGTTGCTATGGGCCACTACCTCTTTTTTTTTTTAATTTTTTACACCAGTTTAGATAACTCATCCCTTATTGCATTTTGTTCATCATTTTGGGCACATATTAAACTTTTCAGTCATAACTCTTGAAGATAAGGGTCAACTGCCAATTGATCATCTTCATGGGGTTCACAGGGATCCTTTGTACCCACTGTGAATGCAGCAAGAACCTGTGGGAGCCTGTGTAGAGGATGGGTGTGGTAGTGGCCCTGATGTAGTGCCCTAACTCAGGCCCTTGTTCCTTGGGGACCGTCAAAGTGAAAGTTGTAGTACTGACGAATGAGGCCAGAGCTGAACATAAAAAAGTCCTTTTACTAAGTGCAATGTAGGCAGGTTGGTCAGCACTTAGTTGATACTGGCCTAGTGGTAGTTTGGTGATCAGGGTGTCTTTGGCCTGTTTTCCCTCACTTTGCAGCAGTGGCTATGAGATTCAGATTTCACATTTCAAAAGTGTCTTGGACTTGGCGTCTAAGCCAGCCACTACACCTTCAGGATCTAAACTTAGCAAATTTGATGTCAACTAACAGTTAACTTTAGTTTGCAAAATGCCATCAAAGAGGAGTCTCTCAACTGGCAGGAATTCTCCAATGGCCTGGAAGAAAGTTGCATCAGAAGCTGTCGAGACTCCTCAGCAAACTCTGCCCCGCCTTTCTCAGTAACAGATCAGACAGGTGGCTCTCAGAAGTGCAGAGAATCCTGACCAAACCCAGGCCAGAAAGCAAGCTGATAGAGCCCAACCTCAATCTGCTGATGAGTGGGTCTTCATCCACGATGCAGCTTTCAGATATGATCCAGCCATAGCCTATGCATCACCTAGTTTGGCTGTGATTAGCAAAATGGAAATTCCATACACTTTCTATGGTGACTGAAAGTTTCCCAAGGAGGCACCAGGTGTGTGCTACTCTGGAGGTAAAGTTTAGAGACCATTCAGTTCCTCCAGAGCCACTCAAGTCATTGCTGATAGGCAACCACCTTGAATCAAGACATTTTCTTAGCAAAAATCAGAAGTTATAACTGTTTACACATGACGAGGGGCAACCTTGAGGCAAGTCAGAGAGAGTGGTTCATGCTGACATTTTAGAGTCAAGGGCAGATATCCCATCTCATTGAATCTCTTTGCCAGCAGAGAATCAGGGACATGCATTCCTGCAGATCTACTTCATGAGTGATGATCAGGTAGAGGCTAATGCCCACTATGGAAATTTCCCAGCTACCAAGCAGGAAACAATATCTAAATTACAGGAGATGCTATATCAGCATAATCTGTATGTCAAATCTGTTTAAGGGTGCAATTGAGAAAATGCCCTCAGATAATCATAAGGCACCTGTTGGCCAGCATCCAGGCAGGATCAATGCTCCAACCATTAATGAAGTTGCCATTGTCATGGTTGGTGATAATTTTATTAACTGAGATATCATCTTACAGAAGCGTTATAATCAGCTTTAGAGGATATCTGAATTTCCCATCATATTCTGGGATAGACGCGATATATATCACTTTGGAATCAATCAGGTCCAGACACCAAAAACTCAGCAATGGACTTTTACGTTTCTGTGCTGAAGATTCACAGTGAAGGTTCTGGAATTATAAATGCTTTGTTGGCATACAGAGACTTGTCTCACTAGTTAATTGTGGACATGTATGCAAAATTAAATCTGAGCGGCTCTTTTGCATCAGAACCCATGAGAGCATTAAATCCACCCATGACATGCTGTTCGTAATGACATATCAGCTGAGAACTTAGGAAGATAAGTTATTTGTGGGAAGTCCACGCCTCATGGATGAGTACGCCCAAGATACCATGACTTAAATTTGTAATTATGAACTTCCAGATCTGTTCATTACTGTTACTTGCAATCAAAACTGGAAACACACTGCTGCCAGGGGTGGACTGGCCATAGACCTTACAGGGAGATTTCCTGGTGGGCTGATGCCCAGGGGAACCACTCAAACCCTCCTCAGCTGCCGAGTACGTAACCACTGATGCCCTCCTGAATTCAACTGTATCAACATTTACAGGACAGTGATACAGATTAATACTGTGGCAGCAGAGGAGCCAGTGGCTTCCTGCCCCAACGTTCACCCTCACAGGAAACAGGCCACTAGACTTGAAGCCTTTGAGACACAATGGCACAGGAACTCAGGCATCTCAGACTCCAAAGTTGGAAGAGGCCTGTGGCCTCCACTACATATGGTATGGATGAGCCTGCCTACTTGTATTGCTTCCACCTTCTGTCAATTTGGATGGGACACTTTTAGTTTTTTTTTCCAGGCCCAATTTAACTCATAATCTAGTCTTTTGCCAAAAACTATAAAGATTGGATGATGTAATTAACAAAGGGCACTTCTTTCATGCACCTTGATGCTGGTAGAAGTGAGTTCTGTCACATCCTCACGTACTGTTTTTGCTTATTTAAAAATACTAAAAGCTTCTGTGGATCATGAACTGTTTGCAACAGTTACGACCCAAATGACTTATGGACCCTGTGGTCCACATTTTCCAAAGTCACCTTGCATGTGTAACAGCGGCTGCTGTGCGCCGCTGTCCCCCTGCTTACTGCCGCTGTCCTGGGCGTCGTGTTCAGCGCTGATCTGCTGCCTGTGTTTCCCGTTCACCCCTGCAGTCCTGGGCTCTGTCTGTGTAACTGCTGTTGCACTGTCATCCGCTCCAGAGTTTCCATTCAGCCCTGGCTACAACATCCTTGTTCCTTACATCACTCCCTCTGGACGGGAGCAGGTTAGATCATGTGGTTGATCATGTGACCATGCTAGATCATGTGGGTGGATCACGTGACCTCGTTGACCAACCCTGGCCCTATTTAAGCCGCTCAGCCCTCTTCCCAGATGCCTCAGTGTCAAGGTCCTGTGTATTGCCTTAGGTTGTGCTAGTTGCTGTTTGTGTTCCAGTGTTCTGACTCCCGCTTGCCTTACCGGACTCCGCTACCTACCTGATCCCTGCCTGCTTGCATTGACTCTCTCGTTGCCGACCCGGATTGCCTTGACTTGCTCCTGTGCCGCCTGCCCTGCCCCATATCCTGTCTGACTTTGCCTCTGCGTCATCCTTCGGTCCTGCATTGCTGCTCCTGGTAACGACCTGGCCCTCTGACCACGCTGTACTTCTGGTACCTTCGCAGGTATCTCCTGGTCCGCCCGGACCAGCTGCCTCATGTACCAACCCTCCTCAAGAGGTAGCGACCTGGTGTTCCCCTCGGAAAGTCTATCCCCACCATCAGGGGTAATGTAAAGATCGAGGGGTCTCACTTAGACAATGCCCTTAGAGGAGGTAGGGCACGAGGCACAGTGGGCCCACACCCACTGATTTGTGACAGCATGCAGCAAGAAATTTGGAGCAAAGGGTACCCAATTAACCTTATAGCTAAAACCCAGACTGCTAGTGATGGGTATTTATTATACAGACATAGAAAGCCTGGAGAAAGCTTTTACAAAAAAAAAATCAGCATGATGCAGGTTGTTGATGGCCAGCAGGTTCTCAAACCTACTGACTTTAAGATCGATAACCACTTTGTGGTGGCTTACAGCCCACTATTCTACAAAATGTTCAATGCCCACATAAATATAGAGTTTTGCAGTTCAGTGAAATATACATGCAGGTACATTTACAAAGGCTCAGATCAGCAGTACCAAACTGGATGTTATATAAGCAGCAATGAGGCAGTTTGGAGAATTCTCAGAGGTATCCAGTCTAACACCTCAGTGTCCATCTTGAAAATGGTCAGAGGGTCTACTTCATAGTTGATAATCTAGCTGAAAGGGTACAAAATCCTCCTAGGACAACTTTTAAAACACTTTTTGAACTGTGCCAACAGTACAATTTTGGAAAGAAGCTGTTTTATGCAGATGTTCCTTCATACTATACTTGGAATGTCTCAGAGAACAAGTTTCAGTGGCAAAAGCAAGGCACTCCTGTGAAAGACCAAACAGGTGTGTATTGTGCTGATGCTCTTAGCTGAGTACATCCTAACAACGTGAGTGCTGTTACCTGTAGAGCGTTGTCAAAGGTCCTACCTCAATTACATTTCCCAGGACAGTCAGTGCTTAACACCATAAAGCTTGCCAGTTGCTTGGTCTTCTTGAGCATATATTTGACTGTCTTGACAAGGTCCAAAGCATGGGTGGTATTGCTGTTGCTACAACATCATCAGGAATGTCAAGAACACTACTGAGGGATGGCAGAACTGTGCATTTCACTTTTAAATTGCATTTTAATATTATGAAAGATGAGGCACCAGCCTGTAATATCACTGCAGATTCAAGAGATGTCCATGTGTTCAATCAGTGCCAGCTCATTGTCTGAGATCAGTGCACCATGGCATGTAGGCGAGCTCTGGAAGCATTAGACTGAACACCAAGAGACTTAAGAGATAAAACACAGATTATTGGTGCGTCTTTGGTCTTGCCTGCAGATGACTTCACACAGAACTTGCCTATAATACCAAAGGGAACCATGGCTGATGAGCTGAATACATGCCTTAAGGCATCTCAGCTCTGGCACTCCAGAGCTCTCCCTCGTTTAGAGGCTTACTCTGGCAACCAACATGAGAGAAAACTTTTTGGAGACAGATGTGCTCTGTAATTCCCCAAATTGGTTCTCATGCTTGGCAATGGTGTAGTCCAACAAAATGCAGATGGAAATATACCACTTATTGCTGATTTCTGCAGGGCTGTAAAGTCACCTGAGCACCTCAACGGAACAGTTTTCCCTGACATTGGCATTCAGGAGAAATAACCTCTTACCATGATTGGATACGTCAGAGAACTATTTTGACTCCAACAAATGATGCAGTAAATGCAATCAAACAGGATTAGTTTATTAGTTTATTAACTACATTGACACCACAATAGATCTAAAGCAGATGGTGCGGTACCCAGTTGAGTTTTTAAACTTTAGAGGCTTCTGGAATGCCTCCTCATCACTTGGAGGATCTAAAGGCTGGTGCTCCAGTTATTCTGTTGTGTGATGAAACCAGGATGTGCATTAAAACAAGCCATCTCCATGAGCTTGAAGTGCCATCCTCACTGGATGTGCTGCTGGAGCAGAAGTTTTTATGTCACAAGTTCCACTGATTTAGGGCTCATAAACACTGCTATAGTTTCTGTCTGCTTCCAATCCGCATTTTTTCTGGATCTGATGAGGACCCATTCATTTCATTAGGGCTGCAAAATATGCGGACAGCACAGTCTGTTCCATGAACCCGCAAAAGAAATAGAACATGCCCTATTCTTGTCTGTTTTGCAGACAAGGATAGGACATTTCTACAGAAGTTAAAAAATGAATGGTGGCCAGGATCATTGTTTTACGGTTGTGTGATTTGCGGACCGCAAGACAATTACAGCCGTGTGCATAGAATGAAACAATACTGTCTAAACTATTACAGTTTCCAGTTACGTTTCATTTGCAATGATAATAAATAAGATCCAAGGCCAATCATTGCAGGTGGCTGGCATAAATCTGGAATCTGCATGTTTCTCATATGGACATGTTGTATGTTGCCTGCTCCAGAGCTCAATCAGGTAAAAACCTTTATGTCTATGCACCTGGTAATAAAACTGCCAATATTATTTATCAACTGGCTCTGTCTTATCATTATTATTATTTTTTATTATTAAAGCGCCATTCATTGCATAGCGCTGTACATATTAAAAGGGGTATACATACATAATACAGACAATTGCACTAAGCATGAACAAGACGAGTTACAGACTGGTACACAAGGAGAGAGGGCCCTGCCTGCGAGGGCTTACAATCTATATGGTATGGGAGAAGGACATAGTAGGTGAGGGTAAAGCTGGTCATGGCACTGTAGAGGCAGAAGGGTCACTGGTTGTAGGCTTGTCTGAAGAGGTGGGTTTTCAGGTTTCTTTTGAAGGATTCCACTGTAGGTGAGAGTCTGATATGTTGGGGTAGAGAGTTCCAGAATATGGGGGCTGCACGGGAGAAATCCTGGGGGCGATTGTGGGAAGAGGTGATAAGAGGAGAGGAGAGAAGGAGGTCTTGTGAGGATCGGAGATTACATGTGGGGATGTTTCGGTAAAGTAGCTCTGAGATGTAAGGAGGGGACAGGTTGTGGACGGCCTTGTATGTAGTTGTTAGTATTTTTAACTGAATTCTCTCTGCAATGGGGAGCCAATGAAGGGATTGGCAAAGGGGAGATGCAGAGGAGTAACAGGGTGAGAGGTGGATTAGTCGGGCAGCAGAGTTGAGGATAGATTGGAGGGGGGCAAGAGTGCTAGATGAAAGGCCACAGTGGAGAATGTTGCAGTAGTCTAGGTGGAAGATGAGGAGGGCATGTACTAGTACTTTCGCAGACTCATAGTTGAGGAACGCACAGATGCGGGAGATATTTTTGAGTTGGAGGCGGCAGGTGGTGGAAAGGGCTTGGATGTGTGGTCTGAAGGAGAGGGCAGAATCCAAGGTCACTCCTATGCAGCGGACTTGTTTGACCGGGGAGAGTGTGTAGCCGTTGATCGTGATAGATAGGTCTGTTGGAAGCGTTGAGCAAGATGAGGGAAAGATGATAAGTTTTAGAAAGCGGGGAGGAGAAGAAAGAGGATATGGAAGATAGGTGGGATTCTGGATAGTAAGGTGGTGACGTCTGGACCAGAGAGGTAGATTTCTGTGTCATCAGCATAAAAGTGATACTGAAAGCCATGGGACTCTATGAGCTGTCCCAGGCCGAAGGTGTAGATAGAGAAGTGCAGGAGTGCTAGGACAGAGCCTTATGGGACACCAACAGAGAGGGAATGAGAGGAGGAGGTGGTGCGAGAGTGGGAGACACTAAATGTCCGGTCTGTGAGGTATGATGCGATCCATGAGAGGGCCAGGTCAGTGATGCCAAGAGATGAAAGAGTTTGTAGCAGAAGGGAGTGGTCGACAGTGTCAAAGGCAGAGGACAGGTCAAAGAGGAGGAGGACAGAGTAATGTTTTTTGGTTTTGGCTGCTAGCAGGTCATTGGTGACTTTGGTAAGGGCAGTTTCAGTTGAGTGGTGGGGTCGGAAGCCAGATTGTAGCCGGTCAAAGAGTGAGCAGGAGGAGAGGTGAGAGGACAGTTCAGAATGCACATGTTGCTCAAGTTGCTTTGAGGCATATGGAAGAAGTGATATTGGGCGATAGCTGGACAAAGAAGATGGGTCAAGTGAAGGCTTTTTAAGGATGGGTTTAATTGTAGCGTGTTTAAAACTAGAGGTGAAGACACTGGAGGTTAGCGATCGGTTGAAGAGATGAGTTAGGGCTGGGATGAACACTGTGGTGAGGTTGGGAATGAGGTGGGACGGGATTGTATCAAGTGCGCAGGTGGTGAGATGTGATCTGGAGAGTAGGGTGGAAAGATGTTCTTCTGTAATGGTGGAGAAGCAGGTTTTGGGAGAAGAGGACTGAGTGGTTGTGTAGAGGGGCTGTGGGGACTGATGTTGACGAACTTTTGTTTGAAGTATGTGGCAAAGTCCTCTGCTGAGATGAGAGGTGAGGGTGGGGGCGTTGGGGGACGGAGAAGAGAGTTAAAAGTGTTGAAAAGTTGTTTGGGGTTGTGGGACAAGGAAGATATTAGAGATGAGAAGTAGGCCTGTTTTGCATCAGCGAGTGAGGATTTGAAAATGAGGAGGGATTGCTTGTATGTGGTGACAGCTACTTGGAGGTTGTAGGCAGAGTATATGTGAACAGAGTGTACTTCAAATGAAGTGAGCATTATGGAAGGTGGTGGTGGAGTTGGGCTGTAGGAGCAGGTGTCTGAAAAAAGCAGACCAACTCCTCCACCATGTTTGCAGCTGGGACGGGGGGTGTGGGTGAAATGAAATCCGCTATAAGAGAGCGCAGCAGGTGAGGCAGTGTCAGAGGGTGTCAGCCATGTTTCTGTGAAACCCAGAAAGGAAAGTTTTTGTGAGATGAAGAGGTCATGGATGAAAGACAGTTTGTTATTAACTGAGCGTGGGTTCCATAATGCTCCTGCAAGAGGGACCCAGGGAGCAGGGGTCAGAGGAATGGTTTTTAGGTTTAAGGGGTTGCAGAAATTTGTTGATGGAGACTTGTGGTGAGAGGTAGAAGCAGGGCTGGCCTTAGGTGGCTGGGTGCCCTGTTCAAAATTGCCCTTAGGCGCCCCCCCTCCCTTCGCAGTTTTATAATGTTAGTTTTTGTGACTTTTGTTCATATGTTTAGCTCAGTTTCTGCAGGCCATCCTAGGTAAAATATTGAAACTGCTGTCCATATTGGTAATTTTTATGATTTTCTAATATACACTTCCATAAACAGAAACCTTGTAATACCGTGTTTCCCCGATAGTAAGACACCCCCGATTGTAAGACGTATCGGGGGTTTCAGGGGGGTCGGCTAATATAAGCCGTACCCCGAAAGTAAGACATATGTCTTACTTTCGGGGAAACACGGGGGTATTGCCGCCTCCTGCCCACGTCCGCACCGTCCCCCTCTCCAGAGGTCGCAATAACGCATAAAAATGCGTCATAGACGCATTTTTTTTTTATTTTACTCCCTGGAAAAAGTCTAAGGCGTACCGCTACGCCTTAGACTTTTTCCTTTTTGTCATCACTGCAGGCCGCGCTGTGAACGGCACAGGCAGCGCAGCGATGCTGCCGGTGCCTGCAATAACCAATAACAAAGCTCCTTACAGCAGGAGCTTTGTTATTGGTTGTTATTGGCGCCCCACAGCGCTACATGTCAGCTGAGGCAGAAGAAGCCGGCGGGAGCTGGAAGGAGGAGGAGCCGGCACCCGGGTGGCTGTAAGACGGTGAGAGGAGCGCGCGGGGCCCATGGACCCTGGACAGGTCTGCAGGAGAGGTAAGTAGCCTGTGTCCCCGGCCCCTGGCTGTGGGGGGGAGGGGTCCGTAGACCGTTTTTTCCAATATAAGACATACCCCGAAAGTAAGACATAGTGGGGCTTTTGGGGATAAAAAGAAAGTAAGACACTGTCTTACTTTCGGGGAAACACGGTAACAACCTAACCTGAATGAAATGCATAAGAAGTAAAATGGAAAATAATTATCACTTGCTCATTTTCTATAATAATAAGCATTTTATTCCAACGTCATCTAGGATGACAGAAGACAGTTTTCATATACAGGACTGCCATAAACAGTCTATTGCATAATGCATATATGAAAAATACACACTGTAACTTTAGAGGGGTTGTCCCAACTCATCCAATATAAGAGATACCGAATGCATCCATGTTCCCAGCATTCCAGTGTGATAAACACTGAGGGAGGGATTTATCATCCCTGTATGCATGTTTTCTGGCTTACAAAAATAAGCTAATTTCTGAGCAGTCACTAGTTTGCTCAACAACTTGCTCATTTTTGCTGTTTCTGCACTGGCCATTCCACTTCTGAAGAAATGGGTGTGGCTTGGTGTACTAATTCGTGTGGCCTCAGCTCAAGCCAGATTTACTACAGTCTATGCAACTTCTGTAGCCTATATTGTAGGGCTAACCCAGGGGCGTAGCTATAGGGGGTGCAGAGGTAGCAGTCGCTACCGGGCCCAGGAGTCTAAGGGGGCCCAAAGACCCTTGTGCCTCATAAGAAAACATCAGTATTATAGAAAGTGCATGCTGGTAAAGTTACATCTCTGGCTGGAGGGAAGGGGTAAGGTCAAAAATTTGGCATGGGGGGGAGAGCAGTTTCAATTTTTTTCTCAGGCAGCATGAAGACTATGTGTCGCCCCTGGCGACAAAGCACTGAGGGAAGAGGGGTCCAAGCTGAACTCTTGCACCAGGGCCCATTAGCCTTTAGCTACGCCCCTGGGCAAACCTATACCACCTCCGTGGTGGAATAGACCTGAAGCCACTTTAAAGAGGGCAAATTCTGCACAGGCAGATATATAAGGAGGCTTATGCCTCTTAGTAAATCTGCCTAGCTGGATGGGCAGCGGATTTCACTTAAGAATGGCATGAAAAACACTGGTCCTTCGTACATCTCCCCCTAAGTGTTTCCACATTTCCGGGTAAAAACATTTAACAAAATACTGAGTATGTCCATGACTTCCCATGTCCAATGTTCTGATATAAGTACTGAGAATTTCCCTCTAATTCTTGATCCAATATGATAAGTATTGAATATTGAGAGTGTCCCTGGTGACCCAATGTTTTAAGTACTGACCGTTTCCCTGTCCCTTGAGATCCAATGTGATGTAAGTACAGAAAGTGTCCAGGTTCCTCCTGGCCATCCACTGTGATAATTACTATGAGCTTCCATGTCATCAGTGATTCAATAGGATAAGTACTGGGAATGTCCCTGGTCATCCTAAAAATACTGGGTGTCCATAGCCGAACGGTGTGATAATTCCTGAGTGATTCCTTGTCCATCTGATGTGACAAGTACTGAAAATATTTCTGGCGGTCCCGTATCATAAATTCAGTGTGTCCATGTCCTTGATGATTCAGTACGAATACAGTAGAATGTATTCTTTACCACATAATCCATTTTGAAAAATTGTATACTGATAGCCATTAATGCTACTTAAAGGGGAAGAAAGTAAGACACATATGAGACCCTGCAAAGTTCAAGCCTTCAGGACAATGCACTTTAGTGATCGCAGAGGGATGAAAAGAAGGAGTATTTTCTCCGCTTCGACAAACAAATAACAGAGAATGAAAGAAATTAGAACAGGAATAGTAATAGCATCTCACTACGAAAAGTAATCTCAAAACCACCTCACAGACAAGAAACAAGGCCTATGGGTTCAGAAATGATAGTTTCTCATAGTAAGATAAAGTTTCAGATTTATGCGAGTAACAAAAAAGTTTTTGAGACACAAACAAAACAAAGACTTAAATATCAGGCCTGTATATTAGAACAACACCATGACTACCATTACTAACTCCACTACTGTCACTGAATATAAACAGCATATATTACCCAATATTACCAATTATATTAGTATACAAGGGACATATAATACAGCCTTAGTAAATATTACTAACACAATGACTGAATAATACCACCATACTGTCATTATAGAGAACACAATAAACATAGACCCATATCACCCCCATACAGTGAACATACTGTATAGAGATAGATATCAGCTCTACAGGCGGTACAGTGTAATTGATTACCGTTACATCCAGTGACTCAAGAAGACGTCTTCTCTATTCAGTCTTTCCTTTTGTTTTCCTTTTTGTTCAGACCTCCATGTCAACTTCTCCCGGCCATGAGTCGCCTCTTCAGCATCTGTCAGACAAACATCTTAGAATCTGCATTTTCCAGCATCCTGATCACCTCTACACAATCTCCTCAGCTATAGCCCCCAAAACTTCAATAATACCCTGCCACACACACACACACACACTGGTAGGCAAGTATGTCATTCCCATTAGTGCCAGTAACACCCCCCCTTCATTCATTTCCATTAGGCCAGTAACATCCCTCCCCCCATTCATCCCCATTGGGCCAGTAACATCCCCCCTTCATTCATTCCCATTAGTGCCAGTTACATCCCCCCTCCCACCATTCATTCCCATTAGGCCAGTAACACACCCCCCCCATTCATTCTTATTAGTGCCAGTAACACCCCCCCCCTTCATTCATTTCCATTAGGCCAGTAACATCCCCCCCTCCATTCATTCCCATTAGGCCAGTAACATCCCCCCCTTCATTCATTCCCATTAGTGCCAGTAACATCCCCCCCCT
The DNA here is from genome assembly GCA_900303285.1 of Rhinella marina. Lineage (NCBI taxonomy): Eukaryota > Metazoa > Chordata > Amphibia > Anura > Bufonidae > Rhinella > Rhinella marina. Next base: position 91,624 of record ONZH01006415.1, on the reverse strand, counting down.
TCATTCATTCCCATTAGTGCCAGTTACACCCCCCCCACCATTCATTCCCATTAGGCCAGTAACACCCCCCCTCCATTCATTCTTATTAGTGTCAGTAACACCCCCCCTCCATTCATTCCCATTAGTGCCAGTAACAGACTCCCCACTCCCCGCCCCCCATTCATTCCCATTAGTGCCAGAATTAAAAAAAGAAAGAAAGGAAACAACAAATACTACAAATACTACAAATGCTTACCTACACTCCCACGCAGAGCCTCTGGGGCGACATCTCCGCTCACAGTCGCCGATGAATGACGTCATCGGCGCCTTTGCCAGAGGTCACGCTGCTACAGGAAGAGCTGTATGCGCATGCCCATGCGCATACAGCAGATAGCAGTGCTGGACACCATGGCGCAGGGGCGCAGCACGGCAGCAGCTGATCCTGTTCCTGACGGCGCCCCCTCAATAGTCTGGCGGCCGGCGCCCTGTGCGACCGCACAGGTCGCACATAGCTAAGGCCGGCCATGCGTAGAAGTAACAGTGGGGATTTGCTGAATCCATCTCCCACCAGTTTAGCTGTTAGGTATTTAGCAGGGCTATATTTGTCACTAGGCACCAGAGGGCATGTGCCTAGGCCAGCAGAATTTAGGAGCAACACTGAGTCATTTTTTTCAAAGAAAAAAAGTAGTTGTCACCACCTGTCATGTATGTATTTTGCGTGCATACAGGTATGACTGAATGTAGTGAGTGTTCATATGTGCACTGCATGTGTGCATATGTATGTAGTAACTGTATGTGTGGATGTAATGAATATGCATGTGTGTATGCGTGCACGCTTGTAGTGTGCAATAGGGAGCATACCTATAGATGTGTAATATGTCTTCATGTATTAGTGAGCCTGTCTGTATTTTTAACATGTATTGTTTTTTCTTCTTTTACATTTGGTCTAGATATTGTGATATAATCTATTTACTTATTGTGATATCTAACACACTATCATAAATTTTCTGATATTGCCCAACCATAGTTAAGTCTAATGAGCAAAAGTAACATTTACCTTGTGTGGTTCACCTAGACTTTTCTAAGAGTGTTTAGTTAGCCTTTTTTTTAGTAAGATACACACCCTTGACCTGTGATAGGGAGAGAACTGCAGCAGGGAGGAAACACCAACTGAGAAAGGACACACTCCCTGAGCTGCCAGCCTGAAGAGAATCTAGCAGAGCAATGGGAGCAATGAATGGGGAGATCTCTGGACCCATGTGAGGTACAGGGCAGGTTCTAGCATTGTTAGATTGTCCTGTACTGTGTGATGTCTGATTTTCATTTGTTGCATTTGTCATGGGATCATCCCTTTAAAAAATGTTGCAGCAAATTAAATGGAGTGTACTCCATCCCATTGCCAGTACCTTATGAAGCTTATATATGGCTCAGGTTTTTAGTAGGTTAAAATGAAATAAGCAATCTATATCTGTTGGGTATATATACAGTTTCTTGCATTACAACCTGCCTGTATAAAATGAATTGATTTTAGGTAACAGACAAAATAATAGTTATAGTGGAAAAAAAAGTAAGAACTGGTGGGCGTGCATATGTCTGATCAGCTGTTACAACCAGGCGAATCTTCCGATGCTTCATGAGAAATGTAGTGTTACAAAGACAGAACAGGAGTTGTTCTTACTCAGCATACAAGGGGTTACATGCTTGGGACAGGACCCTCTTGTATGATGTCCATATGTCCTAATAAATCATGTGGACAGGGTATGTATTGATGAGACAACTCCCTTCATGGTCATATACTACAAGCATGGGATCTTGTGGTTCCAAACTCTGATGATACAGCCCTGGTACAAAGACAGAAGAAAATAGCAGAACAGACCAATAACAATATCACTTCCTCGAAGTTTTCAAAATCTCTGCTTGCTGTCATTCAATAAGAATCGTCACTATATATATCCAAAGGATAAATATCTGTCCTGGTCATGTAATGTACAGTCTGGTGAACAGCCTGTTACAAGACACAGCTCTGATGGGTTAATTTTGAATGATAGCAAGCAGAGATCTTAAAGGTTCAAGAAATCTATACAGAAAGTATTTTAGAATGTTTATAGTGTTTCGTTATACAAGGTATAACATTTATTTGCTAAAACCCTTATGACCTCTGTCAGGGCTCTATAGGAATACTGTGTAATTCTTCTGTTCTGTAATTGCTGCTAATGCATTGAAGTCTATCAGAGAAGCAATCTAATGATTGCTTGTTATAGTTCCCTAGGGAAACTATAAAAAAGGGTAAAAAAAAAACAAAACATTTTTTTTTAAATATTAAAAAAAAAATTCCAGTCATCCCCCTTCTCCCAAAATGAAAATAAAAGTACATAAACAATTGAAAAACAATAAATAAATATAAACTATACATATGTGATATCGTTGTGATCGTAGTGACCTGGAGAATGAAAGTAACAGGTGAATTTTACCACATAGGAAACTCTGTAAAAACAAAAACAATAAAACTGTGGTGGAATTGTGTTTTTTTCCCACTCCATTTGGAATTTCCCACTTCCCACTACATTGTATGCAACCATAAATGGTGCCATTAGAAAGTACAAAAAACTATGTGTGTCAGCTATGTGAATTAAAATTAATATAGTTATGGCTTTGGGAAGGCTGAGAGTAAAAAACAAAAATGAAAAAATAAATGAAAAAATTGCCCAGTCATTAAAGGGTTAAAGGAATTTTAGTATACATAGAACAAGCGGTGGACCCTCAATTCCAGATCAGGAATACTTACTTACCCCCTTTCCCTTTATATAACAGGACCAGTTCACCAAGGATTGTGGCTAGACCAGAGGCCAGCAAACTACAACTTCCATTCACAGACGATCAAATGTGTATGCTGGGAGTTGTAGTTTCACAACAGCTGGAAGGCTGGAGTTTGCTGATTCCTGGTCTAGACTTTTTTCCACTTGTGGTACAAATCCACCCCCCCCCACCCCCAATTGGAGATAGAATCATGCATGGAAAACTGTATATGAGACAGAATGACGCCACCTGGAGTCAGGAAACAATGGCGCCTGATATGACATTCTTACTGTTCCTCATGGTGAATGCAACCCTGGATTCTGTAAAGAGGCAGAACCTACAGTAGGAAGATTCAAACCTTCCTAGGAGTGGAGGTGGGGAAGAGGGGGGGTTGTAATATATTAGCTTGGTCTGGTTGGTTTGTATCCTCTTCAGCGGAGTTCCTCTTTAAGTAGAACAGTTTTTCTTTTTTTCATTGCAAGGGCCAGCATACAGTCCTACACAGAGATGACCTTTTCATTCAGTAAGTGCAGAGTAAATTGCTCATGTTACAGGATCCGAAGTATAAAATCCTAATAGGTTTATTACTGCATCCACTGAACATTATATAGTATTGCAGACCCCTAGGGCAAAGATCATATTGTTCAACCAATTCTGCGGCAATCCACGCTCCCTTAATGCTGCCCACCAGAGACGCCACCTCAGCTGCCGGGCCACCTCTTATTTGCTCGTATTTACAGACTGTTACTCTATTATTGCATGTCAAGGAAAAAATAGCTCAAGTGACGATGGATAAAGGTTATGCTACTTGTGTATTGATCCGGGGGTTGTCCCTGGAGAGCTGTATACCGTCAACACTTTCACTAGATCTGTGATTATAAGACTGCATCTTAATAGCTGTCAGGGACACTTGAGGTTTCTGTGTCACACTTGGCAATTAGGTCCTACAGAAGGGCTCCCATACAGGAGAGAACAGAGAAGCTTGCATCATGTGTTCCAGTCCTTGGATACAAATCGCTTACATAGTAATCCCATCAATTTATTTACAATAAATAAGTCACTAGGAAGAATTGCGCGTCTGGAGAGGGGAATCCTGATTAATTTATGTGTTGCAAACAGGGCAGGAAGCGGTGATTTATCTCACACTGGCAGCAGAACCTATATATCATCGATCAGTTCTGTGTAGGACACATTAGGAGGATCACATCAGTTGACAACTTGCAAGAGCCAAATTGAGTCTCATTTTACTGTTGGGAATGGTTACAAACTGCTATCATAGGAGAAAAACGCTTATTCGCCCTTTTTTAGCAGTCGTTGTAGAGGATACTTGGGATTATGTGGGATTTTGAGGGACAATAGAAATTCGTTCTTTCAGGCATGAGAGGTTCGGCTGCGGTGTCAGTGATTTGAGTGGATATTACGGGATTGTTTTATGTTACAGCAAATTCTGGAATATCATAACTTTGTATGGATTCTTTAGGCTTCATGCACACGGTCGGGTCCATGTATCAGTCTGCAATCAATGGATCCACAAAATACATAAATGAATAAATACATTTGTGCTTTTTTTTAAGCTAGAAAGCTGCCGTAAATTGAAAGCCACATAATAAATTCCCCCCTGGTGTTTATGAGTGAGGTATATTTATATGGAGAGTGCTCATCTCACCTCCCTGTCTTTCTCTACCCCTCTGTGCATACAGGTACAGTGCTTTAGGAAAGTCTTCAGACCTTTCACTTTTTTCACATTTTGTTATGTTGTAGCCTTGTGCTAAAATAAAAAAAAAAATCTAGTTTTCCCCCATCATTCTGCACTCAGTTACCCCATAATGAGAAAGTAAAAACTGAATTTTAGAATTTTTTTGCAAATTTATTAAAAAAGCAAACCTAAAATTTTGCACGTATATAAGTATTCAGACTATTTGCTATGACACTTGAAATTTAGCTTTAGGGGCCTCCCATTTCTCTTGATCATCTTTGAGATGTTTTTACACCTTGACTGGAGGCCACCTGTGTTAAATTCAGTTGATTGGATAATGATTTGGAAAGACCCGCCTCTGCCTATATAAGGTCTCACAGCTGACAATGCATAGCAGAGCAAAAACCAAGCCATGAGGGGGAAAGAACTGCCTGTTGAGCTCAGAGACAGTATTGTGTGGAGGTACAGATCTGGAGAAGGGTAGAAAAATTTCTGCTGCACTGAAAGTTCCCAAGAGCACAATGGCCTCCATAAAAAGTTTGAAACAAACAGGCTGCCCCACCAAACTGTCACGCGAGGTCGGCGTCGCGCTCCCTCTGCACGACATCGCCGGACCTCTCCGCCCCCCTAGAGACGAGCAATAGGGAATTGAAGTGCTGGTCTTGTCAGCCAGCACTTCATGAGTTAATTCTCTGTTTGGGTTTAGCCATGTGGTGCTGATCACACCACATGGCTACTTTACATGTTGTTTGGACAGCTTGCTCCGCCTCAGGTCATGTGATGCTGGCCACATTACATGATCCTGGGCGGGCTATTTAAAGATGGCAACTGCCTCACTCAGATGCCTGTGATTTGCTTACACCATTGATCAGTGCTTGTGCGTTCTCAGTTATTGGATTGTTTACTTGGATTTGGATTTCGGACTTTGGACTTTTGACTTCTCTCTGCTTGACCCCTCGGTATTTACGTGACCTCCTGTGTTTGACCCGGCTAGCTGACCATTCTATATTGTGTTTTGTTACGTCTGTGTTTTGTCTGTCCCTGTGTTCCCTCTCCCTTCCTGCGCACTTATACAGTGTAGGGACCGCCTTCGTGGTTGTCCGCGGCTACCTAGGGCCGTTTGAGGCAAGTAGGCAGGGAGAGAAGGAGGGGTTAGCTCAGGGCACACTACCCTTGTCTACCCCCTCGTGACAGAATCACAGGCCCAACTTATGGATCAGTTGCGGGCCCTCACGGAGCAGGTCCAGGGTATGGCTCAAGCTCTGCAGGGTCTGGCTGATAGGCTCCAACATCAGGAGCAGCTACTATCCTCCTCAGTAGTGGCCCCTTCCACTTCCAATCCTAGTGTGGAACCTCATATTAAGCTGCCGGATCGGTTTTCTGGAGATCGAAAATTTTTTAATTCCTTTAAGGAGAGTGTCAAGCTCTATTTTGATCTACGTCCTCATTCCTCGGGCACCGAGCAGCAGCAGGTCAAAATAATTATTTCTCTGCTGCAGGGTGATCCGCAGGAGTGGGCATTTGCGTTACCCCCAGACTCCCCTAGCCGTCAGACGGTGGACGTCTTTTTCAGGGCTCTTGGGTTACTGTATGAGGAGCCTGACTTGACGGCTGTTGCTGAAGCCCAGCTCAGGGACATTCGGCAGGGTAACCGTCCTGTGGAGGATTATTGTGCGGAGTTTAGGAGGTGGTGTGTTTCTTCTGGTTGGAATGACCCGGCTTTAAGAAGCCAGTTTAGGGCAGGGCTTTCTGACCAACTGAAGGACCTTCTCGTGGGCTATCCTACTCCTGACTCCTTAGAAGCGACCATGACCCTAGCAGTCAGGTTGGACCGTCGGGTGAGAGAGAGACGGAAGGAACGGTCAAGCACTCCTCCTGTGGCCATCCTGCCTGAGAATCCTATGCCAGGTCCATCTTCCACCAGGGTTCCGGAGGAGCCCATGCAGTTAGGAGGAACCTTAAGGGAACAGAGACGTCTGAAGGGAGCCTGCTTTTACTGCGGTGAGATGAACCATTGGCTCCAGCAGTGTCCCAAGCTTCCGCCCTCTAGGAGATCCCCAGCGGGGAGTAAGGTAACTCCAGCGGTGGTAAGGAGAAAAATTTTACTACCTATCTCTGTTACCTATGATCAACTTAAGGGGGTTGGTCAAGCATTTGTTGATTGTGGTTCCGCTGCTAATTTTATTAATTTCGATTTTGTACAATCAGTGGGTATACCGATAGTCCCTCTAAGGGAGATTATTCAAATTGTGGCCCTCGACTCCACCCCATTGCGCAATGGGAGAGTGGAGTTTTGTACTCCTGACGTCACCCTAACTGTGGGAATCTCCCATTCTGAGACTTGTTCCTTTCTGGTTTTAAAGGATTTACCTGCTGACCTCGTGTTAGGGCTGCCATGGTTACAGGCTCACAACCCTGTGATCAACTGGCCAGCAGGTGAATTAGAAAAATGGGGACATGATTGTGTCAATTGTTGCAAATCTGTACTGCAGCTAGGAGGTACCGCGGAGTCTCTCGTCCTACCCAAATTTATCAGAGAATTTTCGGATGTCTTCTCCATGTCGGAGACTGATTTCCTTCCTCCTCACCGGCAGTACGATTGTGCCATTGACATAATGGAGGGATCTAAGTATCCCAAGGGCCGCATTTATAATCTCTCCACTCCTGAGCGACAATGTATGAGGGATTATCTTAAGGAGAGCCTGGCCAAGGGTCACATTCGGCCTTCAGTCTCTCCAATGGGGGCAGGTTTCTTCTTTGTTGGCAAGAAGGATGGAGGATTGAGGCCCTGTATTGATTACCGGGAACTAAACAAGATCACGGTTAAGAACAGGTACCCGCTGCCCCTTATCCCTGATTTACTGAATCAGGTTCAGGGTGCCTGCTGGTTCTCTAAATTAGATTTGAAGGGGGCATACAACCTGATCAGAGTCAGAGAGGGAGACGAATGGAAGACGGCATTCAACACCCCTGAAGGTCATTATGAGTACTTAGTAATGCCCTTTGGGTTGAGTAATGCACCCGCCGTCTTCCAAAATTTTGTTAATGATATTTTCAGAGCATTTATTGGGAGATTTATGATTGTTTATATTGACGATATTCTTATTTTCTCTGCTGATTGGGAATCCCACGTCTCCCACACCAGACAAGTACTGAAGGTTTTGCGTGAAAATAAGCTTTTTGTCAAAGGGGAGAAATGTATCTTCGGTGTTCAGGAGGTGGCCTTTTTAGGATACATTTTGACCCCTTTCTCGTTCAAAATGGATCCTGTCAAGGTGCAGGCCATCCTTGATTGGGTGCGACCGTCCTCTCTGAAGGCGCTCCAACGATTTTTGGGATTTGCGAACTTTTATCGCAAATTTATTAAAAATTTTTCGTTGGTGGTCAAGCCAATTACTGATCTTACCCGCAAGGGAGCCGATCTGGGTAATTGGCCTCCTGCAGCTATTGAGTCCTTTGAAAGGTTAAAGTGGTGTTTTACTAATGCTCCTGTGCTAATCCAGCCGGATCAGAGTAGGCCTTTTGTGGTTGAGGTGGACGCATCAGAAGACGGTGTGGGGGCTGTACTGTCCCAGGGATCTTCCACCTTAACTAATCTTAAGCCATGCGCCTTCTTTTCCCGCAAGTTCTCGCCTGCTGAGAGGAACTATGATATCGGTAATAGGGAGTTATTGGCAATTAAGTGGGCATTTGAGGAATGGCGTCATTTTTTAGAAGGGGCATTACACCGTGTCACGGTCCTCACGGATCATAAGAATTTATTGTTTCTGGAGTCCGCTAAACGTTTGAACCCTAGGCAGGCGAGGTGGGCTTTGTTCTTCACCCGGTTTGATTTTTCTGTTACCTTCAGACCCGGAAGCAAGAACGTTAAAGCGGACGCCTTATCCCGTAGTTTCCAGGCGTATCAACCTCCTGACGCCCCTCCGGAACCCATCCTTCCAGCTGAGATCTTTGTGGCCGCCACCGCACCTGACCTCGCTTCTGAGATCTCGGCAGGACAGCATCTCGCTCCTACTGGTACCCCCAATGACAAATTATTTGTGCCGGCTCATTTGCGTTTACGACTGCTGGGTGAGTGTCATAATTCTGTTTTATGTGGACACCCTGGTATCCATGCCACTAAGGAGTTGATTTCGAGGCAGTATTGGTGGCCATCGATTTCCAGGGATATTCAAGCTTTTGTAACTGCGTGTAACACTTGTGCCAGGTCCAAGAATTCTAAGAGACGACCTATGGGTGAGTTACATCCCTTACCCATACCTAGTAGACCTTGGTCACATTTGTCCATGGACTTTATCACGGATTTGCCATGCTCGGAGGGTAAGACTGTGATTTTTGTGGTAGTTGACAGGTTCAGTAAAATGTGTCATTTTATTCCTTTGTGTAAATTACCCTCTGCTAAGGTCTTGGCATCTATATTCATGGATAATATTGTTAAACTGCATGGTGTTCCTGAGAATATCGTTTCTGATAGAGGGGTACAGTTTGTGTCTAGGTTCTGGAGGGCGTTCTGTAATAAGATTAACATTTCTTTGTCCTTTTCATCAGCCTTTCATCCAGAAACTAATGGTCAGACTGAACGTCTCAATCAATCTGTTGAACAATATCTTAGATGTTATGTGGCAGACAACCAACATGTGTGGGTCAGATTCCTGTCTCTGGCTGAGTTTGCCATTAATAACCGTGTCAATTCGTCCTCTGGAGTGTCGCCGTTCTTTTGTAACATGGGTTTCCATCCACGTTTTGGCTCCTTTTTCCCATCTACATCGGTTGTCCCAGAGGTTAATGATTTCTCCCAGGAACTGTGCACAGTTTGGGCACAGGTTCAATCGAACCTGGAAAAGGCCCAAGAGGTTCAAAGGGTTAAAGCTGATAGAAAGAGGTCTAAGGCTGTGAATTTTATGGTTGGGGATAAGGTGTGGTTATCCACTAAGAATCTTAATATGAAGGTTCCATCCTACAAGTTTGCACCGCGTTATATTGGTCCTTACAGGATCACCAAGGTGATCAATCCGGTTTCGTTTGAGTTATGCTTGCCCGACTCCCTTCGTGTCCATAATGTGTTTCATGTGTCCTTGCTTAAACCTTACGTTGCTCCTGTTGGTCCTGAGGAACAGCCTCCACCTCCGGTTGAGGTAGTGGGACGGGTAGAACACGAGATTGCCAGAATCTTGGATGTGAGGAGGGTCCGTAATTCCTTCCAGTACCTCGTACACTGGAGGGGATTTGGACCGGAGGACAGATCTTGGGTGCCGTTGACTAGGATGCATGCCGACTCTCTCATTCGGAATTTCCATCTGCAGCATCCCGATAAGCCTGCTCCTGCTGGTAAGGGTCCGGTGGCCCCTCGTGAAGGGGGGGGTACTGTCACGCGAGGTCGGCGTCGCGCTCCCTCTGCACGACATCGCCGGACCTCTCCGCCCCCCTAGAGACGAGCAATAGGGAATTGAAGTGCTGGTCTTGTCAGCCAGCACTTCATGAGTTAATTCTCTGTTTGGGTTTAGCCATGTGGTGCTGATCACACCACATGGCTACTTTACATGTTGTTTGGACAGCTTGCTCCGCCTCAGGTCATGTGATGCTGGCCACATCACATGATCCTGGGCGGGCTATTTAAAGATGGCAACTGCCTCACTCAGATGCCTGTGATTTGCTTACACCATTGATCAGTGCTTGTGCGTTCTCAGTTATTGGATTGTTTACTTGGATTTGGATTTCGGACTTTGGACTTTTGACTTCTCTCTGCTTGACCCCTCGGTATTTACGTGACCTCCTGTGTTTGACCCGGCTAGCTGACCATTCTATATTGTGTTTTGTTACGTCTGTGTTTTGTCTGTCCCTGTGTTCCCTCTCCCTTCCTGCGCACTTATACAGTGTAGGGACCGCCTTCGTGGTTGTCCGCGGCTACCTAGGGCCGTTTGAGGCAAGTAGGCAGGGAGAGAAGGAGGGGTTAGCTCAGGGCACACTACCCTTGTCTACCCCCTCGTGACACAAACTAAGTAATTGGGAGAGAAGGTCCTTGGTAAGAGAGGTGACCAAGAACAAAATGGTCACTCTTGCTGACCTCCAAAGAACCTGTGTGCAGATGGGAGAAACTTCCAGAAGGTCAATCATCACTGCAGCACTCCACCAATCTGGGCTTTATGAAACAAGATTCTCTGATCTGATGAAATCAAGATTTAACTTTTTGGCCTCAATCCTAAGCTTTATGTTGGACAAAACCAGGCACTGCTTATCACCTGCCCAATACCATTCCTAGCCTCAGGAGTGGGGGTTGCATGGGAGGAGAGGTTTGCGAAGAAGTGTCTGAGGGGGATTATATACAGTGTCCATAAAAAATGTGAAGCTTCCCAAACCATAAAAATTTGCAATAAAGTGAACAGCCACAAATGGCATCTCTTTCTCTGGAGGACTTGGCAACAGTCTTGGCTTTTACAGGGCACGCCAGACTGGGTATGGACATGTTTTGGGCAAATTTTTTTTAATGCAGTTTGTTTTCGGGAAGCTTGGGGCAGTCCTTGGTGGGTTTCACAGGGCTTAAAATGTCCGCCAGTTTGATGCTCATTTACTACAAGGACAGTCCATTGATTTCAGTGCACACCATGCAATGCTTCATTTCTCGCTGTAGGGGAATGGAACACTTGCTGCCAAGTTTCCCCACAGATTACACCTGAATGCTGTGGGTCAACCAGTGATCAGCTTGTTTTTGTGTGACTCTTCTAACGAAAAGGAATTGTAAGAAACAGACAACCAACCCCTTCAAAAATCCCCACCGTACTTCCACCATCAGAATCCCTTGTATGCATGCTGTGCTGGTGTTTTGAGCTTTATGTAATGGACAGCACTGATTGGCTACAGTGGTCATGTGATGTCATGGTATACAAATAATTCAAGATCAGTACAAGATAAATATGTAAAGTCATTAGTTGTGGTAAAAAATATACATAAAAGGGTTGGCCCATCTCAGACATTGCTAGGGTATGCCATCAACGTCACATACAGGGCCGCTTCTGCCATGAGACGAGGTGAGAATCTCGCCTCAGGCGGCAGTTTTCTGTATGTTTGAGGGGCGGCATCCACACAGCAGTTAAACACGATATAGGTGCGATATAGGACCCTCAATAATAGCAATATGCCCCCATTGTCCAAGATGACACAAACCCTTTAATGGGGGGGGGGGGCATTTAAATTTTTGCCTCAGGCAGCAGAATAGCTGGAACCGCCCCTGGTCACATAGATGCATGTTCCACATCTGGGACCCACACTCACCTCCAGAATGGGACCCCTGAAGTAAATAGAGAGAGGTTGTGCATCATGGCCACCCTCCATTCACAGTTGTGAATGGAGAAGCAGCCATGTTTGCGCAGTGTGCTCTCATTCACCTTTATGGGATTTCAGAAAATAGCTGAGCGTGCCTGCTCAGCTATTTTTGAAACTCCAATAGCGAAGAATGAAGAGCATGCCACCCATGTTCAGTGTACTCTCCTTCATTTCTGGGTCCCGTTCTCTAGATCAGTGATTTTCAACCAGTGTGCCTCCAGCTGTTGCAAAACTACAACTCCCATCATGCCCAGGCAGTCTACAGCTATCAGCCTACAGAAGGGCATGGTGGGAGTTGTAGTTTTGCAACAGCTGGAGGCACACTGGTTGAAAATCACTGCTCTAGATAGTAGCAGGTCCCAGAGGTGGGACCCACACCTATCTGCCATTGATGGCAGACAACATATCCTAATGATATGTCATCAATGTTCCAGATGGGCCAAGCCTTTTAAACTCCTGCGGTGCCCTTGATGGTATACGGTTGGCAGGGTGCATGGTAGGAGGGCAGGTGCAGGGTAAAGGTTATCGGAGTCAATGATCAGCCCATTTGGCCGCAATAAATCTGCAATAAATAAGTCTCTTTTTGTTGAATAATAATGGGAGGGATAGATTATACAGCAGAAAAAACACAGTTCTGAGGTAAGTTACAGAGTAGGATTCTCCTGATGCTTTTCACAACAGTAAAGTCTTATTGCCATAAAAGTGCGATACCCTCCTGTCTGAATCTAGCATGGCCTTGATGGTTCTAGATCTCCTGTGGACATCTGTTCTCTTTTCCTCAGGGTTAGGCCCCATTCAGACGACAGTGTTTCACGGCCGTATACGGGCCGTGAAAGCCCGGCCTGTGCTGCCCCAGAGGACGGGAGCGCACAGCGTCATTGGTTGCTATGACGCTGTGCGCTTCCTGAGGCCGCCGACGTACAGTGAAACACTGTACACGAATTATGGGGCCTTATTCTCTCAGTATCTGGATAGGTCATCAGTATTTGATGGATGAGGGTCCTACACCTGGGCCCCTCACCAATCAGCTGTTTGAAAAGACAATGGTACTCACAGTAGTCTTGCGACCTTCTCACAGCTTTCCCTAGGCCATGTGACATCACTTTCTTCGGTCATGTGGCCTAGGTGCAGCTCAGTTCCATAGAAGATACCAAGCACAGCTTCTATACAATGTACGATGCTATGTTTGATGAGCTGTGAGAAGGCCATAGTGCTAACAGAAGCACTAGTGCTTTTTCAAACAGCTGATCGTCGGGGAGTGCTGGGCGTCAAACCCTCCAAAGATAGGGTGGCTACTGGCTTTCCAGAAAGCCGGACCTCACAGGCCACGCCCCAAATAGATAAGTCACGCCCACGGCTCAAGAAGCCACGCCCTATCACAGGCATGAAAAAAACGGGGGGAGAAGAGCAAAGAAGTTTGGAGGAGGGAGGGGAAGGTGAGCTGGGGGTGCTTCTCTCGCCCTCAGCCACAGGGAGCCATGTCTGCAGGCTCTAGTTACTTATTGGGGGTGAGAGAATCCTCAGTCAGTTGCTGCAGCCCATGCTCAGACAGGGCAGTGCTGCTGTATGAGTGTGAGCTACTGAAAGGGTGGACATCCATGTATCTGTATAGGCCCTGCCCCGGACGGAGGAAAGGGAGCCAGAAAACCGGACTGTATGGCCTAAAACCGGACGTCTGGTCACCCTACCCAAGGATCAGATACTGATTACCTATCCTGAGGATAGGTAATCAGTTGTAAAGTCTAGGAAAATCCTTTTAAGTTGTTCTTTGGCAGCTTTTCAACCTCAGGAATAGTGTGTCCTGGATGAGGCTTCTGTTCGCAGGAACTCACACATGTAAGTCTTGTTTATAGCTCTACTCAGCTAAAAGTCTCTAACTAACCAGAGAAGGCAGAGCCATGGCAACCTTACCAAGACTGCCTTTAACTGTTTTATGTTCATGCACAACTGTTTGGAATATATAGTGCATAGAGAGATGAGTACATCTAACATTAAAGCACAACATTTTACTTTTAGCAAACCATTTTAGCTGGGTCACTGCATTTCAATTTGGCTGCATGGTGTACTTATTGTAGTTGTTTACATAGATGTCAACTGCCCCGAATTTGCTGGGCAAATTTGCGTTCTCCCAAGCCGAAAAAATGGGGCATTCCCAGGGGTGGGTTTTATATGCCCCAATATTACCAACTCAGCGGCAGTTTGCCATTTACCGTCTGTCCCTTCAGATGTCCTGGCTGCTGTTTTGTCCCTCCCTGTGCTTTACACTGCAGCTCTGCTTGTGCATTGCAGCCAGTCCAGTGAGCAGGTGCATTGAGAATGAGAATACAATCATTGTAAACTACAAGCAACTAAACTATCAAAAAAAGAAGACAATCAGGTAACTACCACACACATACTGAAGGAAAGGAGGCTCAATAGGGGGTGTACTGGGGATCCTGTTTAAGATTTCATAAACTTTCTTCTGTTTTGATCCATCTAGGAATAAGAACTCAGAGGCTCCAGACAGGAGGCACCAAGTCGGAAAGCTTCTATTTTGCAAGCCAGCAGGGAACATGGGCAAAAATAATGACAAGCAATAAACTGAGAACCCTCCGTGTGCAACTGTTTTGTGTGAGCGGTTCTGAATTTCCTCTCTTTTTTAGAATCCATGCCTTTCAAATCTGCAAGAAATTGGCACAAACACATATTTCATGGGGGAAGAGAAAAATTATAAATCTGATGCTTTTAGACAGCTGGGCTTGTCATGAATGTATCAGGGGCCGGTGACTGGTATGATATAGTTGTACTCACTTTCAAAATGAAAGACGGCTGGCAAAGCCTAAATCAAATCCAAAGCACAGACTTCCAAAGGGCGCCAGGGAGAACAATGCTTTCAGATGCATGTTTCCAAGGTAGGGGCTGTTCAGGATATACAATATATATCAAGCTCTGAGATGTGCACATCCATACATTTGTCTGCAATCAGAAAATATAAAATCAGCCTTTTTAAAGTCAGAAACACAATGACTTAAATGGGTTGTTCAGAATTCCAAAAACATGGCTGCTTTCTTCCAAAAACAGTGCCACACCTGTCCACAGGTTGTGTGTGGTATTGCAGGTATGTCCCATTCATACCAATGGAGCTGATTTATTCCCTATTTGAGGGGGTGAATAATGTTTTCCTCTTTTGGCTTTGAGTCAGGCAAGTTGTTAATGTGCCTTTTACAATACATAGAGCGCGCCTTTAAGAAAAGCACATGTTGCCATTACTCATGATGGCACTACACTCACAGGTCGGTTTTTTTTGCTGTGGTTTTCTAAATGTCTTAGAAGACTTCTTCTGGCAGTGACATAGTTAAGGTTGCTGCTGGTATAATCACTGTGGATTGCCTTTGGGTCTATGTAATATTTTCTGTTGTCTGCTAGCTACTTGGGTTTTTGGATTTCAATTGGCAAAGCTATTAAACATATCTTAACCTTATAAAATAAACATTTTAAAGCAGAAATCTACTCCACGCATCATAAAATATAAATGTGTGCATTGTTCCAACTACTGCAAAGTCCTGTGGTAGCTGTTTTCAGAAATCCCCTCATTTTTCACATTCACAAACTTAATTCCAGGCCTTAATACCTAACGGCCAGGGAGCTTACTGTTAAAGATCTAGGAAAATATGTAATATGGATGGAGGGGGCTGCTATTCCATTTCTTAGCTAAAGCTAGACGAACAGTAAAAGTACTGTGCTTGTGGCTGCCCCCTGTTGAGTGAAGCACTATGGGTGGGGGAATAGAAATGACAATTGCCATAAGCACATTTCTAGCTCACAAATCTTGTTTTCAAGCTCATTAGACAATTCTATAATACTGCTCCCTATGTACAAGAATATAACTGATATTATACTGCCTCTATGTATAATAATATGAGTACTACAATACTGCCTCTGCTGTACAAGAATATAACTACTATAATACTGCTCCCTATGTACAAGAATATAGCTACTATAATACTGCTCCCTATGTACAAGAATATAACTACTATTATACTGCCTCTATGTATAATAATATAAGTACTATAATACTGCTCCCTATGTACAAGAATATAGCTACTATAATACTGCCCCTATGTACAAGAATATAGCTACTATAATACTGCTCCCTATGTACAAGAATATAACTACTATTATACTGCCTCTATGTATAATAATATAATTACTATAATACTGCTCCCTATGTACAAGAATATAGCTACAATAATACTGCTCCCTATGTGCAAGACTATAACTACTATTATACTGCCTCTATGTATAATAATATAAGTACTATAATACTGCTCCCTATGTACAAGAATATAACTACTATTATACTGCCTCTATGTATAATAATATAAGTACTATAATACTGCTCCCTATGTACAAGAATATAGCTACTATAATACTGCTCCCTATGTACAAGAATATAACTACTATTATACTGCCTCTATGTATAATAATATAAGTACTATAATACTGCTCCCTATGTACAAGAATATAGCTAATATAATACTGCCCCTATGTACAAGAATATAACTATTATAATACTGGCAACTATGTTCAAGAATATAACCACTATGATACTGCCTCTATGTACAAGAATATAACTGCTATAATACTGCTCCCTATATACAAGAATATAATTACTATAATACCGCCTCTATATACAAGAATATAACTACTATAATACTGCCTTCTACGTATAAGAATATAGCTACTATAATACTGCTCCCCATGTACAAGGACATATATTCTATAATACAATCCCTTATATAGAAGAAAGTTGGGATTTGTTCCTGCTAATCAGCCTGTGTAAAGGTGGCGACTGTCACTCAACACCCTGTGTCATCAGGGATTTGCTGCCAACAAACCATGAAACTATAAGGCAGTGATGGCGAACCTTTTAAAGAGACCAAGTGCCCAAACTGCAACTCAAAACCCACTTATTTATCACAAAGTGCCAACACTGCAATTTAACCTGAATACTACATTCCGATATATAGAATACTAGCTGAAGGATCTGGGTTCACACGGGTATATTTCATCTATTTCATTTAATGTTTGTGTGTGAGGTTAAAAGATATCCATAGTGTTCTTTATCACAGTGACCTCTACAGCATCCCGCCCCTTTAACAGTGACTTCCACAGTACCCCGCTCCCTTAACCGTGGCCTCCACAGTACCCCGCTGCCTTAACAGTGACTTCACAGTACTCCGCTGCCTTAACAGTGGCCTACACAGCAGCTTCCCCTTTATTATTGGCCTCCACAGTCCCCTGCCCCCTTAACAGTGACCTCCACAGTGCCCGCCCCTTTAACACTGACCTCCACAGCGGCTGCCCCTTTATTAACCTTTATTTATTAGCGACCTCCACAGTACCCCACCTCCTTAACAGTGATTTTCACAATAAGCCACCCCTTAACAGTGATCTCTACAGAGCTCCATTTCCTTTAAATGTGACCTCCACAACACCCTGCCTCTTTAACAGTGACCTCTACAGCATGCTGCCCCTTAACACTGACCCCCATAGCGGACCGGCCCTTAACTGTGACCTCTATGGTTCCCTGCCCCTTTAACAGAGACCTCCACAGCACCCGCCCCTTTTACCAGTGACTACCACAGTACCCCGTTGCCTTAACAGTGACCCCTACAGTGGCTGCCCCTTTAACAGTGACCTCCAAAGTCCCCTACCCCCTAACAATAATCTTCACAGTGCACGCCCTTTAACAGTGACCTCCACAGCATCTCGCTCCTTTAACAGTGATCTCCACAGCACCAGCACCCTTAATAGTGACCTCCACAGCACTCGTCCCTTTAACAGTGACCTCCACAGTACCCTGCTGCCTTAACAGTGATCCCCACAGTGACTGCCCCTTTAATAGTGACCTCCACAGTGCCCGCCCCTTTAACATTGACCTCCACAGCATCTCGCCCCTTTAACAGTGATCTCCAAAGCGACCGCCCATTTATTAGTGAAGCAGCACTGTGCTGTCTGAGCGTGAGCTGCAGGGAGAAAATCACCCTCCCACCCCTGCAGCTGACAGAAGTTGATTTGTACCTTCATTTTTTCAATCCACGTCGGCTGTGGAGTGGGCAGGGGCGTGGCTGAAATGGGTCAGGGGCATGGCTTAGCGGGACCTAGGGGGCGGGGTTTTTAAGTCCATCTTCACTCTGCTCCCTTAACAGTGTCACCCTCAGCGCCCTGCCCCTTTAAAGCTGACCTACAGCAGTGAAGAAAAATGACTGGGTTGTTATGGAAACCTGGTGTGAAATTGTATGTGGAGTGTAAGGGCCTGCGAGCTTCTATTGGCTGATAAGGGTCATGTGACCAGGCTTCTATTGGCTAATTTTTTGGGAATATCTCAGGAACGGTACGTCCTAGAAAGCTGGGACCCAGTCTAAAACCTTCCCGGACACCTGATGTACCTGTGTGGCAAATTTCGTGATTGTAAATGCGACAAAGCGGATTCATTTAGCAGACATACACGCACACACACACACACATACACACAGCTTTATATATTAGATATTCTTTCTGTAAGAAGCTTTTTTATTGGTTGGTTCAGACTGCAGCAGCATCGCTGCACTGCCTGTGCCATTCACAATGCTTACTGCGCTGATCAGGGGCAGATTGGTCATAGAATTTACTGGGAAATTTTCCAGTGGGCCGATGCCCAGGGGGCCGCCTAAGTCCTCCTGACAGCCGGTCAGTGGAAGCTTTTGAGGATGTATTTTGTGCTGCTGGCAGTATTTTGTGATGCAGTGTGGTATTTGGCTCTGTTGGGCTAGTTATAATGTGCCACAATATGGTATTGCTGGCCCTGCCTTTCATCAATTTGGACCTGACTACAAAACAGGGCCACTTTTAGTATTTTTTCCAGGGCCACTTTAAGTTTCCAGTCCACCCCTGGTGCTAATGAATTGCAGGAAAAGACTAAGGCGTATTAGTACACCTTAGACTTTTTCCAGGGCGTGCATGCCCACAGAGAGGGCTCTGAGTGCTTCCTCTGGCACGCGTGCTATAGTTTTGCCACCACTACTATAGAAGATGAACATAGTAATAATCGCCCATCGCCATACAGCAGTGATTTACTGTAAATGCAGCGTACGAATGAGCACTTATTGTCAATTGGACTGTGTAAAAGGGCACCTGCACACTGTTTTTTTTATATAAAGCCTTCATTATCCCTGCATATTTTTGCCACTAGACAGTAGAGAAATGGGATATCTTAGTGGCAGGGGCCATCGGACAAATTCCTCTTTCTATAATCTGGCCGCACTACTGTCTATGAAATAACAGAAGATACTTTTAGTTGTAAATCCATATAAAAATAAACCTACAGCAGCAGCCAAATGCCCTAAGACAAGCTCGGTCACTTCAAAATACAATGTTACCTTATGACTGTATTGATAAATTCACTTTGCTTCAAGGCAACAAAACAATGTAGCGATCCATTCTTAGGAAATAAAATCTGACTAATATAAGCAATATAGATTAAAAAAACAGAAGTCTATTAATGGAAACCAAAGCTTGAATTCCCTTGGTTTAACAGAGCAATTTGCTACCGTTTTTTCACCAAGCGTTCATCAATTCTAATCAATTTTACTCCAAAGGAATTGAAACTACACAAACCACTGCTGCAACCACAAAATGTTAATCAGTCTCCGCAATCTAAATCAGCCCCTAATAAATGCTGCAGGGCTGCAACGCCAACTCGCCATTGTTTTCCAGAGAGAGCTAATAGGAAATAATTACTTTGCAGGCCAGTCCACCGTCCTTGCCGGAGTGCGGCTCCCTAATTCCTGGGAGATTGGCTTTGGAGTGCATTATTTATACAGGTGCCATAGAGAACAGCGCAGACCTGTCAGGATTTACACTTTGAGCATGAAACAAAGAGATGGCTTGGCTCACAGGATGAAACTCAAGCCTGGGGTCCCTAAGGGTAAAGAGATGTCAGGTGTCCATTACCGCTCGCTGTCACTCATTACACATCTAACCCTTTTCTGCTGCACCGTATTACTATTTCCCAGGATGCTCTCTGCTTCATTCTGCAATAATGGCTCCGTGTACGAACAGGTTTATTCATCAATAGGAGAGCTCATCATAAAATGAGGAAATTCCACCAGACCCATGAACTGCACATCTATGTAAAAATGACAGCTGTAACTAATGGAAATGTAAAGAGCAATTCCCCCTCGGCATGATTTATAAATGCTCCATTGAAAGTCTTTTAAATGGTCCTGGAACAACTGATACCAAACTCTAGCCTGGCTAAAAGAGTCATTCAATCGTTTCTACGCAGTGCATGTTCAGGTGATCTCTATTAATCTGTGTGGCAACTCTATGTAAATGGAAATACCCTTTAAAAACTCTACTTGAGTGATTTGTGTAAGGCCCCTTTCACACGAGCGTGAGACTCGGACGTCTCCCACATCGTGTGCCGTGTACTGAACTCCCGGCACTGAATGGGGTTTACATAGCATTATACTGATTTATGATGCTATGTAAACCTTACAGTTCTGGAATGTGTTGGATAACACTGTCAGCATTATCCAACACATTCCAGGACTGTAAGGGTTACATAGCATCATAAATGAGTATAATGCTATGTAAACCCCATTCAGTGCCGGGAGTTCAGTACACGGCATACGATGCAGGAGACGTCCGAGTCTCACGCTTGTGTGAAAGGGCCTAATAGTTCTAATGTGTAATTATCTATCTATCTATCTATCTATCTATCTTTCTATGTATGGTATGTTAGATGCCCCGCTCTACCACTGCCTCGGGCGGGTATAGGCACTGCGTCACTTATACTGCTTCGTCTATTGCTTCGCCGTTGGTCCGGGCCCACATGCCCTCCTATGTCTGTCTTTGGCCTGTGCTTTCCTACTAGGTCCTCCTGCACTACTCTTTGGGCTCATGAGCACTCTGTGGCTCTTAAAGAGCCAGCACGTGCATCCTAGTTTGCCAGAGTCTAAAGGCTGTACACTTCAGGAGGGTGCCTGAGCTTTAGGCTTTTTAGCATGCTAGTACCAGGTTAAGGTGTGCTGTTCTGTTTGTCTGCCTGTGTACAGACCTCTGCCAGTCTCCCGATTCTTACCCTCTGTTTTCTGATCTTAAACCGTTGACTATATTGACCCTTTGCAGCCCTGACCTTGGTTTTTTTAATCATGGATTTGCATGTTTTCTGACATCAGCCTATTTCCTTACTATGAATGCTGCCTGATCCCTCGGTGCTTTCCACCAATGTCTCTGACTCCAGTGGGTCAGCAGGCAACCACACTGGGAACTATTCCTAGAAGTAAAGGCCTGCTCCCCTACAGGGAAGACCAGATCCCTGTACAGAGGTTAAAGGGTGAAAATGAGGGGTCTGCAAGGGTAAAGTCCTCAGGCTTAATCCAAAGTTAAAAAAAAATGGTTGGCACAGTGTTTCCATACCCACTGTCCTTAACATCTATCTATCTAAAAGCAAAAAATGACAGCACAGGACAAGAAAAATGAAAATCAAGGTGCAAGCCCAAGGGGAATAGACCATTACCAAGCAAATAAAAATTCAAAAAGGAAGCACACTGAAGCAAAAATCTAAAATTAAAAATTCCTTTATTCACTGATGTAGTCATGAGTCTTTCGCAAGCTTGCTGCCTTTTTTCATTATCTATCTATCTATCTTATCTCTGTATGTATCTATGTGATGTTGTCCGTGGTGACTACACAATGGTTGACATTTACCAATACTAGTGTAAAGCAAGATATTGTAAACTCAAACAGTCTTAAACTGTGCAACAGCGCTCTGCAAACACAAATAATAAAGTGAATACAATAATGCCATACTCACCATAGAAAATATACTAATGCTAATGCTACGTTATAAATATGAGATTCTTAGAACATACATTTTGTACAAAATTATTTGTGCCTGTCAGCCAACGACAAGGCGATCTCTTTAGGACAGGAACCTACACTAAATACTACCTCCTCCTCCACCTTAAATTTAGGGAATGCAGGTTCCACATGCATACTGAGCCCACTCTGTATTTTACCTCTTTTGTCTTAAGCTATGCCAGATTTATCACAATGACTGATTCTAGATGACAAATTTGTTGACTGCCTAGTCTAAGTTTATTCCACCTATTTCTTGGCTTAGTTTATGCCAACAAAAAAATGTGCAACTGTACAATTTTCGGGACACATTGCCCCATTTAAACTATTCCTCTTCCCACAAAGTCAAACCCCTTTTTCCTAAGTGACTTCCTCTTGTAAGACAAGTCACAAATACTGTCTGAAAGTGTTAACAACACTTAGTAAATTTGTTGCAAAGCATGTACGCCTGCTTTTGTGATGCAAATTGTGCCAGAATTTTGGTGCATTTTGATGAAAAAATCTCTCCCATTCTGTTACTTCCATGGCCGCTCACTGCTGGTATCAGTGGCATTTTGTCTACACAATAGTCATTACGGCAGACGTTGATTGGTTAGGCGATTTGTCATCATTACGTATTACGCATTGTCATGTAGCATTGTCAATAGAGAGCAGCACAAGACTGACAGGACCAGCGGCACTAGAATGGCGCAGAATCAATGTACAGAAAAATAATGTAATATTTTTGCAAATGGATCAGCCATCTTGGACCATACCATCCGCAGTAGGGGGGAGTTCCCCTTTAAGCCAGCACTGTCTATTATGTCATCTTTCTAAAGCAGCTATTTTTAGAAGTGGGAAAAAAATAATAAAAAATTAGGCCTAAGGAGATTCACAATATAACTTTATGGTCACGGTTGCGGCGGCACCAATAAAAGTGTTATATTACTGCAGCAATAAGAACATAAGGATATATATCTGCTCTCTGTTTGTTAATTCATGATCTGAGCTCCTCTTCATTTTTACGAGGCAGGATCCAAAGGTAACATTTCATTACTTAAACAGTTTTATTCTGATTTTATTACATTGATTGAAGCCTGGGTTGGAAATTGATACCAGGCAAAGTGTCTTTGAGTTTATAAATGAGAACGTTACCCTTCTGCGGATGATGGGCGAAAAAGTTATGTAGGATGTCGTTGACACTATAGCCTGTGATGTACGGCGAGCGGGCTGCTTTATGTATCAGGTGCGCTTATATATAAACCTATATTGCAATACGGAGGAGTAAATTCTACCACAAGGAACGAGAATTATGGAAGATTTTAAGACACTTTTTAATCCCACTTGGAGAAAAGTTCAAAACGCGACGTGGGCATAAAAAAATTGAGAGAGCTGCTTGTTTTATTGTTACGATTTCTTACAAATAACACAAAACTGCAAAATAAGGTAAAATAGTCAAAGCTAGATGAAAAAAAAAAAACACAACAAGCATAAATAAAGATTACAAATGGGCCAGGGACTCAGCGGATATTGCCTCAGATCACATCTACACTGCTATGAGATAGGCTTGTTCTTAAAGGGGTTGTCTGTTTTAGAAAAAAATGTCCTTTAACCCCTTAGTGACCAGACGATTTTGGGCCTTAATGACAAAGTAATTTTTTAAATTTTTTCATCATCATCTTCCAAGAGCTGTAACTTTTTATATTTTTCCGTCGATGTAGCCATATGAGGGCTTGTTTTTTTTTGCGGACAAGTGGTAGTTTTTAATGGCACCATTTGGAGGAACAGTAGAGATGAGGGAACGTGCTCGTAACGAGCACTGTACCGCTCGGCTCCTCAGTGAGGGCAGCATAAATTTGATGACAGGTTCCCTTTAAGTTACCATGTAATACATGTGAGTTTTCTCATAAAAATTTTAATCCGATCCTTCCATGTTTCTTAGACTGATGTCTAAATGTCTTGCAGGTTTACACATTTTTATATTACAAGAACGCTCCTATTCACTAACAGCAAGCAGAGATCTTGAACATAGTACAGAATTAAAACCAACAGTATGGTACAAAATTATTCAGCTTCATTTCCATGCAATACATGTTTATTCTTGTTTTTTTATTTAAATTGGAGTCTGCTGATCAGAAAACTACTTTCTGCAAATCACATCTTATTGCACAAAGATTCACACTGCAGAAACAGCCCAGGACCCCTGACAACTCCGAGTGCTTCAGCTCCAAATTTTTAAAGGAACACTCCATGCGAAAGGTAATTTATACTGAGTTCTGTTTTTATTTTCAGATTTTTTTTAATGCTATTTCCTGAACATGATTATGGGGTCGGCCATCATGCCTGAACTGTTCTTAACAGCATTTAGAGATATGCGTTACAGCAACCACATGGGCCACAATGGACAGGAACTTCAGTGACTTCTATGGGAGAGTTTTCTAGATTGTCCAGAGTTCAGGAGGGAGTAGATAAGCTGTGATATCACCTATTGTGAATGGTGGATACTTATATGGAGGTGATATCTGTCATTATAATCCTGCCAGTGATGATAATGAGATGACTGCAGAGAAATGATCTTAAGTGCTCATGGACACGTTTGTATGTATTTTGAGGTCCGCAAAAAACGGATCCACAAAAATTACGGATGACGTGTGCATTCCGTATTTTACAGAACAGCTGGCCCCTAATAGAACAGTCCTATCCTTGTCTGTAATGAGGACAATAGTAGGACATGTTCTATTTTTTTACAGAATGGACATACAGAAACGGAATGCACACGGAGTAACTTCAGTTTTTTTTTTGTGTATGGTCCTAAAAAAAAACGCAATGGACACGGAAAAATAATACGTTCGTGTGTATGAGCCCTTACAGACGAGGAAGTGGCAGCATTTATTGGGCTTAGTGGCCATTGTCAAAACTGTAGAATTTTAGGATTTTGTTTAAATATAGACATGGAAAATTAAAAATAACACCATCAAAAATTCTTGCACATGGACGTCATCCGTATTTTTTGCAGATCTGTTTTTTGTGGACTGCAAAATACATACGGTCATGTGCATGAGCCCTCAGGGCTTGTTCACACGGCCGTTGTGCGCCCGTGGCCATATTGCTTCCCGCATACGACGGGTCCACAATACACGGGCTCCAGCTGTGTGCACCTCGCATTACTGATCGTGGATCCATTCACTTGAATGGGTCCGGAATCCCAGAGATGCGGTGGGGAACGGAGGTGCGGATTGAAGCCCCACGGAAGCACTATGGAAGCACTTGTTCTATTTTTTTGTGGTTCGGACAGTTGGATGCGGATCACGGACCCCAATGAAGTGAATGGGTCCAAGCCCTTAAAGAGAAAGTCCTTCTATCATTCTCCTCAGCCCTGCACTAGACGAAGCACAGTATATCAGTTTTCTTCTGTGTATTCCTTTAATACATGATCCTTCTTTTGGACCCTATGGCAAATATGAAAATAACTGTGTGCTAAACTTGTAATTATGAAATAGGATCATAAATGGCAGATTATTTTGATGCAGAACATCCCTTTAAATAAGATGTACAGATAAGTAAGTTATCAGAATTCAGGCTTTACTAAGCAGTGCTCCACATACAGTCTGCTTCGCCCCTCCCCCACCCTCTATTAAGTATTTTCTTATACCACTTCAATAGTCTATATAAAAGTAAGATACTAATTTAATAACCCAGGCACCAGATTTAAATTAATTAGATTTTGCAATAAAACAGTGAGGTAGGAATTTACATGAAAATGACTCTCTCTGAATATAGCAATGGCGGCTTGTGTGTCTACCAGAACCAATTAAGTTCAGAAACAAAAGGCATGCTGTCTCAGCATGCAGGCTGCCTCGTAATGAAAAGGTGTTTATAAAAAGGCGCGTTGGAGATAAAAAATAAGATGATATGGGACATTCCAGCCATCTGCAAGTAAATAAAATGGAATGAATAATTATTGGATGTGGTAAAAGAAAGCAGTTTTAATTGGAATGAGTACACTTTGGGGAGCCCATTCCAAAGCAAGGCGGTTGCGTGCCAACGTTTTACTACTAAGGGCGGTAAAAGTCAGAATGGAGTCAAGATTGCACCGACGGCGGCGGGAGAAAGTGGTTGACACTGCATTAAATCTCTGTTAATTAACAATTAATAGGACACACTGCATAAGATATTATCAGGGAGGGAATTACATAACAAGTGCACAAACTAGCCCCCAAAAATCTTTGGACTCACATAAAAATAATAAGATCATAAAAAAGGCAGAAAGTAGCATTTTCGGGGCATTTTCAGAATTCGGTGTAATAATATGTTCTTTTAAAGTTCAATCGATGCAACTTGTGTATTATAAAAATATCAAGCCTGCCTTTATTTATTGCTGATATTTTATGTGCGGCTGCGGATTTTCTGCTCTGTGCAAAGGCGAAAAAAAAAAACAAGAAAACAACAACAACAATGACCTAGATGAATCCTTGCTTTAAAAAGATTAGAGTTTAATGTAATACCTAGGGCAAAGAGAATCAAAATGAATATTGCCTTTTTACACAAAGGTAGAAAGTGCTTAAAGAAAGTTTTGGTTGGGTCAGGAGTGTGTCCTATGTGCAAAATTGTAGCCGGTAGTCAATCTTTAAAGGCATATTGCCATTAAATTTAATGCTAATATCTAGTAGCTGTTTGGCAGGAAGTCATTAATCTGAATCCCCTATCCCCCATAAGGCTTAAAGGTGTTGTACAGCCTGTTTATACTGATCATCTATCCTCAGGATAGGTCATCAATATTGATTGACAGGGTCTGATACTCGGCGCCTGCACCAATCAACTGTTTGAAAAAGAGGTGATGTTCCATGCAAGCAGAACCTGATCAGTAGGCCATAATTAATTTAGGGAAAATATATCAAGAAATCATAGGAGAAATACAAAAAATTTCCATAAAACGGAACCTTTATTTAAAGGATCTTCCGAGACTTTTTAATTGATAACCTATGCTATGGATAGGTCATCATTAACAGATCTGTGGGGGTCTGACTCTCGAGATCATCCGTTTGAGAATGCACTGGTACTCCTGTGAACACAGCAGACTTCTCACCAAGCACAGTGCTGTACGTTGCATAGCAAAAGAAAACTGCGCCAGACGCAACAATGTGGGAGGGTTGTATAAATAAAACCCCTGGCCCAGTGAAAAGCTGCTCGGCTGAAGAAATATTGACGAAGGCATACCGCTCCCTCCTGCTGGAAATACTCTTCAGAGGTCCAGAAAGGAAGCTCCAATAAAACAAAATAAAAAAGGGAATAGGGAACGCTAACTGATAAGTGTCCTTTTATTAAAAAATAGATGCAAAAAAAGGAGGCCTCCCTTCTTCATCAGACCCATAAGGAATAAACAAAACAAGTGGGCTTTATAGACTTGGTGAATCAGAAATGGATTAATTCAACTGAACATAGATGAAATTAACAATTCCACTTAAAAGAAAAAAACAATAAATGTATGTGATACTTGAAAAAGGGAAAAAAATCAAATATAAAGAATGGTGTAAAAGAATGGATTAAGAATGTGAAGGGAAAAAAATTGTTGTGAACCATTGAACAGGAACAGGAAGTGATGTTAGTAAATAAGACAAAAAATGAATAAAACTGAAAGATATGGCCATTCCATTGGAAACTCAAGTGGAAATAGTAGGGATGAAATAGGGAATGAAGAAACAACAGAAGTGATACGGGAGAGAATTGGTAGAAAGTATGAAGGGAGACTTGGTTGAGCTATAACAATTGAATCTCATTTTATGAAGCGCAGGAGCAGGAGGTGATGTATGAAGCACCAAAAATACTGTTGGAAACTAGAATCAAAAAGATAGGATCAAAGGTAAAGAGCAGAGAAAAAAATAAAAGTGATTTAGGAGTGTTCCTCAATAGAAGCGCTCATTAGTAACAGTCTATATAGGAATACCGGCAATTATTGTTGCCGGTAGCATGAAATTACCGGCCCGACAGGGCACTAAATTACCAGCTTGACTGCTGCGTTACTGGCCGGGTGGCAACCCTAGCTATGGAGCCCAGAAAGAGGGTGGGGTGGGGGGTTGCTAGGAACTTGATCTTCTCGTCCCCACGTGAAAACACTGCATTTTCATGCAGCTGTCACTAGGGGGACCTCAAGTCAAAGAAATAATTACAGCTTCCATGGTAGTTGTATTCATTCCTTTGCACTGGGCTCCCCCTAGTGGCAGCCAGCTAGCTTTGTAATAGAAGAGAATCAGGACATTTATCAATGTATTCATGCCTGTTTTTGGTGTAAATACATGGAGAAATATGGTGTTCAGAATGAGGCCCATTTTGTTGAAGCACCTGTTCCCCTTTTTCCAACATAAAAGTTGGATAAAGTGGGTGAGGCCAAAGACAACTTTTCTTATACTACAATTTGTATTTAACCCTTTCTTGTCATCTGTATATGGATGTCAGATCTTTAAAGATGTCGCCCTCTCTGGAGCGGATCAAGTGCCATAGCCACCGAGTGCCTGCTGTTTCATACAACTGACACCCGAAGCTACTGTCCACTGGTAATGCCGACTGCGGACATTTAACTCCTCTGATACCATGGTCAAATGTGACCACAGCGTTTGAGAGGGCTAAAACCTGGAAGCATGTGCTTCTAGGTAATGAACGCCCCCCCCCCCCCGGGCGGAGATCGTGGAAGGCATTCATAAATAGTAACATACATGTAGATTTCCAGGCTCATCACTCATATATTACAGTTCAGGCCACCAGGTGGCAGCACTGAACTGTAATATTGTGATTTCTACATAGAATAATGGAGCAAATTCCATTATTCTATGCAAATTGCAATCTGATGATTGCAAATTGGGGTCCAATTAGGGACCTAACAAAAAGTAAAAAAAATTTGAAAAATATAAAAAAATTAAAAATATAAAAATTCAAATCACCCCCACTTTCCCCAAAATCAAAATCACAACTTAAAAAAATAACGTGGCATTGGTGAGTGCAAAAACTCCTGTACTATTAAAACATTTTTTAAAAAAAAACATACGGTGAATGACAAAATGACAAAAAGTAAAAAAAAAAAATCACAAAAAATCAAACACACCTTGTAAACATAACTATAAAACAGTTACGGGGGTCAGAATAAGGCGAAAATTAATTTTTTTCAAAAGTTTTTATTTATGTTTTAGTACTAAAATGCAAGAAAAACTATACGTGTGGTATCGCCGTAATCATACCGACCTGAAGAATGAAGAGCTCAAGTCAGTTTTACCACATGGTAAATGGCATAAAAACAAAACCCATAAAACTGTGGCAGAATAGCTTTTTTTCCAAATTCCACAGAATTTTTTCTCCACTTCTTACTACGTTGTATGCAAAATTAAATGGTGGTATTAGAAAGTACAACTTGTCCTGCAAAAAACAAGCCCTCATACGGCTATGTGAGTGGAATGGGGCTGAGCTACAATACCAAGCACAGTCCCTATCCAATGGACAAGCAGTGCTGTGCCTGGAAGCTGTGAGGAGGCCCGGGCGCTTGGCACTCAGCAGATAACAGATTGCAATGACTAGAGAAGGTGGGTTCAGTATTTCTTCCTCCACCTTATAACTGAGATAATTGTGATGGTTCATTATAGTGAATTTCAATTTATCACCAACTATACAAGGAAGAAAGAAGAGAGTTCACGCTTCTCCTTTGAGGGACCAGAGTCAAAGTGAACCTCTGGTTCATGTGAGGCAAGCACAATAGAAGACTTGATGAGGATTGCTGTCTTTAGAGGAAGTTTTCTAAAAATAGGAGCATTTGATACTGATGAAAGATGTCTTTCTCTGTCTTTGAGCTGTCAAAAGGTTATATTAGATTTTTAGTAAGACGATCTAGTGATGAGGACAAAGGGGTCCTATTAGACGGACAGGTATTTTTTGATTAAAGAGCGGCAAGCAGTGATTTAGCAAATATTTTGCATGCAAAAGATGTTCCATTACACAACGATAATCGCTAAATATTTTTCACAGTTTGCTCATTATTGCAGCTGTTGCTTGTTTGCCCCAAATGGCACTGGTAATGACTGGCAGATTTCTGATTAGACGAGAGGATAATCTCTTAGTCAGGCATATCTGTCCGATCCCAATTGTTTGATCACTGCAAGCTCATTCGTGCAGCGATAATTTCTCAAATTCAAACGATTAGAAATCAAAAGATAATCATTCCATGACTCCAAAAATCTCAGAAAACCCCTTTAAAGGAAATGTGTCAACATTTTTTTTTCTGCCAGATTACAGATTTTTTAAAATTCTATTTTCTGAACATGATTATAGGGGCAGCCATCTTGCCTGAGCAGTTCTTAACAGCATTTAGAAGGCATGAAAAAAATTGCTTTACGGCAGGTCCATGAGCCATAGACAAAATGGACAGGAGGGGACCCTACTGACTTCTATGGGAAGTTTTCCAGGCATACTCTGTGACCTGTGCAGAGGTCATTGTACAAGGAAAGAATAGATAAGTTTTGACAAACGCCTATTGTGAATGGTGGATTCTGGTAGATCCTGTCTTATCTATACTCGGAGGTGATATCATTACAGGCAGGATATGAAAGACAGATAAGCAGGTAACTGCAGTAATGTGATCTGTACAGACCAAGAAATGGAGCCTATTATTAGGCTTAGTGGCCAGTGTGAAAACCCCCCACTCTGAATTTAATTATCCTGCTCCCCACTCCCGGCGTCGCTCCTGGTCTCCGCACTGCCGCTTGCTGCTTCTCCTCGTGCCTGGGTGAAAACATCCGGTGCCGGGGGGGATATGGAGTCAGCCAATGGCAGATTTGGACAAGCCTCCCTACAGTCACCTGTCCCCGTCTGCCATTGGCTGTCCCCCGACACCGGTTTTCATCCAGGCACGGGAAGAAGTAGCTAGGGCAGTGCAGGGACCAGGAGCGGAGCAGGGAGCGCGAGCCTGGGTGGCCCTGCATATGGGGTCCTTTTTTTAGGATTGGATAACCCCTTTAAATATAACATCATCAAATTCTTTAAAAATGTGTTTAACATAAAAATTGTAATTAAAACAAAAGGTCATTTTCTGATGACCCTTTAAATGCATGTTTCTCACACAATCTAGCATCCTCTGTGTCCTCTAGCATTCTCGGTGTCCTCCTCTCATTCCTACAGCACCCTTAGGGTTTAGTCAACATATGCCTAGCCATTATTAACATATCAATACACATAGTTTGGTGTATTCATATGTAAATGAAACCTTAAGCATGCACCCCTCATCAAGGGCCGTCTATAGGCACAGGCGACATGTCAAGGTGTTACTGAATAATGCAGATAACAGAATGTAATTACTGGAGAACCACCATGTTCTGAATCTACTTCTAACTGAGATAATTGTGATGGTCCATTATAGTGAATCTCAATTTATTCTTAACCTCAGAAGGTCAAGAAGGTTCACACAACAAGCAATTAAGGGTGTCCATTTATGATGTGGCCATGGGGCGGTAGTCTGTCGTGAGGCTGAGAACCTGTACAAGCTACACCACTGACCTGACCTCTGGACATACTAATAATAATACAAAACTATATGCTCTATGATCCATTCCTGGAGTCTTCTGAATGTTTTTATTAATTTGATGTTTTTCTTCCACATTCAGCTGTGAATATACATTCTTCATCTTACTTATACCTTGCACAAGTGTCTTATTGATCAGTTGTAGCTTCATTGGTTCGCTCTTCCTCTACCCTTGGCTTCTGATAAACTACACTCATATACATCTCCATTAGCGAAGGTGCTAAATGTTTATTTATTATGCCACAGAAAGCGGAGGCGTATTGCTCGCAGTTTGTGGTTACAGCTGACGAAAGAGAAAAAGGTCTATATGTCATGTCTTAACCAGTGGTGTGCAACCTGCAGCCCTCTGGCTGACATGAAACTACAATTGCCGATGTGCCTCACTGAAGGCTGTCCGCTAGATAGTCGCAGGTTGCACACCACTGCATTACTTGTCTTTAAATGACCTTGAAACCTTATGGACAGGGAGATACATACAGAAAAGGGGGCCCAAAGGTGGCCCAATAGCAACTACCAACTACTACCAACTACTCATCCTATACAGAAGACAGGGCTGATGAACATCTCTGGTCTGGTCTCCTCTACTATTGCTGAGCCAGGGAAGAGGACCAACCTTGTTCAAGTAAACTTCACTCAACCTGAGCTGGACCTCCTTCCCCATGGGGTCCTATAGCATCCACATGATCTTACCCTATGGAATATAAAGGAGTGGTCATGGGTATAAAACATGTTCTCTATAGAAAAGCATTGCAGTTGGAGAGCTAACAGAAAACCAGCAGATGTCACAATGTAGAATATGACTGAAGTATAATATAACAAAAGGTGAGTATCTGATAAGTAAATCAAATATACTCAACATCTATAGAGTTAAAGAGGTTTTCTAAGATTTTTGTATTGACCTATTTTCAGCATAGGTTCATCAATATCACATCGGTGTGCGTCTAACACCCGGCACCCCTGCCGAACAGCTGTTTCAGGTGACCACAGCACTCTTGTGACTGTTGTGGCCTCTTCGCTGCTCATCAAGCACAGTGCCATCCATTTGATAGCAGTCAAGTGAATGGGACTGAGCTGTGCCTAGACCATGTGGCCAATGAATATGACGTCAATGGCCTAGGAAGAGGCCACAGAGCTCACTGGAGCACTGCAGACTCTTCAAAGCACTGACTTGCTGTTTTACCAAGTATCAGACCCCCGCCAATCTGATACTGCAGACCTGTACAGAGAATAGGTCATGCAAATCTGAATCTTGAACAACCCCTTTAAATTGAACCTCTGGGCCTAATTTTTGGAAACTGGTTCAGTTCCTCATGGCGATCAGTCATATTGCTGCTCTGACTGGTTTCTTTTGGCACCAAGTACAGTTTTTGTGATCAATACGTAGCCACGTTTCAACTGTGGGCAGACACTTTACTCACTGAAAAGGGGAAAACTCAATGAAATACAATAAAAATTCCAATTATCATAGCAGCCCTAAAGCAAGTCTAGTCTGGGGTGACAAGCCGGTCACTTATGTGAGAACGAGACAAAAGATTCTGTGTAAACTGTGAAACCTTGAGTTGTCTTCCAGGCCCTAATATCGTCAGTCATCTTTTTTAATGCTTTTGAATTGTGACACATGTCTTGGCAGAGGACCCGGGGGCCTGTTGATACATTTGTCCTTTCATAGCTCTGCTGGTCATATAATTCTAGAATTTGATTGCTTCCTTAGAATTTGATACATTGAGTCATTGAAGATTGCAGTATGAGAGAAGCGCTATGGTCTGGACATATATTTATTTTACTTTTTTTTTTTTTCAGGGGAGACAAGTCCATTCATTTGTTCCTTCTCACGAAATCCAGGGTGTGATGGGAAAACTAATGGAAACACAGAAGAAATACACTATCATATCACACAATAACCCTCACACCAAAAAACTTTGACACAAAGTAAGATCAATATTTCAGTTTAGACTCTCGGTATTCTGTTCTGTCTTTTCCGAAGGCGCAACTAAAGAACAATTTGTATCTGTTCCTTTTCCTACATCTATAAGATGAAGCTGCGAGACAATGAAAAAGTGTATGAACGCCATTTTACCAGCATTTATATTGTGAAAGAATATACTTTAAATATGAGCAAAATTACAAGGACTTACATGTTACAATTATGAAAGCTACAAAGATAATCCCTTTCTTCTTCGGCTTCTATATAGAGCATGTTTTGTTGATATGTATTCTGAGATGTATAGTTATTCACCAAGCGCAGAGCAGTAATATAAGAGCCCAGCTAAGCTGTTAAATGTGTCTACTTGTCCCAGATTCCACCAGCAGGAATCTGATTTCAGGTCAGGACTATATTGTAGGCTTGGGATAGCAGAAGTAATGTAATGTGTTTACAAAGGTACTCAGTGTTAGCTCTTCAACACTGATTTACTTATAAAAATATTCCAGAGCTGCACTCACTATTCTGCTAGTGGAGTCATTGTGTACATACATTAAATTACTTATTCTGCACTAATCATGAGCTACATTCTGTATTATACTTCAGAGCTGCACTCACTATTCTGCTACTGGAAAACACAATGCAGCAGCACTCTACAAACTACAAATTACGTACAATATTGCCATAGTTACAGAAAATATTCTGGTGCCAAAAAAGGCTCTGTGCATTATCCCTGTATAGGCATCCTGATTAATATGTGGACTACCTTTGTACAAGTAATTTAATGCATATGTGGTAACTTATATACCCACTGTTGGGGTTTAATTTACACCTTGAATATATTTCTAGCATGTCATTTTGCCTGATATATTGCTTTTTAAGCCCATTTACTAATCTCTACCCCAGTGTCCCTCTATGGTTCTCTGCTGTTTTTTACCTTGCTGTGGACCCTGATGTCCTGTTTTAAATTGGATTAAAATAAAGCTTTTTGAAATTATGATTGACTGAATTGTCAGTGATCTGGGTGTACATAGTAGTTGTTTGTCTGGTTGGGTATAAATATATTTTGTACAAAATTATTTGGGCCCGTCTGCCGGCGTCAAGGCGAATCTCAAGTTTAAAAAATAAGCATAGCATTGGCACCAGAATATTTTCTATAACTATGGCATTATTGTACATAATTTGTGTTTTCAGAGTGCTGTTGTATTGTGCGCATTGGGATGTGTTGACTGACCCCCTTTTTCTTGCAGTTATTCTGCTAGTGGAGTCATTGTGTACAAACAGTATATTACATTAGTTATACTATATGGATCCTGAGTTACCGTACATTCTGTATTATAATCCAGAGCTGAACTCACTATTCTGCTGGTAGAACGTACATTACATTGTTTATCTTGTACTGATCCCAAGTTACATCCGGTATTAAACTCCAGAGCTGCACTCACTATTCTGCTGGGGAATCACTGTGTGCATACATTACATTACTAATTTTGTACTGATCCTGTATTATGGTTCAATCTCTTTATTAAACAGGTTTAAATACTCATTTGACAGAATAATACAAGTATAAAAACATTGTGTCTCAATTGGTATAGCTGGACATACTACAGTGTCAGAGGCATTAGTAGCTTCTTATTACGGTGGAGTACCAAAAGCATGTAGAGTAGAGGCAGTAATGTAAACTAAATGAAAACATAACAAAAAGATTGGGTGAAAAACAGTGTATCTCGACAAGTATAGTATGACATACTGCAATATCGGAGGCACTATTATTTGTAAAAAAAAAAATGGTAGAGTGCAAAAAGCATGTCAAGTAGAGACAATAATGTAAAAAAAAGACATACTTACAGACTTACAAAGGGGACCAGACTGAGACATGAGGTTAGATTGGGTAAGAGTAAAAACCTTATAAAAATAATGACCATCTAGAAGATTGTTTAGCCTTTACATATCCAGGCCTTGTTTCATTCTGATAGCTGGGGCTAACAGATATTTTGAGCATGTCTTTCAGTTATTCATTGTATCTGGTTCTAGTCCTAGCGACTTATCTGTGCATTCTGGGATCTGTTGTTCTTCCACCTTTCATTGCTGTGTTTTGAAATGTATCTCTTGTTGAGTTGTTGAATTGTACAGGCCATCTTGCTGGGTTGAATTCAGAGCAGGGTCAGTTCAGTATAGCTTCATTTCTGGTCATTCATCCACTATCAACCTGTATGCTATACTGCCTTCCATCCACTCCATTGCCAGACCCAAATCTCCTCTAACCATGTCCATCATCATTGGGTTCCTGTCATCTATCGGTGTCTTTAATTTAGTACCTTCTTGTCCGCCATTGTTGATAAGTACTTCATATATGTCTCTTGTGACCGTGCAATTCAACCCTACTGTAAGTCCTGGGGTATCTGATTACCAAGAGACCCTATTAAGTCTTGGAAAAGGTAATTTCTATAAGTGGTGCCCAGTTCTGGGGTCTAGTGAACAACTGGCACCATTACAACACATAGCAGTATCATATTAGTGTCCATATAACAGTCTCATCCTTAGTTCTCATATACACATACCACCATAGTGACAGTGATTACAGTGATCTGCAGGAATGTAGAGTGATGTTTCCTGCCAGTCAAGTTTTAGATAGGCATAGCATAGGATAGTATGTGGGGAACGCAGCTGTACCTTAGGCAGCTGCCTCTCCTGCCCATTCCAAGTTCAGCCCTTTAATTATAGGAACTCTCATAAGACAAAAAGGGGGGCACAAACGAGAATACATCTTCATACATAAGCATGCCATCACTTAAACATGTTAAGTACAGGAAACAAGAGTGGAACATCTGCATAGCTGAGGTCGACATATTCCATTCCCTGAGTGACCAGCTCAGCCTTCTGCCGTAGACAAGAAGATGAGTACATATTATAATTGGGTAATAATAATGTTGTGTAACTGGTCTATAAAGTGCTTGAAGCA
Source organism: Rhinella marina (assembly GCA_900303285.1). NCBI lineage: Eukaryota > Metazoa > Chordata > Amphibia > Anura > Bufonidae > Rhinella > Rhinella marina. Next base: position 55,530 of record ONZH01006415.1, on the reverse strand, counting down.
TTCCTGGGAGCTAAACTCTCCCCTCCCCCTTCCTAGCAGGGGTCATAAAAGAGATTTTCTGTAATGTCACTTAAAGGGGCATTCCCATCTCACAAATGTAGTTTGTATAGTTAGATAAAGCCATACCAATATTATTACTAATAGAATGTATTTATATAAAATGTACCGTTTAGAAGATTTGCCTATTTGTATATCCATTGTCCCACACACATCAGTCAGGTCGTTGCCCCTAGTTACGGCCATAGTAGCTGTGCAGTAATAGTGTCCAGCTTGCTCTTGTTCAAACCCCCTCTGAGGTAACTGCTGTATTGTGTACACACATTGCATGAGCATGAGGATACACATCTTAGAATACTTTCACATCTGCGTTTTGGATGCTACCTATCCAAAACGCAATGGTCAGGATTAGAGATGAGCGAGCATGCTCGGCCGAGCGTACTCGGGAGCAATGTTTGAGTAGTAGCGTACGCATCTTCTAATCTGTACACTAATGCGTACGCATCTTGTAATTTGTACGCATTAGCGTACACATTTATAAGATGTGTACGCATTAGTGTACAGATTATAAGATGCATATGCATTAGCGTACAGATTATAAAATGCGTACGCTACTACTCGAAAATTGTTCCCAAGTACGCTCGGCCGAGCATGCTCGCTCATCTCTAGTCAGGATCCATCCAAAATGCAGACTTTATAAATGGATCCTGCTCCATAGAGATGAATTGATCTTGGAACAGGATCCGTTTCTCTGCGTTTTGGCAGCGCAGACAAAAATGCTACAACCCTAAGATGTCTCCGCATGCTCATGCAATGTGTGTTCACAATACAGCAGTTACCTCAGAGCGGGTTTGAAAAGGAGCAAGCCGGTCACCACTACTACATGGCCACAGTGGCTGTAACTAGGGGCAACGGCCTGACTGATGTGTGTGGGACAATGGATATACAAACAGGCAAATCTTCTATACGGTACATTTTATATAAATACATTGTATTAGTAATAATATTGGTATGGCTATATCTAACTATACAAACTACATTTGTGAGATGGGAATACCCCTTTAATGCAATAAAATTGAGGCTGTTTTGTTAGTTTTTTATTTCCCCTTTTTAAGTTTGTATTCATTAACGGTTAGGCCTGTTTCACACTAACCGTAAAACAGATCTGGTAAAACAGATTAGAAAACTGATGCATGCAGTGGTCTAGCTGCTCCTCTGGCATATTTGCTGGGTTGTGGCTGGATCTCCGCTGTACCCTATTATAGTTTGGATGGATTGCTGGCAGTGCTGGCTGCACCCGGCAAGTACGGAACAGCCTGCTGGATCTGTTTTACCGATAGTGTGAAACAGACCTAACTGTTAATGAATACAAACTTAAAAAAGGGAAATAAAAAACTAACAAAAACAGTCTCAAATAATAGTGCTATACGTTAGACGAATAACACTTCCATATAGCTGGCTAAATAATGCTAGTGTCGACATCACAATACACTGCATAAATAATATACAGACTGCAAAGTGCCTAAGTTGCAGTGCTGCAAAAACTCTAGTAAATGCCATACAAGGAAATACCACCATACAATGACAAAGAAAATAATAGCTCCATGCTTAAAAGGGCATCTGTCAGCAGATTTGTATCTATGAAACTGGCTGACCTGTTACATGTGCACTTGGCAGCTGAAGACATCTGTGTTGGTCCCATGTTCATATATGCCCGCATTGCTGAGAAAAATAATGATTTAATATATGCAAATGAGCTTCTAGGAGCAATAGGGGTGTTGCTATTACACCTAGAGACTCTACTCCCTCTGCAACTGCCACTCTCACTGGGCAGTAAAAACATCATCATGCCTGGTCCTGTCAATAAAAGTGGAGAGGGCACAGCAGTTGCAGAGAAAGTTAAGCCTCTAAGTGTAACGGCAACGCCCCCATTGCTCCTGGAGGTTTATTTGCATATATGAAAACATAATTTTTTGTAGCTCATATGAACAATACAGATACCTTCAGCTGCCAAGCGCACATGCAATAGATCAGCTTCATAGGTGCAAATCTGGTAACAGATTAAAGGCTATGAACACCTTTGGAGCAATTTTTTTATGCTTGCATTTTACTCATTAAGGGCTAAAAATATTTTTTTCAATTGGTCTTTATTATTAATGTTTAGCTGCTTTTGAGATACGGGGTTAAAAATCAGTCTGCTTGAAGAGTATCACTTCGCAGTTTCCTTCAGCCATCGGCTCCTGTGAAACCTTATCTCTAATCTCCAGGTCTCATAAACGCTCATTATAGACTAAGTCAGCAGCCTCTGAATGGACACTACTGGTAGAGGAAGCGGCCTGATGGCCCCTGCAGCGAAGTCCAGATCCCCATATGGGGTTAAAAAGGTGAAATCTAAGGTTTCACCTTGACACTGCCCTTGGAAGTAGTCTCAACCCATATCCATTCAGTTGCACAGTAGGTCCACAGCATTACAGGAGACTCCCACCAACCTAATTTCATTAAAAGAATGGGTTTTTGGTAGCTGAAAAATATTTTAACCTCAAATAGGGGCATGTGATGGGAATGGACCAACACATTGAAGGGGCTCCATTAGTAATGTTGCTATGGGGCCTAACCAGACTGGAAAGGCCAGAGATAGGGCAGCAAAACTAAAGCTTTGACCCAGGTTAAGGAAAGCCTAGATATAACTCTTATAATGGCGGACATGGAAGTTGAGACACAGCTTTTCAAGGAACAGACAGAAGAATTAATTTAAAGAAGTTCTGACAAACTCATAGGAGTAAATAACACAGTTCTAGAGGCAGTTGTGTCTGATATTATAGCACTTTACAAAGTTTGGAACAGACGGTCATTTAGATCCCCTGTAAATACTTATCGATGTAGAGTAGAGTGTAGCTGCATATAGCTGAAACCTGTTTGGCACAGGACAGTCACATTTTATAAACTCAGCAACATCTGTTCCAACTGGTTTCTACTAAAATTCCCATTGACCATAACAGGAGTTTCGTTGTAGAACTGAGAAACACCGCTGCTTCTGATGCTGCAAAACTTCATACTAAAATTTAACTACTATGATACTACTAATACTGTGGAAAATTTGTAAAAAAAAACAAAAAAACAAAACTTGATTTAACATTTTCATCACCTTGCAATGTTCCTTTTTTTTTAATTTGTTTTTTATTCCTGGCCTTCCCAGAGCCATAATTTTTTTTCCTTTTTCCTTTCACATAGCTTATGAAGGCTCAGTTTTTGTGGGGAGGTCTGAAGTTTTTTTTTTTTATACGATTTTGGAGTATGTATGTTTTTATCACCTCTTATTCCATTTTTTTGGAGGTGAAGCTACGGTAAAATGGCGAATTGACCATTTAGATTTTTTTCCCCTTACAACATTCACCATATGGGATGAATATGTTTGTATTTTTGTAGTACAGGTGTTTTGACGCATAGCGATACATACAATGCTTATCTTTTACTTTTTACTTCTTATTTTTAACATGTGGAAAGGGAGAAGATTTGAATTTTTTTTATAGTTTTAAAAACATTTCACTTTTTTCAAGTCTCCCTAGGGGAACTAAACATTTTAAATAAATTACCAGACTATGCAAGATTCAATATGCTCACTATGTAGCTGTTATAACATATTGTTGTGATAGCCTTGAATCTTCTTAAGGCTCAAATCCACTAAAGGAGTGAATATCTTCCCTGACATCTGAGGGGTTAAATTAGCCCTTGGTGCCTGCTATGTAAAACAGCAGGCACCCAGTGGCTATCACACCCGCTCAGTTCCTGAGTGGACCCCATGTTTCCATACCAGACTTCAATCATGCATGCAAAATACCTGATTACACATTCCCTTTAAAGGAGTTGTCCCACGAAAAATATTCTACAATTTTCAAACCAGTATCTGGATCTGAATACTTTTGTAATACAATGTACCTGTATAGCGCCACCTGCTGTTTGTTTATTTTCTCATTTCTTTGACTTGCTCACTGAGAAGGCCGCACATGCTCACTTTCATCCTTCAACAGTCTCCTAAGCTGTGATAGGGAGAACTGAGATACACCCCTTGAGCTGTGATAGGGAGAGCTGAGACATGCCTCCTGAGCTGTGATAGGGAGAGCATGGACACGCCCCCTGAGCTGTCATAGGGAAAACTGAGACACACCCCTGAGCTGTGATAGGGAGAACTGAGACACGCCCCCTGAGCTGTGATAGGGAGAGCTGAGACACGCCTTCTGAGCTGTGATAGGGAAAGCTGAGACACGCCCCTTAGCTGCAGCAGAAAAGACACTCCCCTTGAGCTGTCAGCTTGATATAAATCTAGCAGAGCAATGAATGGGGAGATCTCTGGATCCATGTGAGGTACAGGGCTGGTTCTAGCTTTGTTAGAAAAAGGTTGTCATGTATGATATGCTATTTGATTTTAATTTTTTACATTAGTCATGGGACAACCCCTTTAATGTAATAATACCTTTCACTTATTGATCAGTTGCTTCATTCTAGAGAAAAAAGTACTTTTAATCCATAGAAAGGAGCAGTTAAGTACACGAAGGACGGGGCCAATGTACTCTGTGCTCCCTTCTTCCTCCTGCTTTCTCTGTCAACCCCTGTTTTCTTCCAGGCCCAGGTTCCTGCATACAGGGTTGGATTGGCCGTAGACCTTACAGGGAAATATCCCGGTGGGCCAATGCCCAGGCGGCTGCCTGGGCCCTCCTCACGAACGGCTAGTGGAAGTTTTTGGGGATGTATTTTCTGCTGTTGGCAGTATTTTGTAATGGACTGTGGTATTTGGCTCTGTTGGGGTGGTGTAATGTGCCACAATATGGTATTGCGGGCCACGCCTACTTGTGTTGGCCCTACCTTCCATCAATTTGGACATTAAGTCAAAGGTATTACATTCAGCTGAGCTAGCCCTACATGGCTTTACGCCTGGTTTCAAGGACATCTGTCAGTAGATTTGTGCCTATGAAAGTAGCTGACCTGTTACATGTGCTCTTGGCAAGACATCTGTGTTGGTCCCATGTTCATATGTGCCCTCATTGCTGAGAAAAAAATATGTTTTAATATATGCAATATATGCAAGTTAGTATAATTTCTGGCCACACTGGGGAGGTCTGCCTTGAAGGCCCTTGGGGTTCACATTTGTGGTAAAGATTCTGGTAGGAGCCTATGTTTCAGATTTTGGTACGGTTTGGTAAATACTGTTGCATGCAGCTGTATTTTGTATTTTGTAAACCTATTGGACCTCATAGTAATCAATGATTTCCATTGGGCACCATTGGTTTCCGTCATATTCCAGGTCCCAGCATCCACTTTTTCTGTTCCAATACCAGAACAGAAAGCTGGAAAAATCAACTTAGATGTGGTCTAAGGAAGTTGGGTAGATTTTTTAGAAATAAATAAATTAAAAAGCAAACAAAAAACTGTGCCCCACATGTTCTTGCTATATATAACAAGAATGCACAGCTTCTGTCCTCATAGGAGCCATTTGATACTAATGTCTTTTTCTATGGATGAAAAAAATCACATAATAAATAAAATATCAGTGTGTATTTTTGAGATGTGCAGAAAATGTGCTGACGTACGAGAAACCATTCCTTAAATCAATTTTTTCATATGTTTCATCAGACAACAGTGGGAATTTTTAGTTGAATCCCACAGGATAACGTTCCCATGTTAATACCTCAAATACAGAGAGATCTGAGCCAAGCCCTCAGGGCCCCTGTAAATATTTCTGGCTTGGGGCAGTGCCCTTTAGCAATGACAAACTCTGTAGAAATTGGCACGGTACATGTGTTTCTTAAATGATACATTTCTCAGCTTGTCACTTGCATTTTGTACAGAAGGGAGAAGGGATTTTATACTTAGTTATCAGTGTATCTAGATGTGAAACGGAGAACATGCAGTACAACACCATATAAAACAGCAACAGTGCTACGAGAATACATTATACAGAAAATAACAGAAATTATTACACAAAAGGTTAATTATTAGTATTTAGTAGTTGTATCCTTGTACATGGGTGGGCAGTTTACAGCATTTATATTCTTATACATAGAAGGTAGTATTATAGTAGTTATATTATTGTACATAGGAACTAGTATTATTGTACTTATATTCTTGTAGATAGGAGCAGTATTATAGTAGTTATATTATTGTACATAGGAGGTAGTATTATCGTACTTATATCGTACATAGGATACAGTATTAGGGCTCATTCAGACGGCCATATGATGTCTGCAAAAATACGGCTCCGTTTTTTAAAGGACAGTTCAACATGTCTACAAAAAAATGGATAGCATTCCGTTTTTTTGCGGACCCATACACTTCAATGTCCTGATTTTCACTGACAAGTATAGGACATGTTTCATTTGTTTTGCGGAGCCATGAAATGGAAAAAAAGGGCCCATAAAAGTGAATGGGTCAGTATGTAATGCGTAAAAAAACGGATCCGCATTTTTGCGGACAACATACGGCCGTCTGAATGAGCCAATATAGTAGTTATATTATTGTACATGGGAGTTAGTATTATTGTAGTCATATTCTTGTAGATAGGAGGCAGTATTATAGTAGTTATATTCTTTTACATAGGAGGTAGTATTATAGGTATGATAGGAGTAGTATTATAGTAGTTATATTCTTGTACATAGAAGGCAGTATTATAGTAGTTATATTCTTGTACATAGAAGCAATATTATAGTAGTTATATTCTTGTACATAGAAGGCAGTATTATAGTAGTTATATTCTTGTACTGTAACACCCCAGAGTATTGTTACAACTCTGCATAACCAGCTTCTATCTGTATGCTACTGTGGAAATGTATTTCTGTGCATTAATGTAATCACCAGCATTAATATGTATGATATTCAATGTTATGCAACTGTTTCCCATGTAATGTACCTGGTGTACCAGCAGGTGTCAGTAAATACTATGGCAGATTCAGATGTAGTTTTACCAGAATGGTACAGTCCTTAGTCCATTCTGACCCCCTCTGCTGGAGAGAAGTTAAGCACTTCCAACTTCCTGCAGAGTGAGAGGAAATGACAGTTAAGACAAGTTTTAGTCATGGAGTTGTCCCCTGTACCCTGATCAAGGAGGACATGTGCAGGACAGTGGAGCACCTTCAGCTCTGCTGCTCCCTAAATACAGAGTAATATAGCCTACAATAAGGCACTACAATACTCTCAAGGGAAGCCAGACTTAAGAGCTAACCTCAACTTAGAACAGGAAGCCTGAAACCTGAATTACCAAGCATCTGCCAAGTATAAGTAATTGCTGCACTTGCTGGACACCAAGTTGAGGAATGAAACGAGTTATCTGCCTACCAAGATACGTTAATAAAACTACGTTGGACCATTCATACAAGTCTGCGCATCATTCCCACCTGACGACCCTCAATTACTACTCTTAGTAAATTTATTGCAGCCGGAGCCACCGCCTGGGGCCTGTTCGTCTCACGAGGTAGGAACACCGTGACAACACCACTAAAGACGTGAGTGGCCTAAATCCCCTTGGCACTCCTACCACTGGGACATAAAGGGAAACACCTTAGAGGGCCCTGGAGGGGGAAAGGGTCGCCCCCGTAGCAACCGCGGCACCCCGGTCATTGCAAAAATGGCGTCACGAACAGGATGAGTCTGACGTGCCTATACCGTTAAGGCCACAGCTAAGCCATCCCTAAAACAGACTTTAAGCTAATTGCCTTTTATCAACAAGGCCAGGAAATTTGACAGATGTTCCCTAAAAATGACTTTACTACAGTTGCTGCGGTGCAGACGGCGCAAAACGCTGCGCGCCGGCACCAGAAGGGTTAACAACGCCATTTTTTCGTTAGTGGCGCAGCTTCTTCATGCAGAAGAAAAGACACCGCCTCCTCAAGAGCGGGAAAACCATGGCACGCCCCCCTGTAGCGCGGGAAAATCCAATCCAGCCCGCCGGGAATTTACTGTGGGGAGCATGGAGAGAGAAGACTCCACCCCTTTTACTCCGCCTCCCGCTCGAGATCCAGTCAGCGCGAGAGAGGACGCAACGAAGATGGCGTCTCGCCAACGTGGCCCTGACTGGGGCGGAATGATTTGGGGCACTGACCCCTATGAGCTTAAAGAGAAGCCCGAGGAAATATACTGGGCACAGTGGAACCGAGACTCCCAGCCCGAGAAGCTTCAAGAAATGCCCGCCGCGCCGGCTGGTGCGGTGGAGGCGGCTGCAGCTCCCGCTCCGCCGCCCCGGAGGAGAGATTACTCGCTACGGCAAAACCTCATGGTGCCTCAAAGCAGAGAAAGAGAAGGCCCCAGCGTACCGGGACCAAGACCCCCGACCAGCGAGCCGGAGCCTCTCATTCCTGGGTTGCCTACCCCACCAGCGTTCCAGGTGGGTCAAATTACAGCCAGCAAATTTATATTTAATCCCCTGGCCACCTATCACCTGATGCAGGAGGCACCAGCAGCTGCTGAAGCTATATGCATCATGCCTCTACCTACTGCCTTAATGGGGTCAGAGAAGGACTGCCCTTTGGCCATTGTCACTAGAGACTTTCAACTGCGGCAGCAACAGCGAAGAAGACTTCCAGTCCCTCCATTAGGGAGCACCGCGCCATCTGCCAGGCGACTGTTACCACCGTTGCCCCTGACTACTGAAGTAGCCGAGCCAGAAAAGAGCCAGTCTGTGGCCATTATCACTGCCACTATCGAAATCTCCAGGCCTACTACTTCTGCTGCTGTACAGCTTGAACCTACCACACAGGAGCACTGTCCTGTGGTGTGCGTAAATGAGGAGTCCAGTGATACTGCTCCATGCACTCCGGAACCATCGCCAAATGCGGAGCTCCTTGCTATGAAAGTCCAAGGGTCTATCCTTTATTGCTGTCTCAAGAATTTGTCCGCTACAAGGAAAAAGCCAAGGCTTGCAGAGGATCCTCCAGAAGACAGTGATCCTTCAATTCCAAGTTCTGCCACAGAAGGCCACCAGGAGATCGCAGATGATGTTTCTGACGGAGTTCCAGCTGCAGAGAGCACCAGAGCTAGCAGTCACAGCGATGAGGATGTTGCACAGCTTAAAGAAGGACTTTTGCGCCCTCAAGTATGGGACCCAGGAGGAATACAACCTATTTGAGTTGTCTTCTACCTCATTTGGATTACAAATGACTTTTTTTTCAGTTGTTCCAGTTCCAAGCCAAAGAAGAAGAAAAGATGGACTTGAATGTAACCACAGATATCCTATATTATGCCTTTAATATATTTGCACTTAAATGTTTGCACTAATATTTTACCTTTCAGCAACGTTCAAGAATATTGCCCATTGTGTGTGTTTACAGGTGCCACAATGTGTCCTCAAATGCACTTTAATGTATGGTCATGCACTTAGCCAGATAGTTAGCACCTTACTTGTCTCTACCTCAGATATATATGCTGCCTCTGAGGGCGTTTCACACTAGCGGTTCATGGTAGCCAGGTGTCAGAGCCACAAGCAGTTTTCTCTTATTCCTTCAGGGTTATCCTCGCTGCTATAGATGTGTCTTATATGTGTCAGGAGAGCATATAGTCTCTCACTAGAACTATGGTAGGACTGGCAGATTTCCTCCTCCTAGTTCATTATGTCCTGAGGCCTTGTGCACCGCCTCCAGGAAAAAATAACTTGCAGCTACTGATAGACATCAAGGTGACAAAGCGTAAAGCATTATAAGGCTTTGGTGCTTGGAAGGGATTACAGAATGAAGCCACCCTTCTATTTGCGGGCTTATCATTTCACAATGGTGGGATTATAGAGTGAAGACACCCCCATGCTTTCTTTGGTATTTTAGGAACCAGAATATTCAGAGTCAGTCAGAAATGGTTGCTTAGTGCAGTTTACATAGGTTGTTCGTCTGCTGAGAGGGGATAACAGAGATCGGACACCCTACTCACAAGGCAGGAACGTACCAGCATAGTAGCTCAATTGTCTATATATGTATGTAATGTCATTTATATGTATCTATTTCATGCAGCACATGGTACTTATTGGATTCCCTGTAAGCTTTTCTATATCCTAATCCTGTATGCTAATCCTAAGCACAAGCCGAGGACGGCTTGACTTTAAGTAAGGGGGAATGTAACACCCCAGAGTATTGTTACAACTCTGCATAACCAGCTTCTATCTGTATGCTACTGTGGAAATGTATTTCTGTGCATTAATGTAATCACCAGCATTAATATGTATGATATTCAATGTTATGCAACTGTTTCCCATGTAATGTACCTGGTGTACCAGCAGGTGTCAGTAAATACTATGGCAGATTCAGATGTAGTTTTACCAGAATGGTACAGTCCTTAGTCCATTCTGACCCCCTCTGCTGGAGAGAAGTTAAGCACTTCCAACTTCCTGCAGAGTGAGAGGAAATGACAGTTAAGACAAGTTTTAGTCATGGAGTTGTCCCCTGTACCCTGATCAAGGAGGACATGTGCAGGACAGTGGAGCACCTTCAGCTCTGCTGCTCCCTAAATACAGAGTAATATAGCCTACAATAAGGCACTACAATACTCTCAAGGGAAGCCAGACTTAAGAGCTAACCTCAACTTAGAACAGGAAGCCTGAAACCTGAATTACCAAGCATCTGCCAAGTATAAGTAATTGCTGCACTTGCTGGACACCAAGTTGAGGAATGAAACGAGTTATCTGCCTACCAAGATACGTTAATAAAACTACGTTGGACCATTCATACAAGTCTGCGCATCATTCCCACCTGACGACCCTCAATTACTACTCTTAGTAAATTTATTGCAGCCGGAGCCACCGCCTGGGGCCTGTTCGTCTCACGAGGTAGGAACACCGTGACAACACCACTAAAGACGTGAGTGGCCTAAATCCCCTTGGCACTCCTACCACTGGGACATAAAGGGAAACACCTTAGAGGGCCCTGGAGGGGGAAAGGGTCGCCCCCGTAGCAACCGCGGCACCCCGGTCATTGCAGTACATAGAGGCAATATTATAGTAGTTATATTCTTGTACATAGGAGGTAGTATTATAGTAGTTATATTCTTGTATATAGAAGACAGTATTATAGTAGTTATATTCTTGTACATAGGAGGTAGTTTTATAGTAGTTATATTCTTGTACATTGGGGCAGTATTAAATTAGTTATATTCTTTTACTTAGGGAGCAGTTTTATTAGTTATATTCTTATACATAAGAGCAATGTTATAGTAGTTATATTCTACATAAGGAGCAGTTTTATAGCAGTTATTGTACACATTAAACATGGAGTGCCACCTCCTTGTCAAACAGCTGATTGGGAAGGGGTGTTGTTCTGAGGATGGATCATCAATATAAATTGTTGCACAACCCCTTTAAAAAACTGAATTTGGTATAGCTGTAGTTGTAGTGACATAACAGAGTACAGGTATTATGTTATTTATGATGCTAAATGTAAAATGGTGAAAATTAAAAAAGACAACTTCTCCCACAAAAAACAAGCCCTCATGTGGCTATATCAATGAAAAAATAAAGAAAGTTATAGCTCTTGAAAGCTGTTGAAACATGAAAAAAAAAATTTTGGTCACTAAAGCCCCAAATGCATACAGGGTTAAAGGTTTATAGTACTTATATTATTCTACTTGGGAGCAGTATTATACTAGTTACAGTATATTCTTGTACATAGGGGGCAGTATTATTATAGTAGCTATATTCTTGTACATAGGGTGTAGTATTATAGTGGTTATATTCTTGTACATAGGATGTAGTATTATAGTAGTTATATTCTTGTACATAGGGGGCAGTGTCATAGTAGTTATAGTCTTATACAAATGGGCAATATTATAGCAGTTATAGACTTAGTATCATATTTTTCTCCATAGGGGGCTTGCATGTGTGTGTATCTATCTATCTATCTGTCTATCCATCCATATTATAAAAATGTATGTGTTTGTCTGTCCTGTACAGGCCTAAATCGTTGGACACCAAATTCGGCACATAGGTACACTGACAAGGGTAACAATGTTTTTAATTTTCAGACTCCATATCTCACCATCCAGTACAGCTTCAAACATGAGACTACCATCATTTTATAGACAATCATCTTGGCTATCTCATACATATATTGGACTTGCAACTATTTAGCATATGATTAGTTATGCAGATTCTTGTCAAGTAACTGTGTTGTTATTGTTTTGCTCCTGGTGGTGGAACAATATTTTTCTTCTTATACACTACAAATTACAACCTGTTCTCAGGTTGTTCCCTGATAGCTCAGTGTGTTATTAGGTTGATTCCCAAGCAAAAGTTTACTGGTTTGAATCAAGGAGCAGCCATGAAGATTTCCCAAGAAAAAAGTAACAGCATCATCCAGCTCATTGATAGTGGTATCTCACTTATCATGTGAGTGCGTTGACAGTTGGAAGAATATGAAATTAAGTCCATCCATCCATTCCAAAGCCAAAAGGTGGACGGCCAGGCCAAATATCTGAGTCAACAAGTCGGCTTATCACAAGGTCTATCAGTTGTGGCGCGACAAACATGGCAGTAGAGGTGGCTCGTATGCTTCGTAATAGTGAGATCACAGACGTCTATGCAAGCACTGTTCAACATGCATTACACAAGTCTGGAATGGTGGTTCCAAAAAAGGTGACGAAGCCTCGACTTCAATATCATCATAAGAAGCGTTGACTTTAGTTTGCAAAAAAGTACGAAAAGTGGAGGGTACAAGATGGATGCAAATGGGTCTGGAAGAAACAAGTGAAAAGGGGGCTAACGGATTGAGAAATTGAAGGAACTGTCAAGTTCAGTGGGAAGCCTGATGATAGAGGATTGTTTCACAGCCAAGGGTGTTGGATACTTGACCAGGATCAATGGTGGCCTGAATGCTGAGCTATATGTGAGTATCCCACAAAATGAGTTACTTTGTACACTTGAGTAATATGGGTATAAAAAGGACGACATAGTGTTCCAGCAGGACGACAACCCGAAGCATACGAAGAAATGGTTCAATGACAATGAAGTGGAGGGGCTGGATTGGCCCCCACAGTCCCCAGACCTCAACCCAATTGAAAACTTGTGGGTAGTTAAAGAAAAAGCTACATTCGTACCCATGTGAGTCAACCAGTATGCACCAACATTGGGAACATGTAGAGGAGACCTGGGAACAGATTTTGGTTGAGAAATGCTTGAATCTGATTGAGAGCATGCCCAGAAGGATTCAGGCAGTGTTGAAAGCCAAAGATAGATTTACAAAATACTAACAAAATATAAATTAAAATTTTGAATTGTAGGAGCAAAACAGTAACAATGCAGTTACATTACAAGAATCTGTATAATTAATCATATGCTAAATAGCTACAAGCCCAACTTATGTATGAGATAGCCAAGATGACTGTCTATAAAATGATAATAGTCTCATGTTCGAAACTATAGTGGATGGTGAGGTATGGAGCCTGAAAGTCAAAAGTTCAAAACATTGTTACCGGTCAGTTACCCGTCAGTGTATATCAGGTGTCTGGGAAGGTTTTCATAATGGTCTCAGCTCTATAGGACGTACCGTTCTTGAGATATTTCCAAGAAATACAAATATGGCCCCATCACATGAGTCACATTAGCCAATAGAAGCTCGCTGGTCCTTCATTCATACCCTAACTAACATAAACATGGTCACATGACCCTTTTTAGCCCATAGAAGCTCACAGGTCCTTCAGTCTTCGCCTCACTGACATACACACAGTTGTACACCAGGTTTCCATAACAACTCTGGTCTTTATCTTAGCTGTTATAGGTCACTGTTAAGTTGACAGGGTGGGGTGAAGGTCACTGTTAAGGTGGTGGGGTGCTGTGGATGTCACTGTTAAGGGGGATGTGCACTGTGGAGGTCACAATTAAGGGGATGGGGAGAAGTGGAGGTCTTTGTTAAGGGGGTAGGACACTGTAGAGGTCACTGTTAAGGGGACAGGGTGCTGTGGAGGTAACTGTTATGGGGCGGGTTATTGTGTAGATCACTGTTAAGAGAGTGGGGTGCTGTGGAGGTCACTATTATGGGGGACAGTTAAAAGTAAAATAAACAGTGTGTAATTGCTGGGGTATATAGGGCTACTAGCGATGTCTATATATGAAGTATTACAGTATATATGTAAATACACTGTATAGATAGATTGCCTTGTCCTCTCTCTCTATATATATAAATATATAATCTCCCTAGACATATACAGTATATTGCATGCAGGACAAACACATCATATTTGCACATTTGAAAAATAAATAATGTAGCAGAAAAAACAGGCAGAGAAAATGGGAAAGAATCCCTCTTCCTTTGAAAAATGCTTCTCTCCAGAATCTTATTAATTCCCAGGGAAGGTCGCAGAAACCCAACAACAAATGGTAGAAAACTGACACTTTAAATCAAGGCTTACTATGGAAAATGAAGGATAAGTTCGGCAGAATGGCATTTTCCTCGTGCTAAGTACTACTGGGAGCCATCATGGAACAACAAATTACAGTGGAGCTCATAGAATAACCGTATATTTTTCTTATGAATAACAAAGCAGTTCTATTTTGTAGCAAAGGTTAAATACTTGTGACTGAGTACATTATTTAAAACTGTTATAAACCTCCTGAACTGAGACTCACAGCGTACGGCTCAGCCTTAGAATGAAAAGATTTGCCTAATGCGCTGGTGCTAATGGCCCTTTAATGACTACCTAAGGCAACCAATCAGACGCTAGCTGTCATTAGTGCTGCATACTTTTAAATGATGTATGGTAACATCTGGTTGGTTGTTTTCAGACCAAATACTAGTGCATATTTTTGTAAGAAAAATGCATGCATTTTGTATTTCTTTGCCTACGCTGGTCACAGAGGAACTTGCTCAACATTGGCCACATAATCGAATAACCTGTGTGATAGTTCCATGTGTAATATACTATGGTTGAAATAATTAAAGGAATTGTCTGGGACAATCTGTATGTCCATGGTAGCGACATACTGACCATAGTGACCAGTGATTGGTCATCTGGGTTGTTACTAAGGATGATATGTCAGAATGCAGGGAATGGTACAAGAAGCTCTGAGGCATGCATGGCACAGAATGGGGTGATGGGGGGGAAGACTTTGATAATTAACATTAAATTTTTTTTGTGGTTTGCATTAACATCATGTAAAGTAATCATTTATGAAGGAAGCTGTAATTTTGTAATGTATTTCTTTTACCTTTATTGCTCCTATCTTCTGTTCTGGGCTGTGGTCACATGACCATGTCCATGCAGCTCTCTCTTATTTCCTGTGATGTTATGTCCATGGGCGGGACAGTGATAGGGGAGTGTCTATGTAACTAGCTGGTGGGAGGAGCTATAAACTAGCTGGGTGTTGTTAGGGGCAGTGATAGGGGAGTGTTTATGTAACTTGCTGGGTGGGAGGAGCTAAAAACTAGCTGGGTGTTGTTAGGGGTAGTGATAGCTGAGTGTCTATGTAACTAGTGGGGTGGTAGGAGCTACAAACTAGCTAGGTGTTGTTAGTGGCAGTGATTGATAGAAGAGTAAATATGTAACTAGCTGGTGAGAAGAGCTATAAACTAGCTGGGTGTTGTTAGGGGCAGTAAGAGGGGAGTGTCTATGTAACTAGCTGGTGGAAGGAGCTATAAACTAGCTGGGTGTTGTTAGGGGCAGTGATAGGGGAGTGTCTATGTAACTAGCTGGTGGAAGGAGCTATAAACTAGCTGGGTGTTGTTAGGGGCAATGCTGGAGCTGTGGTAGAGAAAGAAGAAGTGCATCATGGGTTTGGTTGGATACAGGAACAGGAAGTGCTACATACAGGATGGAAACAAACCAGAGTGATATATTTACATGGTAAAAATGGGTCAGAAGGGTCCAAATTGAAAAAGCATGGGGAAAATATATATGAGGTAAGCAACTACATGAGCAAGAGTATATCTGTTAATAACCGTTAATTCTGGAAATTTCCTTTATTCTTTAAGGATATTGAAAAGTTCTTCCTTTTCATGTTATGGTTCCCTAAAAGAAGGTGGCTATTAGAGATGAGCGAGCATGCTCAGCTGAGCATGCTCGAGTGCCATTTTTGCGTATTTGCGTACGCATTTTAAAATTCGTACGCTATTCATACGCATATTTTAATCTATACGCAAATGCGTACGAATTCGTACGAATAGCGTACAAATTCAATGCACCTCCAGTACAATGCACCTCCAGTACAAACTTACAAAGAAAAAAAGAGAAATTTCAGTCAGCACATCCCAGAGTGCAGGTGCTGGTTGCTATGGCTAAATACATGAGTGGATACAGCGTACATGTGGAACAAAGCACCCCCTGATTATATGGAAGCCAAGCCTGGCACGTAACAGGTAGGACATAGTGTTAGGTTCCCATTCTGCAGAGAACACCTTGATGATCCGGTGAATGGGCTCAGATAATTTTGTACAAAATATATTTGCCAAGAGTCTCTGATTTATCAAACAAGCATAGCATGAGCTTTGGAATAATCTATATCATTATGGCATTTTGTGCTTTATCTGGTAGCAGTGTGCGGTTGTATTCTATGTATTTTCCTTTGACATGTATTTAGCCATAGCAACCAGCACCTGCACTCTGGGATGTGCTGACTGAAATTTCTCTTTTTTTTCTTTGTAAGTTTGTACTGGAGGTGTGGCTACTCCATTTGGTCATGCACTCCTGACCAGCCCATTTGCCCCACAGGTTGTTTTTAATCAGTGCAACTATAAAGCCGAGTGATTCGGCATGCATGCTAGTATCTACATTCCTGAATTAGGGGAGGCCTTTGAAGTACCAGAAATGGCAAAAGGCAGAGTGGATACAGCGTACATGTGGAACAAAACACCCCCTGATTATATGGAAGCCAAGTCTGGCAAGTAACAGGTAGGAGATAGTGTTAGGTTCCCATTCTGCAGAGAACACCTTGACGATCCGGTGAATAGGCTCAGATAATTTTGTACAAAATTTGCCAAGAGTCTCTGATTTATCAAACAAGCATAGCATGAGCTTTGGAATACTCTATATCATTATGGCATTTTGTGCTTTATCTGGTAGCAGTGTGCGGTTGTATCTATGTATTTTCCTTTGACTGTTATATAATAAAATGATACAATTCTGGCAGCCTTAAAGGAGTAGTCCATCTTTTTGATATTGATGATAGGCCATAGGCGAAAAGATGGATGGATTTGGAAGCAGAAGTCTCCATGCATTGTGTAAAGACCATGCTCCCTTTCACTTACTACTTAGGCAGCTGTTGTGAGGAGGCTTCACCCTCTGGTTATGCTGTATGAGTAAGGATAAGCAGTTATAACTTGTAGAGAAGTTTACTTTTAGATGACCCCAATAATTTTGAAGGCTGAGAATTTGTACTGATGAGTGTGTGCTAGGTTGGAATAATCAATACAATGGGTATACTAGATTTAATAAAAATAGGCCCATGATGAAAATATTACATTACAGATCATGAGCCTGCAACTACTATATGTGAGGCGATAAGATGATCCAATATCTTGAAGACAGTATTCCTGTTTTAGTCCACATGTGAACATCACACACATCATTCTTATCTCCTGGAACGTAAAGCATTTCAAAAATAAATTTGACCCGCACTAACCAAGACTCACCGTCTGGAGTCCATGACATGATGACCTTGGCACAAACGATTTTCAGCCCTTGTCTAAGAAATCTCTAATTATAACATCCAATATCTAACTCCAGATACATCTTTCCAGGAAAGACCACAAGTCAGGATTTCACTCCACACATCTCTACAGGCCCCGGGCTACACCAGCACACAAATAAGGTCATTAGTGATTAATAAGCTGGAATTATATCAGTCACAAATTTAATATCTATATTTAGGATTATGGGGGTCATTTATGACCAAATATACGCCACTTTTTGGTGTATATTTGGTGCAGATTTTGTTGCAACTTTTCCACGCCACGAACGCCAGTTCTTAAAAAAGTGTGTATGGTGTGGGTGGGCCAGCAGGCCTGTCTCATTTATCATTTTCTACACAAGTTTTTGTCATTGAAAATTATCTAACTCTACGCCAGCAAGGGAGCTGTGTAGATTTAAGGTTGTACGTCGGCGGTGGATGTACCTGCATGTGAATTATGTAGAGGCCGGCGCAGGGTTATTAAGACTGGCGTCTAAAACGCCTTTCTTAATAAATTACCCCATATATCTTTAGTGTGATTGGTGGGAGTGTGGTCAGCATCAACTATCATCCTCCCCTAAAGAGTCAGTAAGTACAGTATCAGTGCACCAGAAGATCCTCTGACACCTGTTTTGGAGACGGACCTATGTGTGCTGACGATCCATTCAACTCTATGCGACTACCAGAGATGGGCAAGTATAAGCTCTCTGCTATCTCCTGCAGTCCCATAGATCCAAGATAAGTGCTTGGAATGGGAGAATCCCAGTAAAAGTGAACATGCACATGTCCTGTATAAACGGAGGGAGGTGGGTCACCGAATAAATAACTGTACTGCTGAACACACAAACTACTAAATCTACAGAAGAGAACTCAGAGCAAAGTTCAAATCATTCATTTTTATTAGCATATATTTCCTTGAGCTACAGCTCCCTTGTTATATATATATATATATATATATATATATATATATATACACACACATACCTGTATATACAATGCCATGTAAACAAAAAGGGGCCGAGTTTGGCTTACCTATGATTTGTCCTCCTTACAATCTCCGAGGAGTGCAGTCACCATAGACTTTACAGGATCCCCAAATGCCTCCTCACTGTCATCAGCTAGGTACATAACAAACTGATGCTCTCAGCGTTAATGTTGCAGCATCAGGTATTTATGCACCTGGCCAGCGTCCGCAGATGGCCTCCTGAATTCAATTGTATTGCCATCCTCAGGACAGTGATACAGTTGAATACTGCGGCAAGGGCAGCAGTATTTTGTGCTGCACTGTGGTATTCAGTTCTTCTAGGGTGGTATTTAGTGCTGCCCTATGGTATTGCTGGCTCCACCTACTTCTGTGGTTTCTGCCTACTTGTACAGCCCTGCCTGATTGTGTTACCCACCTTCTGTCAATTTGGACCTGTCTACAACACAGGGCCACTTTTAATTTTTTTTTTTCAAGGGCCCCTTTTAACTCCCAGTCCTCCCCTGCAGACTCCCCTGAGGAGACATCACATGCTGATAGTCTTTTACATATAAAATCTATGTTCTGTAACCTCTGTTCTGTGAGTAAAAGTACAAAATACCAATTCTACTCTATCCTGTCTGTATTTAATTTCACACTATTGTTTATCTTGTATTGACTATATTGCGGCTCTATGGGAATGTGCACATGATCACCAGATAAGGCATTTATCATTCTACTTGTGTGTATTTTTACTGTTGTTTCACTGCAGGTTTTAATGTTTTTTTTTCTTCTTGCTTTTGCCTGGAAGATTCTCCATTTCAGTGAGTCATTTACCAAGGGGGACGAAGAAGATATAGAATTTGAAATGACAGCCTGCTCCTGTGATGTGCTTCCTACTAGTTCATACTATACATCCCACTTGGAGCATAAATCCTTACTGACTGTAGGATTGGTGTCTTCGAATGGAGAGCGGGCAGGAGGCAATCCATCACCTCCGCTTTTATCACCCTCAAACACAACCAGTATTTGCTAATGCTTCTCAACTGAATGAGGAGTTTCTCTGCTATGAAGCAATTCTACTTTTGTAGGGGACAGCTCCTGAAATAATGGCGTACACTGGCTAATATATGTGTCTTTCCTGTGTGTGCCGGAGAATAGTACATTTAATTTTTTTTTTACTTGAAACTTTTTTTTGCTTTTGGAAGAAGAAAGTTATACTTAAATCACCAACGTCCTCCCCACATGGACATCTGCGAATCCCAAGAGTGACTTTATGCAGAAATATCATCACTATTACAGAGGGTGGAAATTGAGCTCCAGAGAATTTTCTGCTGAATTCCATTTTGAAATAGTTGAGGGTGGGGATGATATGAATCAGTGCAAAAAACAATATAAATAATACAAATATAAAAATCTATAAATTGAATTGAAAAAATGTGGGAAATGAAAAGCAAAAAAATAAAATATATGCATGGACAAAAATATGATAATGTAACTACTATAATACTACCTCCTATGTACACAAATACAGTATTACTACTATAATACTGCTTCCTACGTTTAAGACTATAACTACTATAGTACTGTTCCCTACTGTATACAGTGCCTTGCGAAAGTATTTGACCCCCTGGAACTTTTCAACCTTTTGCCACATTTCAGGCTTCAAACAAAAAGGTATAACATTTAAAATTTTTGGTGAAGAATCAACAACAAGTGGTCACAATTGTGAAGTGGAACTAAATTTATTGGATCATTTAAACTTTTTTTGTAATAATAAAACTGAAAAGTGGGGCGTGCAAAATTATTCGGCCCCCTTGCATTAATACTTTGTTGTACCACCTTTTGCTGCGATTACAGCTGCAAGTCGCTTGGGATATGTCTTTATCAGTTTTGCACATAAAGAGACTGAAATTCTTGCCCATTCTTCCTTGCAAAACAGCTCGAGCTTTTTGAAGTTGGATGGAGAGCGTTTGTGAACAGCAGTTTTCAGCTCTTTCCACATATTCTCAATTGGATTCAGGTCTGGACTTTGACATGGCCATTCTAAGACCGGGATACGTTTATTTTTGAACCATTCCTTTGTAGATTTTGCTTTATGTTTGGGATCATTGTCTTGTTGGAAGATAAATCTCCATCCTAGTCTCAGGTCTTTTGCAGACTCCAACAGATTTTCATCCAGAATGGTCCTGTATTTGGCTCCATCCATCTTCCCATCAATTTTAACCATCTTCCCTGTCCCTGCTGATGAAAAGCAGGCCCAAACCATGATGCTGCCACCACCATGTTTGACAGTTGGGATGGTGTGTTCAGGGTGATGAGCTGTGTTGCTTTTACGCCAAACATATCGTTTTGCATTGTTTCCAAAAAGTTGGATTTTGGTTTCATATGACCAGAGCACCTTCTTCCACATGTTTGGTGTGTTTCCCAGGTGGCTTGTGGCAAACTGTAAACAAGACTTTTTATGGATATCTTTGAGAAATAGCTTTCTTCTTGCCACTCTTCCATAAAGGCCAGATTTGTGAAGTGTTCGACTGAGTGTTGTCCTATGGACAGACTCTCCCACCTCAGCTGTAGATCTCTGCATCCAGAGTGATCATGGGCCTCTTGGCTGCATCTCTGATCAGTCTTCTCCTTGTTTGAGATGAAAGTTTAGAGGGACGTCCAGGTCTTGGTAGATTTGCCATGGTCTGATACTCCTTCCATTGAATATGATCGCTTGCACAGTGCTCCTTGGGATGTTTAAAGCTTGGGAAATCTTTTAGTATCCAAATCCGGCTTTAAACTTCTCCACAGCAGTATCAAAGACCTGCCTGGTGTGTTCCTTGGTCTTCATGATGCTCTCTGTGCTTTAAACAGAACCCTGAGACTATCACAGAGCAGGTGCATTTATACGGAGACTTGATTACACACAGGTGGATTCTATTTATCTTCATCAATCATTTAGGACAACATTGGATCATTCAGAGATCCTCAATGAACTTCTGGAGTGAGTTTTCTGAACTGAAAGTAAATGGGCCGAATAATTTTGCACACCCCACTTTTCAGTTTTATTATTACAAAAAAAAGTTTAAATGATCCAATAAATTTCATCCCACTTCACAATTGTGACCCACTTGTTGATTCTTCACCAAAAATTTAAAATGTTATATCTTTTTGTTTCAAAAGCTTGAAAAGTTCCAGGGGGCCGAATACTTTCGCAAGGCACTGTATATAAGAATACAGCTACTATAATACTGTTCCCTGTGTACAAAGTATAACTACTATAATACTGCACGTATAAAACTACTATAAAACTGCACGTTTTAGACGCCGGTCTTAATAAGCCCTATAGCTGGCAGTGGATCCGCCGAAGTTATGTAAAGGCACAGACTTCTGTAAAACTTCAGTGTATCCAGCGGCGATTCTAAATGTAAGCCCGCTTCCTTGTTGTTTTACATTTAGACCATTTTCTATGCCTAAAACAGCCGGCCCATCCCCTTCCACGCTAAGCCCACTTTTTTTAGACCTGGCGTCAGCGGGGCAGAAGTTGCAGATTCTGGCGCACCATGGTGTGCGACAGAATCTGCGCCAGATATACGCCACAAAAGTGAACCCCTATGTTCAAGAATAGAACTACTATAAGGCTCCATTCACACGTCCTGTTTTTCTTTCCTGATTCGATCCTGATTTTTTTAGGACCCATTGAAATGAATGGATCCAGATCAGGATCAGGATCAAATCAGGAAAGAAAAACAGGACGTGTGAATGGAGCCTAATAATGCCCCCTGTTTAGAAGAATATAACTACTATAATACTGCGCCATTTCTGAAAAGATAAATATTATGATACTGCCCCTATGCACAATAATATAATTACTATAATACTGTCCCCTTTGAATGAGAATATAACTACTGTAACAGTTACATGTAACATATAATATTATGTTCAATTATGTATATGGTAGATACTATCATACTGCTCCCTACAATATGTACTGTACAAGAATATCACTACTATAATACTGCCCACTGTGTAGAAGAATATAACTACTATAATACTGCTATGTACAAGAATATAACTACTATAATACTACCTCTACATACAAGCATATAACTACTATAATACTGTCCTATGTACAAGAACATAACTACTATAATACTGCCTCCTATGTACAAGAATATAACTACTATAATATTGCCTCCTATGTATAAGAATATAACTACTATAATACTGATCCTATGTACAAAAATATAACTACTATAATACTGTCTCCTATGTGCAAGAATATAGCTATTATAAAACTGCCTCCTATGTACAAGAATGTAACTACTATAATATTGCTTCCTATGTACAAGAATATAACTACTATTATACTGGCTTATATTTACAAGAGTATAACTACTATAATACTGCCTCCTATGTATAAGAATATAACTACTATAATACTGGCTTATATTTACAAGAGTATAACTACTATAATACTGCCTCCTATGTATAAGAATATAACTACTATAATACTGCTCTTATGTCCAAAAATATAACTACTATAAAACTGCCTCCTATGTGCAAGAATATAACTATTATAAAACTGCCTCCTCTGTATAAGAATATAACTACTATAATACTGCCTCCTATGTATAAGAATATAACTACTATAATACTGCTCCTATGTACAAGAATATAACTACTATAATACTGCGCCTATGTACAAGAATATAACTACTATAATACTGCGCCTATGTACAAGAATATAACTACTATAATACTGCTCCTATGTACAAGAATATAACTACTATAATACTGTGCCTATGTACAAGAATATAACTACTATAATACTGCGCCTATGTACAAGGATATAACTACTATAATACTGTCTCCTATGTGCAAGAATATAGCTATTATAAAACTGCCTCCTCTGTACAAGAATATAACTACTATAATACTGCCCACTGTGTAGAAGAATATAACTACAATAATACTGCCTCCTATGTACAAGAATGTAACTACTATAATATTGCTTCCTATGTACAAGAATATAACTACTATAATACTGGCTTATATTTACAAGAATATAACTACTATAATACTGCCTCCTATGTATAAGAATATAACTACTATAATACTGCTCTTATGTCCAAAAATATAACTACTAAAAAACTGCCTCCTATGTGCAAGAATATAACTACTATAATACTGCCTCCTATGTATAAGAATATAACTACTATAATACTGCTGTTATGTCCAAAAATATAACTACTATAATACTGCCTCCTATGTACAAGAATATAACTACTATAATACTGCCTCATATGTACAAGAATATAACTACTATAATACTGCTTCCTATGGATAAGAATATAACTACTATAATACTAAGACTAATATGAACCATCTCCAGCCACCGGTGTTGGTAAAATCTATTCAGTTTATTTCTTCTCCGTTAAAAAGCAGTTACAAAAATGGTGACGGCGTAGGTGTGATGTCCGCTGGATCCGGAACAAGGTCCCTCTTGTGAAATAAAATATTGAAATAGCAGCAGTACAACTGTGGCCTTCTCTCCACAAACCAAGCTCAGCGCCGTACATTGTATAGTGGCTCTGCTTGGTATTGAAGCTCAGCCCCATTCACTTCAATAGGTCTGAGCTGCACCTAGGCCATGTGACCAATGAATGTAATGTCCATATAGTCTAGAAAAGCTGGCGAGCGCCGCTGCTTTCTCAAACAGCTGATTGGTGGGGATTCCAGGTGTTGGACCTCTACCCATCATATACCGATGACCTATCCAGACGATAGGTCATCAGTAAAAAAACACTTCTTTAAAGGTATATGTAACAATATATCAGAAAACCCACATTATAGCAAAAAGTTGCCATATTGTTTTTCCCCAGAAAAAGGTACAATGTTCTTGCACCTGAATGGCCCCCCTCAACCTCTGGGCCCCATAGCAAGTGCTATGGCTGCTTTGGCTATAGTTATGCCCATGCCAGCAGGTAAAGTAACCCTGAGTTGTAATAATAGCTATAAAAGGATAGGGGAGCTTCAATCATGACAGGTCATTTTTCACCTCTAGGTGGCGGTCTTATTTGCCTGTAAGCCCCATGTAAACTACTACTCTTTGGCTCAATATATGTAAATCTTAACATTCTTCCTTCTGTTTTATCCTCGCTCTTTTTCTATTGTCTTACGCGCATAGCTCGCATGCCGATGATTCAAGGCCGCTTTGCAGGTGTTTTACTATTGTCTAGTTAACGGCTTCCCCACTTTTTGCATTAAACATCACAATAATTTGAAAAATATTATTACTGAAGTGGCAATTAAAGAGATGTAGCCCAATCTGAGATTACTTTACAGCCGGGAACCCGGAGCTAGTTAACATTCCAAGAGAGCCAGCGAAAATAAAACCCTGCAAAGTGATTCACGCGGTCGTTACTTCCTGAAGACAGTATAAAATGGAAATATTTTTAGATCACATACATGTCCCGCATTTTGTCAATATTATTCCCCACACAGGCCCTGCATCTTAATACCAAACTTAATGAACTCTGCTACGGGCTTCCGAGCGCGCTTATCCACATATTTATTTAACGGCATCATACAGAAGGCCGGACGCGCTCCCCGAATAAATATTCTTAATGTTTTTGTGAAATTCTACCCCTCCCCCCACTATAATGTAATCAGCTCATGCCCATAGGAGCCTGATAGGAGATTGTAAGCCTGTAATAAGGTATAAAATTAATTTCCCCTTAAAATAAAATGTAAAACTTCCCAGTAAGTCCTTCATCGTCTATTTCTTTGCCTATAGCAAAGGTCATGTTGACCCCTCTATCATAATTTTTGCCACAAAGGACAGGACAGAAGGGCTTAGTGTTTGTTTTCACTGCATGGATTATTGCCCAGCTTTTCCAAGCCCCTGAACCACAATATAGACAAGTCATATGATTAACCTATATTTAGATTTGCCTTCCAAGCAGGGGTGCACCTAGCCTTTCTTAACCTCACCCCTTCCCTTCAGCCCGTAGCCCTTCTGCTGGCCCCCTCTTGCCCCTACCTGGTGCTGTCTGAGGTGATTGCCTCACCTGGCCTCATTGGTGCTTCACTTCAGAAAATAGCATTTATCTATATATTATATTTATCTACAAATATACATTTATTTGTAAGTAAAGTAAATACAAGGCACTTACTAATGTATTGTGATTATCCATATTGCCTCCTTTGCTGGCTGGATTCATTTTTCCATCATATCATACACTGCTCATTTCCATGGTTATGATCACTCAGCAGCAGTGGTCGTGCTTGAACACTATAGGAAAAAGCACCTATGCGTACTCCCACAGTCCCACTCACCAGAAAGGCCAGTGCCTTTTTCTATAACGTGCAAGCATGACCACCGCAGATACGTCTGCTTTGGACAACTTCTACTACACTTTTCTTGCTTTAGGAAAAAGTTTGTTGCTGCAAATAGATGTAGGTGTATGTCCAGATTGCATGTAAATGCTGTAATCAGATGTACAGCTACGTCCAAACTGTTAACTTTATAGTGTCACAGAGAGCAGAGACACAGGAGAAGCTGGCAAGGGACCATTCAGGGTGGTCCCTTGTCGGTGATCGCTCTGATTGGTTAGTCTGTTTAGCCCCCCGGTATTGTATGTGATGGTGGCGGCTCAGGAATGGAGCCGCCGCCATCAGCAGAGGGTGTCAGCTGTAACATGCAGCTAACACTCTGCTGTAACAACTGAGATCAGTGATCACGGTTAGTAGCCACTGACATTTCTCAACTAATGAGAGTCAAACATAGAATTGAAGGTATAGAAACATCTGAATTGAGATTGCAACAAATGCCTGAGAAATTTCACAACTGCGGTTTCCCCAAAAATTGCTCAACCAACACCCCACTAACACTAGACAACTTTCCAGGGAAACCCTACTCATTTGGACCCCAAAAAGAAGGGTGAGGCTAACACAAGGGTTCCATGTGTGACTACATATAAGACACACAGCCCAAATTATCAGAATAGTTCAGAAACAAACAGATACGGTCATCTGAATAAGCCCTAAGTAGGGTTGCTACCTGGCCGGTATCTCACTGGTCAAGCCAGTATTTTAGTGCCCGTGCCGATGCTCATTAGTACATCCTTTAATTCTCTCCTTCCTTTTGTGTTAAGAAGGAAAAAAAAACTCACCTCATCCATTTTCTTGTGCCGTGGTGAACACTCATTGCTGACTGGATGTGCTGGACAGGATCTGCGAGATGTCATCACGCTGGAGAGCGTATCCTCTCCTGAGCTTCCAGTGAGCAGCGAGTGTTCACTGTGGCACAAGAAAATGGGTGAGGTGAGTTGTTTGTTTTTTTTGCACAGATAAGAGAAGGGGGCATTACTATTACTGGGGAGCACTAATGGGGGCATTACTATTACTGAGGAATACTAATGGGGGCACAATTAATTCTGGGGGGAACTAATGGGGGCAATTATTAATTCTGGGGAGCAATAATAGGGGCCTTAATAATTCTGGGGGACACTAATAGAGGCATTACTGTTATTGGGGCACTAATGGGGCATTATTAATTCTGGGGGGCACTAATGGAGGCATTAATGTTACTGGGGGTACTAATGGGGGCATTATTAATTCTGGGGGCACTAATGGAGGTATTACTATTACTAGGGGCACTAATAAAGGCATTATAAATTCTGGGGGCAATAATGGGGGCATTATTAATTCTGGGGGGCACTAATGGAGGCATTAATATTACCGGTGGGGGGGGTACTAATGGGAGCACTATTAATACTGGGAGCCACATTATAACATAGCGACTTAACATCCAATGTTAAGCCATGCCCCTTCAGGTGTGGCTTAACTTGGCCGGTATTTTTTGTTGTTTGTTTGTTTTGTCAACCCTAGACCTAAGGCTGAGTTCACACTTCAGTTATTTAGTTAGTTATTTCAATCTGTTATTGTAACCCAAAAGCAGGTGCGGGTCAAAAACAGATCATAGATCCGAAGTAGTTTTGGTAAAAACTTTGTTTGAATGCTGTATGGAGATACGATCTCTGTACATCATTCAAATGAAGTTTTGAATGAAGCGACTTCAGATGATCTGAAGCTCGCTTCACTCAACACTACACAGAAAAGAAACAGATCTTTCCATTATACCGTCTCTAAGTAAGGATGCATTCACACGACCGTAAGTGTTTTGCACACATAGCCAGCGCTATATAGAGATTGCCTATTCTTGTCCGCAGACAAGAATAGGACATGCTCTATCTTTTTTGCAAGCCCACTGAACGGAACAACGGATGTGGACAGCACAGGGTGCGCTGTCCGCATCTTTTGCGCCCCCATTGAAATGAATGGGTCCTCACCCGTTCCGCAAAATTGCACTTTGTTATGGCTGACTGGTCCATATATATATATATATATATATATATATATATATATATAGTAAGAAGGGCATGGTTTGGGAGAACCGATATCTGCCCTTGAAATGGTTAAGTTCTATGTGGTAAGCCTTGGGTGTGTCTGGGAACCAAGAGGTTAACTCAGACACAGCATAAGGGCTCATACACATGACCGGTGCCGGCCCGTGCCCGTATTGTGGCCCGCATACGCTGGGTCCGCAATATATGGGCACCAGCCATGTGCAGCCCGCATCACGGATCAGAGACGCATTCACTTCAATGGGTCCGCAATCCGGGAGATGAGGAGCGGAGGCACGGATCGGAACACCACGGAAGCACTACGGTGTGCTTCCGTGGTGTTTCTGGGCGTGCCTCCGCACCGCAAAAAAGTAGCGCATGCACTACTTTTTTGCGGTGTGGACCGTGGATGAATGGGTCCGCGATCCGAATGCGGCGGCCCCACAGCACACGTTGGTGTGCATGAGCCCTAAGCAGGATTGATAGCCTGTTTTGTCTATGTTAGCCATAGCTAACATAGACGGGTTTGTAAAATACGTACTGGGCCTGCTTATACTGGAGTGAGTGAGGTTGGTAGTGGGACGCTCACTCCACCCGGGCCTCCGGTCCTGGGCTTCCACCAGCCCACAGCTGAGGATCACCTGGATCGTTATGGCCTAATTTAAAGCCCAGTGTAGAACTGAACAGGGTGGCCATGCCTGGAGAACTGACAGCGGAACAACAACAAAAGCTTGTGCCACACAATACTTGTTATTTGTACCCGTGGGCTGGGTAGCGGGTCCCACGTATAGTTAGGGATTGTGTTCTGTAATAGGTACTGGCTCAGCCGAGCAGGGTTTTGTTTATGTAAGCCGATATGTTAAGGCTATGCTTATGTTTGATTAAGAAAGTGTGAAATAAAACAATGGATTTAGACTTTAACCTGTGTGTGTCCCTGCTTCCTGCACAGCTACCAAGTGTTTACCAGAGCAAACCCCCACAATATATATATATATATATATATATATATATATATATATATATATATATATATATTAGTTATCTTGGAAAACCCCTTTAAACAGTGCTTGCCAGCAGGATCAACCTAGAAACCAGACTTACTTTCTGATAGGGTTGATCATGTTGATTAAAATGACATCTGTCCTGAGAAAAAATACTTTCATTCATTATGCAAGGGTCCCCTAGGGTACACTTCTGCTCCTCAGCTTTCCAGTATTTACCCTTTCCTAAGGAACGCTGCAAAGGTATTATTTTAAACACCAAAATCAACCCTACCAGGCAGTATATTGGGTTAAATAGAGTTGATCCTGCTGACAAGCCCTCTGTAATTATTATACAACACCTTATATTAAATTAAAAAGTATATTCAGTATTCCCTTTCTTTTCTAGAGAAATTAACTTTGGATTTTAGCGTGGACAGGGAGGACGGGCTCTCTCAATCATAAAGTCTCCATTGCAGCGAATGAGAAAACATCCTCTGAGACATTGCTTAGAGTGTAATATAATCACTGAGTAAATAAAACTGATTATAAAAGGAAGCATGGCTTCCAGTGTTAAATTGCATGGTCCAGGGAAGCGGGACGGCCCAGTAACAGTGCCGATATCCAATAAAGACAATTTAATCAAAAGGACAGCATCAAGGAATGCGTAGCACCAAGGAATCATGAATCTTTCACTAAACAGAAACTACTTCAAGAGATAGAAGCCTGCTGGTTTTCCTGGAGTGCCGACCTAATCCCTGAACAGGAGCGAAAAAGTGAAGACCAGGGGGTCCACTTAGATAATGCGCTTAGAAGTAGCCACAAGCCAAATCTGTTCAGTGACACAGCATATCCACATCTACTCCTATGACAGTTAAGAGTTCTGCTGCAACTGAAAGCTCCTAAAGGCACAGTGGCCTCCATAATTTTTAAATGGTAGAAGTTTGGAACAACCAGGTCTCTCTCTAGAGCTGTCCGCCCAACCAAACTAAGTAATGGGGGAGAAGAGCCTTGTTATGAGAGGTGACCAAGAGCCCAATAGTCACCCTGGCTGAGCTCCAAAGATCCTGTGTGCAGATAGGAGAAACGTCAGGAAGGTCAATCATCACTGCAGGACTACTCCAATGTGGCCTTCATGGCAGCGTGGCCAGAAAGAAGTCTCTCCTCAGTAAAAGACACATGAAAGTTGACAAGAAAGTACCTAAAGGACTCCCAGACTGTGAGAAACAAGATTCTCTGGTCTGATAAAAGCAAGATTGACCTTTTTGGCCTCAATTCTAAGCTTCATGTCTGGAGGAAAGCAGGCACTGCTTATCACCTGCCCAATACCATCCCTACAGTGAAGCATGGTGGTGGCAGCATCATGCTGCAGGGGTATTTTTTAGCGGCTGGGACAGGGAGACTGGTCAAGGTTGAGGGAAAGCTGAGTGTAGCAAAGTACAGAGATATTCTTATTGAAAGCCTGATCCAGGGTGCTATGGACCTCAGACTGGGTCCAGAGTTCACCTTCTAACAATACTGTGACCCTAAACACACAGCCAAGACTACACAGGAGTGGCTTAGGGACAACTTTGTGAATCTCCTTGAGTGAGGAGGCTGTAATCACTGCCAAAGGTGCTTCAACTAAATCCTCACTAAAGAGTCTGGATACTTAGGGCTTAGGGCTCATGCACACGAACGTATTTTCTTTCCGTGTCTGTTCCGTTTTTTTTTTGCGGACCGTATACGGAACCATTCATTTCAATGGGACCGCAAAAAAAAAACGGAAGGTACTCCGTGTGCATTCCGTTTCCGTATGTCCGTATTTCCGTTCCGCCAAAAAATAGAACATGTCCTATTATTGTCCGCATCACGGACAAGGATAGTACTGTTCTATTAGGGGGCAGCTGTTCCGTTCTGCAAAATACGGAATGCATACGGACGCCATCCATATTTTTTGAGGATCCGTTTTTTCATACGGTCGTGTGCATGAGGCCTTAGGGATAACTTTGTGAATGTCCTTGAGTGGCCGAGCCAGAGTCCTGACTTGAACTCAATTGAACATCTCTGGAGAGCCCTGAAAGTGGCTGTCCATCAATGGTCCCTATCCAACCTGACAGAGTTTGAGAGGATCCGCAGAGAAGAATGGCAGACTTGTGGAACCATACCAAAGGAGGCTGTATTAACTGCCAAAGGTGCTTCAACTAAGTCCTCAGTAACAAGTCTGGATACTTATGTCAATGCAAGATTTTTGGTTTTCATTTTCAATAAATTAAAAAAGATTTCAAACGTTCTGTTTTCACTTTCTCATTATGAGATATTGAGTGCAGAATGATGGGGAGTGCTCTGTACACAGAGAATGCTGTCAATCAATCACTGATCACAGCTCCCCATGTACAGCTGAAATCAGAAGAAACAGATATAAATGTATATATTTAACATTTTACTAAATCTTTTTTCACAAAAATATTTATCAATCGGCTTACTGTAGTTCTTGCTGTCCTATAACATGCGGCCTGCAGATTGCAATGCATTTCATGGCGACAGGTCCTCTTTAATTAAAATTGTTAGTAGACATATGCCCTTGAACATTTTAATCCTTCTGAAGCTGTGCTGAAGTATCTATGCATTGTATGCATTGAAATCGCATGTATTCCTGGCGGTAAGGTGCCACATCCTAGTTTGCCGCTCCTTTTATGTAACTTTATAGTTCCACATCACAAAATATTTTTTTGCAAACAATTGCAAAAACTCTATGAACTTTGTACCAATATTTAGGATAAGGAAACGTTATAACAATATTGAAAATATCACAATATCTGATGTCTTCATGTTTTCTATTGTGATCAGAGTTTCAGAGGCTTCATTGTACTGTACATTAAAACCCATCTCTTATGTCGGGAAGGCTCCAGGCACACCTACTCTAAATTGATTTAGACCTGACTTGATTAAAGCAGGTCAGTGAAGACGCAGACGCACTATAGTTAATCATTTAATATGTCATCTGCAAATTGATTGCTTCAATCTAGGTTAGCTCATTATTGATTCATAGTTCCTATCAACAGAAAATGTTTGATAAAGATTCCTGAGAGTTTTTAATCATTTTGCGCATATCATTTTTAAGGTTAGTAGTTCCCTCTTTAGTATGAAGTTGAACAGAATTTTTTTTTTAATATTTATAACGTATTTTTATTTGTTTGGTATTATTCATTTATATTATTTGTATTATTTATGGATTTTTGTATTAAATATTTTAGTAATATTTAATATTTGTATAATTAATTATATAAAATTATTTATATTCATATTTTTAAAGTTTCTAGTGAAGTCCATTTAAATGATTTATTATTGTACTGCAAAACCAATAAAAACATGCAAAATAAATTTTATGTCCCGTCCAACCATGATTTCCCATTTATAGTAATGGTATCCTTCCATGTGGTAGAAGGCCCAATGGGCCCCATCAGACTGTATGGCAACCATGATCCTTTATGGACATGTATATTCAGGGGCAGACTGAGAACTTAATGTGGTCCTGGAAAAAATACTAAAAGTGGCCCCGTTTTGTAGTTGGGTCCAAATTGATGGAAGGAAGAGCCAACACAAGTAGGCGAGGCCAGCAATGCCATATTGTGGCAAATTATATCACCCCAACAGAGCCAAATACAACAGTCCATCCCAAAATACTGCTGCCAGCAGCACAAAATACATCCCCAAAAACTTCCACTGGCTGGCCTTGAGAAGGGCTCAGATGGCCCCCCCTGGGCATTGGCCCAACAGGAAATTTCCCTGTAGGTCTATGGCCAATCTGCCCCGTGTATATTTTATCAACTATAATTATCATAGTATGTACCCAAAGGTGTATATATACCATATAGTCAGCCTAGGCAGCTGCCAATGGCCCTGTGAACGAGTGGTCAATGTAGATGTGCCTATGATCTCCTTATCTCTACCTGCCCCACAATCCCACCACAAAAACAAACCCGGTGGTTATAATGCTCTGCCAACAAAAAGGAATAAAGAGGCCTAACAAACATTGTCTATACAAGTTAACAGTAACATTGTGACATTGAGCAGGAGAGGAACGCCACTTTATTGCCATGGGGCTCCATAATTTATATGTTTGGCCATTTAAAAAAAACAACAACAAAAAACAAAACAAAACAGCACCACACCTGTCCACGGGTTGAGTGTGGTATTGCAGCTCTGCCCCATTCACTTTAATGGAGCTCTGTTAAAAGACAAAACCCATGGACAGATGTGCTGTTTCTGAAAGAAGGCTGTCATTTTTATTCAAATCTTGGAAACCCCTTTAACAAAGTTAGTCAATCCAGTTGTCAGCATAATACACCGTATCTTGTAGGAGGAATTAGCTGTAAATGTCATGTAATATGTCAGACATGCTGATCTCAACTGGAGGAGGGGGTCTTGCTTCTAGGAATCACTGTAGTAGTGCCACTGGAGTCAAAGGAGACACATGTAAATGTTTAAAGCCTCATTCACACGTCAGTGTTTGGTCAGTGATTTCCTTCAAATATTGTGAGCCAAAACCAGGATTGGAGCCTCCGCAGAGATAGGGTATAAAGGAAAGATCTGCACCTGTTCTGTGTTTAGAGCCGCACCTGGTTTTGGCTCAAAATCACTGGAAATCAATGACCAAACACTGATGTCTGAGTCTTAAAAAAGCTTGACAGGGACAAAATGCCACTGGAATCAAAGGATGCCCATTGATTTTAACCATTGCCTTGCTGTGGCCGCATAGTGCAAAGGTCTATAGTGGACAATACATTAAAGAGCATTGGTGCTGCACCTTAGGTAACTTATTTTATGCAGATTTTACAAGTGGATTTTGCTTTCCCTGTGTATAACCTGCCGATTATGTTGTAGATTATGATGCAGATTTGCCCCAGATCTCACCCTTTGCATCGCAAAGGATGAAATCTGCCCTGAAAATCAGCACAAATGGCATTCCCAAATCTGCACCGCGGGTCAATTTTTGAGTTGAAAAATTCTGCATCATGTAAATGAGATTTTGAAAATCTCATGCACTTAGCTGGTACTGCATTAGGCTATGTTCACATGGTGGCTTTTTGCCATGGATTTCACCACAGATTTCACACTGCATCTGTGTTTAAACCCCCTCACACTGTTTTCAATGGGGGTCAATGTGGCCGTGCATTATTTAGTTTTCCAGACCGTGTCCATTCTTGGCGCAGATTCCATTTGGACACCACGGGAAACTATTGTGGGAGATTGCTCGTAGTTTATGGAGCAGGTTTACCATCCGATGGGGCTAAACCATAAGCGATTTCACAGCACTGAAGTTGAAAAACTGAAACAGTGTCAAAATCCGCCATACAAGCATAGCCTTAGGGATCATGCACATGAACATGTGCTGCCTGTTCTGTGCATTGGGGACTGTAATGTGGGCACTGGCCAACAACAGCTCTGCATGAGTTCTTACTCTGTTGATTTCTACACATAATACGCACCATGGGGCACAATTATTAAGATCGGCGCTTTAATCCTAAGCTGGCGGTGGATCAGCCGAAGTTATGAAGGGGCGCCAGCCCCTCCATAACTTTGGCACATCCAGCGCCAATCCTAAATGTAAGACAGCTTCTGAGCTGTCTTAAATTTAGACCTTTTTCTACGCCTGAAACAGTAGAAAATGGTGGATGAGACGGGCCTCCCGGCCCATTCCCTTCCCTTCCCTGCCCATGCCACACCCACAATTGTAGACCTGGCAAGTGTGGGGTGAAATCGCAGATAACGGCGCAACTAATTTAGGCATATTTCAGCTTAGTAAATGACCCCCATATGCCTATACCCTAAGGGGGAAAAAGTGAAAAAAAATTTCACAAGACACAGGTTCCATATAGACAGCAGGTACCATGCAGGTGTGCATCCAATACTGTAGTCAGGTTCCCAAGGATGTGAATGAAGAGATCTCCATAACACTGGTGTATTGATTGTGCTCATAATTCCCCTTCAAGCTTCAGCTCTCCAGCATGCACAGGCCGTTCTCTGCCTCTGTGAAGGTAGTAACCCCGGAGAGAAGAGCTTGGGATTTTGCCAAGGAACAACTCCCAACAAAGATTTAGTGATGTCAATGCTGACAGGTAGTCTATCTGGGAAGATTCAGGAAAATGTCAAAGATTCTGTAGATACAACTCCTTGTACAGTCAAATTGAATTTTTTTAAATCATAATTTTCACCAAAAACTGCTACTAAAACGCAATGACTGCATCATGTGAATATACCCTTATAAATTTTGATGATCAGAGAGCTCTTCTCGGTACATGTTTTTTCACTCCATAGACATCAGTAGAAATGTGGAGCTATTGATGTGTGACTGTTTCATCCCTCTTTGACATTTGTGGACGTTTTATGCCTTGTGATGTGTCTGGTTGACCAAAGGTTGCAATTCATTGGTGCTTCATGCATTGTTAATAGACTAGCAATAAAATTCTGATAATCCAGCATGTTTGGCACTGACATTAAACTGGATTATTGAAAACTCCAGATTATGGGAACTGCATATGCAGTGTCCCACCTGTCATGTGAAAGGGACACTACAAACTGTATTTTGTATAGCCATGTCACTTTCGATAGCCGTGTCATTGTGAACTGTATTTACATGTATAAAAGTGTTGTAAGACCATCCTGGGCAGTAATACCAATTTCCACCACTAGATGGTGCTGGCTAGAAACATATGAATATACCCCTCTATGGTATACAGAGGAGGTAGTGAGTCAGTAGTAGAGAAGCATGTGAGGAAGGCAGAAGCAACCTAAGCTATGTGCAGGAGGAGAGAGTCACCCCAAGGCCGCCATTCCTGCTGGACACTGGCCATGTCACAGCTCCATGATGGCAATTTACCATTTCTTGGCCACTACAAACTGGCATGAACTGGATTACAAGCCTGTCAAAGATAAATGCTGAGCTCATCAGCTTCATGGACTTTGTCAGCAAAACTTGTAGTGACTGGGAGTAGCTCCACAGCACCCAGACACAAACCTAGCAACTTCAAGCTAAAGTTGTGATTTAATGACCTACTGAAAACCCCAATGGGCAGTCAGGTTTCTACTGTCTAAGTAAAACGGTGCGGAAGTATTAATTCCTGCCGTGCAGGGCCAACATACCCTAGAAGATTAATCTCATTTTATCCAGAGCCAAGACTAGTTTTATCAGGGGACTGACTGGAAGGAGAAATTAAGAGTAACAGGATTTAAAGCTACAGTAACCTACAATCACTGCCTTAGAAGTTTTACAATACTATTCTGTAACATCTGCTGTCTACTAAAGAAATTGTACCTTTATGACATTCGACCTCAAGGCAAAAGTAAAGAGTTTATTTCACATCTTAAACTGCCTCATTATTGCTACCAAGGGTGTGTCTACCTTAAGACACTGGCGTCACGGATAACCAGGACCCAGCTGACCGACATGGTCAAAATTACCACCAAGGGCACCTCATCTGACCATCCAGTGGAGTCCTGCGTACGGAGTGTGCCCCGAGGGAAGTCGTGTCCACCCTCCACGCAACTGCACGCCAGTCCAGGGGCAGTCAGCAGAACCGTGAGTAAAAACCATCAGCAACACCACACTGTGACATAAGCCTGCGGTACCGGCTCGCTGCACATATTCTGACTTCAAAGGCACCAACACACATGGGCAGGCTTGGACTGGCCCAGAGGGGTACAGGTAAATCCCCCTGTGGGCCCCTGAGCAAGGTGGGCCCCTAGTCTCCCACCCCTTGCACAAGTGGCACATAACACAGTAGACTTACTGCACTATGTATAGATATGCAACGTGCAGCACCTCAACCAGCCTATGTTCATATTAAAACTTTATAGATTATTTAAGAAACTCCCCAGTATATTATTATAGACACGACCAGAGCTGAGATGAGGTATAGAGAAAAGCTACCAGTGTCCTCTTCTCCCCAGGACCTACCTTCTCAAAGTTGCTGTAGGGACCTCCATATTCAATCATCTGGTAGCATCTTGCTGCTGCGTGAGAAGGTAATATTTGAATGTATCCGTACCATGGGCACCTCCTCACAAGTCCTGGCAGATGCTCCTATCTAACCTGGGAACTACACCATTCTTTCTGCAGTTCCTTTACAAGATGTATAGGACCTGTGATGACATCATCACAGGTCCTTTAGCTTTCTCCACTGATGGTAGGCATACTATACTGGAGCTAGACAGTAATGAGTGTAATTAGGGGACGGGGCCTTTGTTTCACTGCGGGCCTCTTTTCACCATGATCCCATTAGCACCTGCGTGGTCTGCCTCTATTGGAGGTATGCCATTACTCAGTTGCGTACATAGAGAAGTAAGGGCCCCATAACAAGGACCAGACCAGGCCTCCCTCAAAGGACAGAAGGGTTTCTGCCTAAACCTTTTTCAATCACCCTTGGACCATTTTTCCACTGCTTCATTTGCTAAAAGTCGATCCTTTAGTGGGTAGAATCCTGACCAATTTACCTCCCCCCCCTCCCCCCCTCCAGTAGAAGAGAAGATAATCCCAACTAAAGCCTCATTCACACGTTAATGTTTTCCATCAGTGATCGTGAGCCAAAACCAGGAATGGAGGCTCCAGAGAGATAAGGTATAAGGGAAAGATCTGCACATGTTCTGTGTTTGGAGCCGGACCTGGTGTTGGCTCAAAATCACTGATGGAAATCACTGACCGAACACTGATGTGTGAATGAGGCATAAGGCTGGGCCCCCTCTAGCTCTGGGCCCCATAGTAGTTGCATGGTCTGCTGATATGGTAGTTAGGCCCCTGGCACTGCTCCTATGACAGAAGTAACATGGCCAATGTTCTCATCTAGACCTAGATAAAGTAAGAGTGATACACATGTAGGAACGTGTCTAGCTATGGATAACATGCAGGTTATGACATTTAGGGTCCAGATGACACCCTTTATAGTAATGTTGGAGCTTGCACATTGAGGCTTATATTGCTACTGTAGGTAATGCATTTCCATTTTAAGAGGTAAACTTTGGTGGACAGCAACCCTTTAAAGGGTTTGTCCCATCATAGACAATGGGGGCATATCTCTAGGATATGCCCCCATTGTCTTATAGGTGTGGGTGCCACCGCTGGGACTCGCACCTATATCGAGAACGGAGCCCTTAAAGTGAAGGAGGGCGCACTGTGCATTCGCAGCTGCCCTCCATTCATTTCTATGGGGCCAGCGAAAATAGCCGAGCACTGGCTCGGCTATTTCTGTTGGCTCTATAGAAATGAATGGGAGCGGTGGTCGTGCATGCGCGGTACACTACCATTCATTTCAATGGGCGCAGCGGGGGCGCAGCGCTCTCCGCTCTGTTCTCGATATAGGTGCGAGTCCTAACGGTGGGACCCGCACCTATCATACAATGGGTGCATATCCTAGAGATATGCCCCCATTGTCTAAGATGGGAATACCCCTTTAAGCTTGCAAGTAATACACCATGGAGCAGATATGGCACTGTAAAACATCTTAATAAATAAGTAGTGCTCTACATCCACAATCCATTGTCCGAACAAATCAGAATTACCATCCAGTGCCTGCTTCTTCAGGTTAGAATTCACTAATCTCTTTTCTTTTTTAACACCCTGGTAATGTATGATCACAATCTCTTAATACACAGAGCGCTATGTGAGATGTAAGCTGCTCCTGAGTTGGAGACATCACAAGGAATTGGAAAGAAAGCTCTTTCAAAGATGAATAGTGTCAGCCTTCAAATAGGAGGCTAATGGTCATATTTTGTAATCTCATAGCTGTCTGCATTTGCTGTGAACTTGACACTGAAAGGTTTATCTTAATGCACATACGGCGTACGAGGCGCTGTGTACCACAGCCATTACAGATGAGATGGCTAAACGCAGCAAAATGCAAAGTCTACGAAAATAAGTGCACGGGGCAAATTGACGAATGCAGATCTATAGGTGGCTGACCATGTAGGTATCTGCTATGCTACGTGCACTACGGTATGTGAATTGTAATAGTGTTTTAAAAAGTAATACAATCAGGGGAAGGACCAGACTAGCCATTGACTCTACAGGGAGAAATCCTGGTGGGGCGGTTAGGTTATGACATCATGATGATGGCTACCCCCAAAAGCTATTGAGTAGCTCAGCAGTCCAAGCCTACGTGTCACTGAAGACCTGTAAGCCAGACTATGGTAAGTGCTATATACTACCATAGGGCTGTATGTAGGGCTGGGCGAATAATCGAATTCATTCGATTAATTCGCCAATTGAAAGCCTCACGATTTTATTTTTTAGGAAAATCGTGAACTCGATTTTCCTAAAATGGCACCTGCCACATAAAATAAAAAAAAATCTCTCACCTGTCCTGCGCCGCTGCTCCGCTCCGGTGTCCGCCACTCCTATTCTTCTCCGGGGCCGTGCTGCACTGTCCTGACCGCGTACAGCGTCAGGACGTAGTGCAGCGCCAGGAGAAGAAGACTGAGGAGCGCCGGACCTGGAGCGGAGCCGCGGCGCAGGACAGGTAAGGGATTTTTTTATTTTATTCTTATGGTGGCCTAGTGGGCTGTTCTGAGGGCTGAAGGGGGCACTACTGTGGGCTAATCTGAGGTTTCAAGGGGGCACTACTGTGGGCTGTTCTGAGGTCTGAAGGGGCACTACTGTGGGCTGATCTGAGGTCTGATGGGGGCACACTGGGCTGATGTGGGGTCTGATGGGGCACAATGGGCTGATGTGGGGTCTGATGGGGCACAATGGGCTGATGTGGGGTCTGATGGGGCACAATGGGCTGAGGTGGGGCCTGATGGGGCATAATGGGCTGATCTGAGGTCTGATAGGCACAATGGGCTGATCTGAGGTCTGATGAGGGCACAGTGGGCTGATCTGAGGTCTGATGGGGGCACTGTGGGCTGATCTGAGGTCTGATGGGGGCACACTGGGCTGATGTGGGGTCTGATGGGGGCACTGTGGGCTGATCTGAGGTCTGATGGGGCACACTGGGCTGATGTGGGGTCTGATGGGGCACAATGGGCTGATGTGGGGTCTGATGGGGCACAATGAGCTGATGTGGAGTCTGATGGGGCACAATGGGCTGATGTGGGGTCTGATGGGGCACAATGGGCTGATCTGAGGTTTGATGGGGGTATAGTGGGCTGATGTGAGGTCTGATGGGCACAATGGGCTGATCTGAGGTCTGATGAGGGCACAGTAGGCTGATCTGAGGTCTGATGGGGGCACTGTGGGCTGATCTGAGGTCTGATGGGGGCACACTGGGCTGATGTGGGGTCTGATGGGGCACAATGGGCTGATGTGGGGTCTGATGGGGCACAATGGGCTGATCTGAGGTTTGATGGGGGTATAGTGGGCTGATGTGAGGTCTGATGGGGGCACAGCAGGCTTTTTTTATTTATTTTTTTATATTTTTAATAACATAACAAAATCGAGATTTAAATCGTGAATCGTCCAAAATTTAAAAAAAAAAAATCGCGATTTTTTTTTTGGCCATATCGCCCAGTTCTAACTGTATGTGTAATAATAGTGCTCCGTATATAACTATAGAACTGTATATGTATATCATTCAAGTGCTTCGTATCTCACTAGAAGGCTGTATATTTAGTTATAGTGCTCCGTATCTCACTGTAGGGCTATAGATCTAATCATTGTATTCCAATTATCACTATAAGGGCTCGTTCACACGACCGTATTTTTCTTTCCGTGTTTTTTTTGTGGACCGTTTGCGGAACCATTCATTTCAATGGGTCCACAAAAAAACGGAAGGTACTCCGTGTGCATTCCGATTCTGTATGTCCGTATTTCTGTTCCGCAAAAAAAAGAACATGTCCTATTATTGTCCGCATCACAGACAAGGATAGGACTGTTCTATTAGGGGCCAGCTGTTCCATTCCGCAAAATACGGAATGCACACGGAAGTCATCCACATTTTTTGCGGACCGCAAAATACATAAAAGTCATGTGAACGAGCCCTAAAGCAGTATATAATATGGTGATGCTCTATATGTGACTATAGAGTTGCATATGAGGGTCGGGTGCTACAGTATGTTGCATTGTCTCAAAGGTGATTACTATGGTATTTAAAGGGGTATTCCCATCTTAGACAATGGGGGCATATCGCTAGGATATGCTCCCATTGTCTTATAGGTGTGGGTCCCACTGCTGGGACCCGCACCTATATTGAGAACGAAGCGGGGGAGCCACCGGGGTCCAACCCCAACCCCGGGGTCCAACCACTGCCAGGCGCAGTGGTTCCTGTATCCAACCAATCCCATGATGAACTTCTTTCTCTGACACAGCTTCAGCACTGCCGGTAACAACGCCCAGCTAGTTTATAGCTCCTCCCACCCAGCTAGTTACATAGACACTTCCCTATCACTGCCCCTAACACCCAGCTACTTTATAGCTCCTCCTACCCAGCTAGTTACATAGACACTACCCTATCACTGCCCCTAACAACACCTAGCTAGTTTATAGCTCCTCCTACCCAGCTAGTTACATAGATACTACCCTATCACTGCCCCTAACAACACCTAGCTAGTTTATAGCTCCTCCCACCCAGCTAGTTACATACACACTCCCCTATCATTGCCCCAACAACACCTAGCTAGTTTATAGCTCCTCCTACCCAGCTAGTTACATAGACACTTCCCTATCACTGCCCCTAACAACACCTAGCTAGTTTATAGCTCCTCCCACCCAGCTAGTTACATAGACACTTTCCTATCACTGCCCCTAATAACACCCAGCTAGTTTATAGCTCCTTCTACCCAGCTACTTACATAGACACTCTCCTATCACTTCCCCTAACAAGGCCCTACTGTCACGAGTGGGCTTGCGTCTGGTATCAGACGTTCTGCGCGGCTTTCAAAAGTGACATAATTTGACATGTTTTTCCCTTGGTTTGGTTGCTGTTTACCACACCCCTTCCCCTTAGCTGTTGTGGCTGTGGTAATTATCTTTCTCCTATTTACCCCTTCCTCTCCCAGTATCCCTTGCGGTTTATACTTTCTGCCTACTTAGTAGTGTGTGGTGTGGATCTCGGCTGAGATCCGGTTGCTGCGATATCTGCTTTAAGATAAGTGACTTTTTCCCTTTTGTGGTTTTCCTTCTGGAGTCTTCTGTAGTCCTAACTCTTGGAGAAATGGGTTTACTCTTTCTTGTGTCACTAGCTGCAGGGTTCTTTAGGGTGAATTTATTATTAGGTTCCTGTGTATGAACTCTCCTAACACCCAGGCTTGTTCATACTGGTAGTCAGTCAGGGCCTAGTTTCAGGGTTCCCTGCAGGAGGTGACCGTTTCCCTGGTTTTGGTCTGTTCCCTTCCCTCGTACGCTCGGTGTGGCTATTCCCTCCACACCAGAGAGTGACATTATAAATCGCCTAAACAAAAATTTATGTCATTTTTGTGCTGACATGGATGCTATTCCTGCACTTGCTGAACGGCTGCAGGGACTCAGTTTGGAGGTGGCTGACATCCGAAACCAGATTCAGAGACCACAGGCTGGTGGTTCTGGGGGTGCTGAGTGTCAGGCCTGTTTGGAGCCTAAGGTCCCCCTCCCGGATAGATTTTCTGGGGGACGTGATAATTTTGTTCTATTTAGGTAGGCGTGCAAATTGTATTTCAGACTGCATCCACATTCTTCTGGTAATGAGGAGCAGAAGGTTGGTGTGGTCATCTCGCTGCTTAAAGGGGATGCGCAGTCATGGGCCTTTTCTCTGCTGACCGGATCGCAGTCTCTCCGGTCAGTAGATGAATTTTTCAAGGCTTTAGGGATTATCTATGATGACCAGGATTGTATCTCCCTGGCTGAGACCCAGATACGTGACCTTTGTCAGGGTGAGCGGCCGGTTGAGATTTATTGCTCTGAGTTTCGGAGGTGGGCGACCAATACTGAATGGAACGATCCGGCTTTACGTAGCCAATTCTGTCAAGGTTTATCTGAAAGGCTGAAGGACGCTTTGGCCTTTCAGGAAACCCCTGTGTCTTTGGAGGCCGCTATGTTTCTTGCTGTGCGCATGGATAGGCGCCTCAGAGAGCGATCTAGGGGCCCCCGCTCTCAGGACATACTATCACATAGTGTACTATCTTCCTATGACACTTTGGGTGAATATTCCCCTAGGTTGATGTCAGGGGATAAACCTATGCAATTAGGGGGAGCCACTCCTGTTTCCACCCGTAAACATCTTGGTAATAAAAAGGGTGTGTGTTTTTTCTGTGGTCAGAAAGGACACTTTATCAATGTATGTCCATGCTTTCAATCTCTAAAAGAGAGAAAAGAAAAGGGGGCATTGAATTCTCATCTCACTCTTGGTGGGGTGGGTAGGGAGACTGAAAATGTGCATTTGTCTTCATCCTGTACCCGTTTTCTCCTGACTGCCGAGGTGGCGCTAGAGTCAAAGGTTGTGAGAATTGAGGTGTTTATTGACAGCGGGGCAGGGGTGAACTTGATTGATGCTCAGTTTGTCCGTATGCATGGATTGTCGCCGAGTTCTTTGGATAAGAGGATTTCTGTGTTCGCCATTGATTCTGCACCTCTATCTCAAAAGTGTTTGTCTCAGATGGTACATGGTATCAAATTAAGAGTGGGTGAATTTCATCAGGAGCTTATTTCACGTTTTGTGTTGGAAGGACTTCCTGCTCCTGTGGTTCTGGGTTTACCGTGGTTAAGCAAACATAATCCGTCCATTGACTGGCATACTAGACAAATTGTGTATTGGGGCGATTATTGTGTTGACAATTGCCTTAATACATCTTTTTCTGCTTTAACCACTAAGACTCTTCCTTCTTTTATATTGGATTTCTCTGATGTATTTTCTGAAGGTGGATGTCAGGATTTACCCCCTCACCAGGAATACGATTGTCCTATCAATCTTATCCCTGGAGCAAAATTGCCCTAATCTAGGCTGTATAACCTTTGTGGACCTGAGAGAACGGCCATGAAGGAATATATTGCTGAGAGTTTTGCTAAAGGACATATTAGGCAAATCTCCTGTGGCAGCAGGGTTCTTTTTTGTTAAGAAAAAGGACGGAACCCTTAGGCCATGTCTGGATTTCCGTGAACTCAATAAGATTACTGTCCGTAATCCGTACCCCCTTCCTTTGATTCCTGACTTGTTTAACCAGATTGTGGATGCCAAGGTGTTCTCCAAGTTGGACTTAAGGGGGGCATATAATCTGGTCAGGATCAAAGAAGGGGATGAATAGAAGACGGCCTTTAACACTCCTGAGGGCCACTTTGAGAACCTGGTCATGCCTTTTGGGTTGACCAATGCTCCTGCTGTCTTCCAGCATTTTGTTAATGACATTTTTCATCATCTTGTGGGGAGGTTTGTAGTCGTGTATTTGGATGACATACTAATCTATTCTCCAGATATTGTGACACATCAGGATCACGTGAGGCAGGTGTTGCAAATCTTAAGAGATAACAAGTTGTATGCAAAATTAGAGAAATTTGTTTTTGCTGTACAAGAGGTGCAATTCTTAGGATACTTGCTTTCATCTTCAGGTTTTCGTATGGATCCAGAGAAAGTAGGTGCTGTTCTGAACTGGGACCGACCGGAAAATCTGAAGGCTCTTATGCGATTTTTGGGGTTCACCAACTATTACCGAAAATTTATTAAGAACTATTCGACAATAGTTAAACCCTTAACTGACATGACTAAGAAAGGGACGGATGTCTCAGTGTGGTCTGATGCAGTGTTGTAAGCCTTCTCCGCTGTGAAGGAGTGCTTTTCTTCTGCCCCTGTATTGGTGCAGCTAGATGTGTCACAACCTTTCATTGTGGAGGTTGACGCATCCGATGTGGGGGTAGGAGCAGTTTTATCACAGGGCCCGTCACCTAGTAAATGGTGACGGGCGGAGAGAAATTATGACGTGGGTAACAGAGAGTTACTGGCCATTAAGTTGGCTTTTGAGGAATGGCGTCATTGGTTCGAAGGGGCGATTCACCCAATC
Organism: Rhinella marina; assembly: GCA_900303285.1. Taxonomy (NCBI): domain Eukaryota; kingdom Metazoa; phylum Chordata; class Amphibia; order Anura; family Bufonidae; genus Rhinella; species Rhinella marina. Next base: position 10,641 of record ONZH01006415.1, on the reverse strand, counting down.
ACGGTATTCACTGATCACAAAAATCTGGCTTACCTGGAGTCGGCTAAACGACTTAATCCGAGGCAGGCCAGATGGTCTTTGTTCTTCACCAGATTCAATTTCATTGTCACATATCGTTCTGGGGTTAAGAATGTGAAGGCAGATGCCTTGTCACGTAGTTTTCCCGGAGGTGGTTATTTTGAAGATCCAAGCCCTAAACTGTCTGAAGGAGTGGTGATATCCGCTCTTTACCCTGATCTTGAGGCTAAAGTGTTTGAGGCCCAGGGAGTTTCGCCGGAGTCTTGCCCTCCTGGGAAGTTGTTTGTTCCTTCTGATTTGCGTCATAAGGAGTTTGAGGAGCATCATTCTTCGGTGCTTGCGGGACACCCTGGGAGTAAATCCACTGTCGACCTCATCTCTCGTAGATTCTGGTGGCCAGGGCTGCGTAAGTGTGTTGAGGACTATGTGTCAGCCTGTGTATGTGCACACGCTAATGTGACACATACTCGACCTTCTGGACCTCTACTTCCATTACCCATCCCGTCCAGACCATGGACTCACCTATCCATGGACTTCATCAGTGATCTGCCTGAGTCGTCTGGTAAGACAGTTATTCTGGTGGTTGTAGATCGTTTTAGTAAAATGTCGCACTTTATTGCATTACCCGGACTCCCCAATGCTAAAACTCTTGCACAAGTGTTTGTTGACAACATTGTGAAACTTCATGGCATTCCCACTGACGTGGTCTCTGATCGTGGGACTCAGTTTGTGTCCAGATTTTGGAGAGCGTTCTGTACTCGGCTTGGGGTACAACTGTCTTTTTCCTCTGCCTTTCATCCCCAGACGAATGGACAGACTGAGCGTACCAATCAGAGTCTGGAGACTTACTTGAGATGTTTTGTCTCTGAGAACCAGGAGGAGTGGTCCTCGTTTTTGTCTCTGGCTAAGTTTGCCATAAATAATCGCAGACAGGACTCCACTGGTAAGTCACCATTTTTTGGTGCATATGGCTTTCACCCGCAGTTTGGCACATTTTCTGGTTCCGATACTTCTGGTATTCCTGAGGAAGAACGTTTTTCGTCATCATTGTCTTCTATATGGCGAAAAATTCAAAATAACTTGATAAATATGGGTAACAAGTACAAACGTGTGGCTGACAGGAGACGTATGAATGGTCCAGACCTGAGTGTGGGTGATTCTGTGTGGCTGTCTACTAGGAACATTAAGTTGAAAGTTCCTTCTTGGAAGTTGGGTCCAAGATTTATTGGCCCATATAAGATCATGGCCATTATTAATCCTGTAGCATTTCGTCTTGAACTTCCTCAGGCCCTGAAAATCCATAATGTGTTTCACAGATCTTTGTTGAAGAGATATGTTGAACCTCTGGAGCCATCTCCCTTGCCACCCGCGCCTGTCTTAGTGGATGGTAATTTGGAATTCCAGATTGTCAAGATCATTGATTCTCGAGTTCTCCGTGGGACTCTTCAATATCTTGTTCATTGGAAGGGTTATGGTCCTGAGGAGAGGTCATGGGTACCAGCATCTGACATGAATGCCAGTCGTTTGGTGAAAGCCTTTCACAGGTGTCATCCTGATAAAGTTGGTCCTGGGTGCCCGGAGGTCACCCGTAAAAGGGGGGGTAATGTCACGAGTGGGCTTACGTCTGGTATCAGACGTTCTGTGCAGATTTCAAAAGTGACATAATTTGACATGCTTTTCCCTTGGTTTGGTTGCTGTTTACCACACCCTTCCCCTCAGCTGTTGTGGCTTTGGTAATTATCTTTCTCCTATTTACCCCTTCCTCTCCCAGTATCCCTTGCGGTTTATACTTTCTGCCTACTTAGTAGTGTGTGGTGTGGATCTCGGCTGAGATCCGGTTTCTGCGATATCTGCTTTAAGATAAGTGACTTTTTCCCTTTTGTGGTTTTCCTTCTGGAGTCTCCTGTAGTCCTAACTCTTGGAGGAACGGGTTTACTCTTTCTTGTGTCACTAGCTGCAGGGTTCTTTAGGGTTAATTTATTATTAGGTTCCTGAGTATGAACTCTCCTACAACCCAGGCTTGTTCATACTGGTAGTCAGTCAGGGCCTAGTTTCAGGGTTCCCTGCAGGAGGTTTCCCTGGTTTTGGTCTTTTCCCTTCCCTCGTACGCTCGGTGTGGCTATTCCCTCCACACCAGAGCATGACACCTACTAGTTTATAGCTCCTCCCACCACCTAGTTACATAGACACTCCCCTATCACTGCCTCTAACAACGCCCAGCTAGTTTATAGCTCCTCCTACCCAGCTAGTTACATAGACACTCTCCTATCACTGCCCCTAACAAGGCCCTACTAGTTTATAGCTCCTCCCACCACCTAGTTACATAGACACTCCCCTATCACTGCCCCAACCATGGACATAACATCACAGGAAAAGAGAGATCTGCATGGACATGATCACGTTACCACAGCCCAGAATGGAAAATGGCAATAAAGGCAAAAGAAATTACAAAATTACTGAGACCATCATAAATGATTATTTTAAAGGATGTTGATGCAAAACGGAAAACCCCTGTAAAGGAGCATTACACTGTATTTTTGCATTGGCCCCACCTACCACCAGTGTGGCTATGGCTGACAGTATGTTGATCCTGTCTACGTGTGTTGGCCCTGCCTGCTGCCAATTTAGACCCACCTACAAAATGAGGCAACTGAATCCCTGGGATTGTTCATACACACAATCCCACCAGCACTATAGCAGAGTAAACTGGACAAGGAGAAGTTTTGAAAAACAGAGAAAAAAAAAGCACTGAGCTTGTGCAAAATGGTAAATTTGGCTGCTCATGCCATACACTTGGCCATGGATGAAATTTTCCAACCAGGTGGATCATCAATGGCCACCATGAGCAATTGTGTTAAACTTTCATATGGATAGTTGGAAGAAATAGACCAAATCAACCATTTTGGTTGTCTCGTATCTTGTGAATGGGCAAATCTAGGGCCTATTAGACTGCACGATTTTCTGGCCAATTATTGGGAACACGCGTTTATGGGAATATATGGGAACATTCATCCATATAATTGGCCCAAATATTGGAGCAGCACATCAGCAATGAACAAGCAACCCTTTGTCAGCTGATGGACATCTTTTGTCAGGATGAAAGATGTCTGATTATCGGCAGGATATCCCCCTGTGTAAACAGGAACGTGCTACCGGTAATGAATAGGACTGAAGGAGGGAGGAATGGCTGCAGTAGCGATCGTCCCGCCCACATTCCATTGGCATTGGCCTGTGTAATAAAGTCAGTGCAAAAGAGTGCCGATAGATGTGGTATCCTCCATCGGTGGTGATGCTGCCTGAATGATGTAATACAGCCCTTAGTCCTGTCCCATCAGGAATGGAGAAATGTCTTTTCTGAGTTTTTTGGCTGTTTTCTTTCTGCATTTCTATGTTCACATGTAACGTTTCTTATGGCAACACAATATCTGAGGAATATTTCATAGGATGGCTGTTTAAAAAACATCCACAAAATATCATTTGTGAACCTAATCTAAGATAAATCAAGTGTCTTTATTTTCAAGTCCTGTCAGAAAGCCATAAAATATCAGATTCTACAGTTATTTTTTTATTTTACAGCACTGTAAAAAGTATTATAGCAATCAGTCATCAACACATTACAGTCTAATCATTGTGTAGAAAACTGGTAAGAAATAATAAAATGACAGGCCTACTGAGCTGCATCCAAGTGTTGTCACTAGAAATGAGCGAGCATACTCGTCCGAGCTTGGTGCTCGTTCAAGTATTAGGGTACTCGTAAGTGCTCGCTGCTCGGACGAGTATCTCGCCATGCTCGAGGAAATGGCAACTTCCGCATCGTGCTTTTTTGGCGCCTATAAACTCAGCCAATCACAAGCCAGGAGACTCTGCGGTACACCCAGTATCACGTGGGGCCCTTACATGTCGATAGCAGGGGTTGGCTGGCCTGATCAGGTGACCCTGGAATATACTAGTGACTGGCCGCGGTGCTCGGCTCAGATGCCGTCTGGATGTCGTTAGGGATAGAGCTGCTGCGTTTCAGGGACAGTGTTAGGGCCTGCATTTAGTTGTCTGTTAGGCAGGAATCACCCACAAAGAACCCAACAGCCCTTCTAAGGGCTACAAGACATTTTTTTTTGTCTCCTGGCTTGGCTGGCTGGCTGGCACTAGTAGTGCAGCTATCGCCATATATAACCCCCCTTTTTTTAATGTTATATCTCAGTGATACAAATCCATTGCACACAGCAGTGTGGAACCATTCTGTGTGTCACAGTTCAGTACACTCACTATTTTCTGTCCAGGTGACACTTTCTGTACGTCACTTCATACAACCAAGTCTTTTGCTGCCTGTCACGTGTATAGCTTGATCCCAAAAATCTCTGTGCGACATTTGTCTGGGTCGCAGTCTAAATAGCCACCGTCAGTAGGGTGTCAGTTAGCTCTACGATAGTTTCTGCACGTCACGTTCCAAAAAAAACAAAAATCCAAAATATATAAAAAAAATAGATTTTTTTGTTGTTTTAGCTCAGTGATACAAATCCATTTCACACAGATGCTTGTAACTTTTCTGTGTGTCACAGTTCAGCACACTCACTCCAATCCGTATTTTCTGTCCAGGTGACAGTTTCTGTACGTCACTGAATACAACCAAGTCATTTGCTGCAACGTATATAGCTTGATCCCAAAAATCTCTGTGCGACATTTGTCTGGGTCGCAGTCTAAATAGCCACCATTAACAGGGTGTGAGTTAGGTCTACGATAGTTCCTGCACGTCACGTTCCCAAAAAAACAAAACTACAAAAAAAATATAGAAAACAAAATATATAAAAAAAAATTAGTTGTATTTGTTGTTTTAGCTCAGTGATACAAATCCATTTCACACAGCTGCGTGGAACCTTTCTATGTGTCACAGTTCAGCACACTCACTCCAATCCGTATTTTCTGTCCAGGTGACACTTTCTGTACGTCACTGAATACAACCAAGTCATTTGCTGCCTGTCACGTATATAGCTTGATCCCAAAAATCTCTGGCGACATTTGTCTGGGTCGCAGTCTAAACAGCCACCATTAACAGGGTATGAGTTAGGTCTACGATAGTTCCTGCACGTCACGTTCCCAAAAAAACAAAACTACAAAAAAAATATAGAAAACAAAATATAAAAAAAAATTAGTTTTTTTGTTGTTTTAGCTCAGTGATACAAATCCATTTCACACAGCTGGGTGTAACCTTTCTGTGTGTCACAGTTCAGCACACTCACTCCAATCCGTATTTTCTGTCCAGGTGACACTTTCTGTACGTCACTAAATACAACCAAGTCATTTGCTGCCTGTCACGTGTATAGCTTGATCCCAAAAATCTCTGTGTGACATTTGTCTGGGTCGCAGTCTAAATAGCCACCATTAACAGGGTGTGAGTTAGGTCTACAATAGTTCCCGCACGTCATGTTCCCAAAAAAAACAAAACTACAAAAAAAATATAGACTACAAAATATATAAAAAAAATTAGTTGTATTTGTTGTTTTAGCTCAGTGATACAAATCCATTTCCCACAGCTGCGTGGAACCTTTCTGTGTGTCACAGTTCAGCACACTCACTCCAATCCGTATTTTCTGTCCAGGTGACACTTTCTTTACGTCACTTAATTAAACCAGACTGAACAAGTTTGTGGGTTTCAGTGCACCAGGCCCATTTATTTATTTATTTTTTCATATAATACACTTATATACAGACAATGTTGAACCCCAGGGCTAAGGGTCGAGGACGAGGGCATGGGCGTGGGCATTCAATTACTGCAGGGGGCAGAGGCCGTGGTCCTGGGCAGGGTGAGACAGTACCTGCTGATGAGGGAGCTGTGGAACGCCGCAGAGCTACACTCCCTAGCTTCATGTCTTAACTTACAGGGACACGTGGTAGAGGACTGTTGAAACCACAACAGTGCGAACAGCTGATCTCGTGGATTGCGGATAATGCTACAAGTAATTTGTCCACCAGTCAGTCTTCCACGCAGTCCACCCACGTTACCCAAGGGAGCACTCCTCTGGCTCCTCCACCTCAACCTCCTTCCCCCCAGTCTGCCCCCTCCCAGGAAAATTTGGAATGCGATCCGGCATACTCTCTTGAACTGTTTTCTGGACCCTTCCAAGAGTCACAAACCACTTCTCAGGTTGCCGCTGACCTCGTTCCCGATGCCCAAGTTTTCCAACTGTCGCAGTCTGTGGGTGATGATGATGATGACAATGTTGAGTTAGTGGAAGAAGTTTGTAAAGAGGTGTCGAACGATGAGGAGACACGGTTGTCAGACAGTGGTGAAGTTGTTGTCAGGGCAGGAAGTCCGAGGGGGGAGCAGACTGAGGAATCGGAGGATGACGAGGTGACTGACCCAAGCTGGGTTGATATGCCGAGTGAAGACAGTGCTTCTGAGGCGGAGGTGAGTGCTGCACCAGAACAGGTTGTAAGAGGCAGTGGTGTGGCCAGAGGGAGAAGCAGGGCCAGAGCTGGTGCATCAGCAGCAACTGTTTCACGTAGTGAAGCTCCCGTGGCGAGGCCTAGATGTTCGCAAGTCTGGAGGTTCTTTAAAGAAAGTGAGGATGACCGATGGACTGTGGTGTGCAACCTGTGCCACACCAGGATCAGCAGGGGTGCCACCACTACTAGCCTAACCACCACCAGCATGCGCAGGCATATGAGTGCTAAACACCCCACTCAATGGAACCAAGGCCGTTCACCACCTCCTGCTGGTCACACCACTGCTCCTTCCCGTGTCACTCGCTGCCTCTGCTAGTCAACCCCCTGCGTCACTCGCTGCCTCTGCTAGTCAACCCCCTGCCTAGGACCCCGGCACGAGCGCCTCCCGCCGGAAAACCACACCTTCGCCTCCACGATCCTCCACAGTGTCCACCAACGTGTCCCAGCGCAGCGTTCAGCTGTCTTTACAGCAGACGCTGGAGCGCAAGAGGAAATACAGTTCCACCCACCCACATGCCCAAGCCCTCAACGTCCACATCTCCAAATTGCTTAGCCTGGAGATGCTGCCTTATAGGCTGGTAGAGACCGAGGCCTTTCGCAATCTCATGGCGGTGGCTGCCCCTCGGTATTTGGTCCCCAGCCGCCACTATTTTTCCCGATGTGCTGTCCCAGCCCTACACCAGCACGTGTCACAGAACATCATCCGTGCCCTGACAAACGCTGTTTCTGAGAAGGTCCACCAAACCACGGACACGTGGACAAGTGCTGCCGGCATGGACACTATATCTCACTGACGGCACATTGGGTTAACTTGGTGGAGGCTGGAACCGAGAATGACCCTGGGGCCGCTCATGTACTGCCCACACGAGGATTGCGGGGCCTACCTCGGTCATGGTCTCTCAGACGTACTATGCCTCCTCCTCCTCCGACCCCTCCTCCACCGAATTACCATCCGTGGGCACGGCGCCTTCAGTCGGTAGCTCTAGGCGCAGCAGCAGTGCTGTGGGTAAGCGCCAGCAGGCGGTGCTCCAACTGCTGAGCTTAGGTGACAAAAGGCACACCGCCCCAAGAGCTGTTACAGGGCATCACGGCGCAGACTGATGTGTGGCTGGCACCGCTGAACCTCAAGCCAGGCATGGTTGTGTGTGACAACGGGCGTAACCTGGTGGCGGCTCTGCATCTCGGCAGACTGACACATGTGCCATGCCTGGCCCACGTGTTCAATCTCATAGTTCAGCGGTTCCTCAAGACATACCCCAATCTGTCTGATTTGCTCACCAAGGTGCGCCGCATCTGTGCGCATTTCCGCAAGTCGACCACAGATGCTGCCACTCTCAGGGCAGCACAGCGCCGCCTACAACTGCCCGCTCACCGACTGTTGTGCGACGTGCCCACGAGATGGAATTCGACATTAAACATGTTATCCAGAGTTTACCAGCAGCGCAGAGCGATTGTAGACTGCCAGATGTCAACTTCCACCAGAACTGGTAGTCAGGTCAGTCAGATTCCTCAAGTCTACAATGAGGAGTGGACGTGGAATGTCTGATATCTGCCAGGTGTTGAGCAACTTTGAGGAGTCAACACAGATGGTCAGCGGCGATGCCGCCATTATCAGCCTCACCATCCCGCTGCTTTGCCTGTTGAAAAACTCACTGCTCAGCATCAAGTCGGATGCTTGCGCTTGTCACAAGAGACGGTGGAGAAGATACGTCGCTTGATAGCCAGAGCACCCTCTGGTCTGTTTCTCAGCGCGTATCGGAGGAGGGGGGATGAGGATGAGGAGGAAGAGGAGGAGAATGTCGGCAGACAGTACAGGGTACCAGTGCTCAGTCCTTAACTCTTGAGCGTGTATGGCTGAAGAGGAGGACTTGGAGGAGGAGGAGGAGGAAATGGAGAGTCAGGCCAGTGAGGAGAGGGAATTCTTGCGTGTTGGGACCCTGGCGCACATGGCAGACTTCATGTTAGGCTGCCTATCCCGTGACCCTCGTGTTAGAAGAATTTTTTCAAACACCGATTACTGGGTGTTCACTCTCCTGGACCCACGGTACAAGCAGAACCTTTCCACTCTCATCCCTGCAGAGGAAAGGAGTATGAGAGTGAATAGATATCAACAGGCCCTGGTGCACAAGCTGAAACAATTCTTCCCATCTGACGCCGCTAGTGGCAGAGGGCATGGTTCGGTGGGCCAAGTAGCGGGGAGAGGAGCCGAGCAGGCAAGCTTGTCCAGCACTGGCAAGGGGAACGCTCTCCAAGGCCTTTGCCAGTTTTATGTCACCCCAGCAAGACACTGTCACCTGTCCCCAGTCTAGGCAGAGTAGGGGGGAGCTGTACAGAAAGATGGTGAGGGAGTACCTAGCTGACCATACCAACGTCCGTAGCGATCACTCTGCTCCATACAACTACTGGGTTTCAAAGCTGGACACGTGGCCTGAACTGGCGCTGTACGCCTTGGAGTGCTGGCCTGCCCTGCCGCTAGCGTGCTGTCAGAGCAGGTTATTCAGTGCAGCTGGTGGCGTCATCACCGATAAGCGTACACCGCCTGTCAACTGAACAGCGCTGACAGGCTGACGCTTATTAAAATGAACAAAGCCTGGATTTCACCGGAATTCAAATCTCCTCCGGGGGAAAGCAGCTAAAGATTAACATTACTTATGTATCCGATTCCTCTTCTCTCCTCCTCCTCCTCCTCCTTGTCGTCTTTGCCTAACGCTGACCAAAAAAACGCCATTTTTTAGAGGTCCAACTGGCACTCTTTTACCACAATTTTTCAGGAGGGCCCCTACAGGCCCTCTTCCAAACAATTTTTCCGGAGGTCCACCTACAGGCCTCTCTCCAAACATTTTTCCGGAGGTCCAAACAATTTTTCCGGAGTCCACCTACAGGCCAAAAACACTCTCTCCGGAAAACCTACAGGCATTTTTCTACAGGCTCTTCCAAACAATTTTTCCGGAGGTCCACCTACAGGCCCTCTTCAAACAATTTTTCCGGAGGTCCACCTACAGGCCCTCTCTCCAAACAATTTTTCCGGAGGTCCACCTACATCTCTTCAAACTCCGGAGGTCCACCCCTCTGTCCAAACAATTTTTCGAGGTCCACCCTACAGGCCTCTCTCCAAACAATTTTTCCGGAGGTCCACCTACAGGCCCTCTCTCCAAAACAATTTTTCCGGAGGTCCACCTACAGGCCCTCTGTCCAAAACAATTTTTCCGGAGGTCCACCTACAGGCCCTCTCTCCAAACAATTTTTCCGGAGGTCCACCTACAGGCCCTCTCTCCAAACAATTTTTCCGGAGGTCCACCTACAGGCCCCCTCCAAACAATTTTCCATCCACTACAGGCCCTCTCTCCAAACAATTTTTCCGGAGGGTCCACCTACAGGCCCTCTCTCCAAACAATTTTTCCGGAGGTCCACCTACAGGCCCTCTCTCCAGTTCCAGTTTCCAGTTTTATTTTGCGCAAACTGCGTAAATTTTATTTTTGGGATAGGTGTGAAAAATAATATTACCTGCGTATCTATATTGCCCAACATTGGATACGGTAGCAACAAGAAGACCAAACACATGCTGCCCACAGGGTTCCGCAAATTCCTGGTCCACAATGTCAAGGAGCTCGAGGTTCTGTTGATGAGCAACAAGTCCTTCTGTGCAGAAATCGCCCACAACGTCTCCATCTAAGAACCTAAAGACCATTGTGGAGAGAGCGGCACAGCTCGCCATCAAAGTGACGAACCCCAACGCCAGACTGCGCAGCGAAGATAACGAATAAATATCTCTGTGGTTATTTGTGCTAAATAAAAGTTAAATAAACACAAAAAAAAAATTTGATCTGTTCCTGTGCCTGATCCACCCAAGTTGAATCTGTCCCATCATGAGAAAGTCCCCCCAAGGAGTCCCCACTGTAACTTGCTTCCCATACAACTACCTCACCCCCCGACACCTGTGTCTCGCCATTGTCCACCACCTCCTCAGACAACACTGGTAAATCCCCACTGTCAGCACACGGAGACTGCAAAAGGTCTTGCGAATTGGGGCAGAGAATGTTCTGGGGTAGCACATCAGAGAAGGGGTGACTATGGGGTTCCAGGGAGTACGTGACCACATGCAATCTCCATCTAAAAAGTCATGCCACACTTGATCGAGCTCATAATTGACAATTGTACCGGTTGATGCTAATTTTTAAGTGG